>CM053758.1:27650052-27683958 GCA_028658305.1 Pachyuromys duprasi
AAAAAAAAACCTAACAAGCATTTTAAAAAGAAAACAGTATTTCATTATTATTAGGCCCACTTTCCACCTCAATGTTGTTTTTAATCTATTAATGACATTGACTTTTTCCCTATTTTATTCTTTTTTTTTTTAAGTTTGGGTCTTACTATGTAGCCCTAGCTAGCCTGCAATTCTATATGTAGACCAGGATAGCCTCAAACTCACAGAGTTCCACCTGCCTCTGACTCCCAAGTGCTGAGATTACTGGTGTGTGCCACCATGTCTGGAGACATTGGTGTGTTTAAAGGTTCTAATGAAATGCTTCATTTTTATTTGGCTAAATTTTCTCTTCAAGAATTTGAATGTCTTGCTAAGCACACTGGCACTTGTAATCCCATCACTCAAGAAATACAAACAGGCAGATCAAGAATTCAAGATTACCCTCAGCTACATGGGGAGTTTGAGGCCAGTCTGGGCTACAAGAGACCTTATCCAAACAAACAAACAAACAAACAAACAAACAAACAAACAAACAGACCACCACCACCACCAGAAACCATATTCAGTTAAAAAAAAAAAAAGGCGTTAAGAGGCGGGTGTGGTGCATGCCTTTAATCCCGACACTTGGGAGTCAGAAGTAGGTGGATCTCTGTGGGTTCAAGGCCAGCCTAGTCTACAGATCCAGGACATCCAGGGCTACACAGAGAAAGCCTGTCTCAAAAAACCCAAAACAAACAAAAATCATTAAGAGGCTAGAGAGATGGCTTAGCAGTTAAGAGCACTTGCTGCTCTTGTAGAGATCCCAGGTTTGGCTCCCAGCACCCACACTAGGTAACTTACAACAACTCCATTTCCAGGTGATCTGTCACTTTCTTCTGGCCTCTCTGGGCTCTGCACATGTATGTGGTGCACATATACTCAGGCCCACACACATATACCTATGCAGTTTAAAAATAATAAATTTTGTTTTCGATGTTTAAAAGTTTGTTTTATGTGTGTGGGTGTTTTGTTTGCATGTATGTCTGTGTATCATGCATGCCTGGCCCAGAGAAGCCAGAAGATGGTATTGGATTCACTGGAACTGGAGTTACGGATAACTAACTGACTTTAAGCCAACGTGTGGTACTGGGAATCAAATCCAGGTCCTCTGGAAGAACAGTCAGTGCTTTTAACTGTTTGCTAGCTCTCCAGCCTCTAATCATTTTTATTTTTATTTTGAGGCAGGGTCTCATTACATATCCCTGGCTGACCTTGAACTGCATATGTAGATCAGGTTGGCCTTGAACTCACTCACCAGCTTCTGCCTCCTGAGTGCTGGGACTAAAGGTTTGCACCATCACACCTGGCTATAAAAGAAATCTTTTAAAAAATCATTAAAATGAACAGTTGGACTTTAATATGCTACAAGGTAGAAATTCAGATTTCACCTATTAGTGACTGATAAGACACACAGGAGGGCTGGGCCCAGTAACTTTGTGTTCATGATAGTGTATTGGATTGTTTCCCCAGAAGGCTGGGGTGGGCATGCTTGGCAGGTTGGCTGCATAGAGCCAGTGGTTCCGAAGTACCCTCCAGGAGTGGACCACATACCGGAGCCATGCTTCTGGACAGGTGTGAGCCCCTGGAGTCTTCAAACTTTACTCTAGACATATCAGCCTCTCTGAGAGATTCTGTGACCCTGCCAGGAGCCTGCCTAACTAGCCAGGCAGTTGGATACCTGCTAAGTCAACTCTCATTGCATATCCAATCTGTGCCAGGAACTATTTTAGGCCCTAGAGATTAACCAAAGAAAGGCCTCAGTAATAAGAAATGGTCCTAGCTCTCATGGGGCTTGTGTTTCAGGGGGAAGAGACAATGAACTTGAATTGTCTAGAGGGAGTGTTATAAACTAAAACCGACTGGTGTAACAGTGGCTACTCTAGGTTTGGGGACTGTACAGTCTATATGAGGCTGCGACCTCTGAACTGAAAACTACATGATAAGGAGTCAGCCTGGGGAAACCAACCTGGGGAAACCAGAGGGAGAAGCATTCCAGAGAGTGGCACCCGAGGGCAGAGGCGTAGGCAGGGATATGCCTGTGAGCATGGAAGTGTAGTCAGAAAGCAAGCGGCATCCGACCAGGTCAGAGAACCAAAGAGCCAGATTCCATCAGCTGTGGAACTCAGAAGGTGAGGTTTGGGTTTAATTGCAAATATGCTTCGAAGTCTGTGATGGACTTACACAGAGGAATGGGATGGGTTTTTTCTTTTTTGTATATGATGAGTGCATGTGCTCGTGTGTGTATGTATGTGTTCGAGCATATGAATGTGCATGTATGTGTCTGCCTGTGTGCATACAGTATCACACACACATGTATGTGGAGGTCAGAGGACAATCTGATGTCGCTCTCAGACGCTGTTCACCTTGTTTGTTGTGACCAGGGCTCTCACCAGCCTGAAGCTCAGTGGGTATGCTAGGGTGGCCAGTGAGCCTAGGGCTCTCCCAGCGTCTGCCTGCCAGGCAATGAGATTACAAGTGCACTCCACCACACCAGCTTAACTTTTAAAAATAAGGATTCTGGAGATGGAACTCAGCTCCTCATGCTTATACATCAAGTACTTTATCCACTTACTTTACCCACCTTCCCAGCACCCTCACCCCCTCCCCTACCCCCACTTATGTTTTTAAAAAGTCCCAAGGACTCCTATGTGGATGGCTTAGAGGAAACAGGCACAGGAACAGCATGCAGGAGGCTGGAGCATAGCAGACACTCATCTGGGTGGGTGGGGGGATAGGGTTCCAAAGCTGAATGTCCACCTTCCTGCCATTAGAGATGGCTCTGTGGGTGAGTTCTGAGTGGGAATGGGAGTCTGTGAGTCCCACCTTCCAGCTGCGGCTATTGTTCTGTAGCCTCGTGCTGCATCCTGCATCGGCGGATCCAGCAACGTCCCCTCCACTTCCAATGCTAATGAGAGCCTGCCTTTTCACACTAACAGATGATTACCTTCCCGCAGGGAAATTGCTTCCTCTGAATCATCCACTGAGCTGTTAAGTGCAAAGCCTATAGACGTTTGCTGGATTTAAGTTTGCAGATGATTCTCACATGGCATGTGGGAACCTGAGAAAGACAACGCTGAATGTAAGAAGTAAGGGTTCACTTGCCCTGAGATAGAGCTTTGCAGGAAGCTGGACCAGGGCTGTGACCTGCTGCAGACCGCCTCAGCTGGCTAGTCCATGCACCCAGGGATCCCCCACCAGGCCCAGCTACAGTCTTCTCAGAAGAGAGGCCACTGTGTAGTGCTGTATGCACCTGCTTCCTGCCCGAGAGCAGGGTGCGGTGGGTCCTGAGAGAATGCCCGTGTCTACACCATTTCTCAGGAGCATCTGAGAGGCGAATGGGCCGACTGAAGCTAAATGGTTGCTCATTAAGTAGAGGAAGCTTTCTTACCCGTCGGAAGCCTAATAGGCCAGCCATGAGCTGTCCCCAGAGCAGGTCCTGAAAGAAGCCAGAAGGTACTCATCCATAGGGAGTTAGAGGCCACCATGAGCACTCCTTCCCATGACCCTCTCCTGTTCTAGGTGTATGCGAGCTCCTAGTAACCCATCTCCTTTCTCTAGGTATTCCTACCAGCCTGCAGGAGACTGGCTGGTGGCCCAACAGGGCTGTTCCAGTGATTAAAGGCAGTGAATATAGCCACAAGTAAGCTGGAAATGGCAGCTCACACCTGGAATCCCAGCACTCAGGAAGTGAGGGCAGCAGTGTGGCTATCATTCTGAGGCCAGCCTAGGCACACTGCAACCACCAGACCAGCCATGGCTAAAAGAGAAAGACTATAGAAATAAGAGAAGACACAAACATCTGTCAAGGATCCCCCCCCCCCCAAATAGCACAGTAGGAACAAAATAGATCCAGAAAAGTAAACCCACTTTGATTTACAGGCAAGTTGTTCTGGTTGAAGTAAGACAATACAAATTAAGCTCATCTACCACTAACAAAATTGACAAAAGCTCAGTATTGCTTTGTTTTTAGTTTACCAGGGAAATGCAACTACAGTCCTTAGTTACTAATACTTCTTTGTTGCATGTTTTCTTATTCATTACTTTATGCAATGTACATTCACTGAAGGCCTACAAATATCTGTCCTTGTTGAATTGAGAGTCCAATGCAGAGAGGCAAAAAAATAACTGAACATATGAAGGCAAATGGTGACCGATGTTAGTGATGAGCAGTGACTTTGTTTACAGTGGCTATTCTCCTTAGGATAAGATAATCACTGGAGTCTGAATACAGGTCCATCAAGGGCACTGGATCCTCAAACCCAGCCTGGCAGCACGGGCCCTGGCAAGCTCCTTTACCCTCCCAGCAAAAACTCGGCATTGTGTGGGCACACCAGGCTAGCACCAAGCAAACAAGCAAGTCCTGGAAATGGTGCCACCTAGTGGTTGGAAAACAGAGTTGACCTGTTTTTTCAGTTGACCACACTATTTGCCTGGAAACTTAAATGCTGGAAATTCAAAATAAAACGCTACCAAATAGGGTTCTGAAGGTCAAGGCTGATTGGCCATGTGCTGAATTGATATAGACCACAGAGCATATTAGTTTAGAACCTTACTTTGCCTAGCCTAAAAATTAATCATTGATTTAGGTGATTTCAAGCTATCAACAATACTGCCAGCCCCCACCTCCCACCCCGGGACACTACTCATTCCCTTTTATGGTGTAGGCATTAGGGTAGGCTGGATATATATTCTGAGTTGGTGAGGAAAAGGTATTGAAGGAGGCTACAAAGAATGCCCCATCGTTAAGAACACCCATGGCTCTTGCATAGGGCCAGAATTTAATTCTCAACACTCATGCGGCTGCTTGGCTCCAGGGGCTCTGATATTCTCCTCCAGCTCCCAAAGGCACCCACACACAGGTGCACAGACCTGTGCAGAGACATGGATGCATACTTTAAAATTTTTACATCATTATTAAAAATTGAAGGAATAAGGAGGAAATCACCACCAATTTGTAATCTTGTCTGATGCTTTGGCATTTGTGATTCTAGGGGATGTGACATCCCCAACTTGGATCCCAAAATATTCTCTAGGACTAAAGGGTAATTCTGAAGTATAGTCTGGTGTTTCCTGTTTCTTCCCAATGCTATAGTTCAAATTTGAAACATCCTCTCAAGTTCAGGTGTTGAGTATTTGGTTTCCAACTGGGGGCACTATTTTAGGAGGTGTAGCCTTGGAGGAAGCAGACCCTTCAAGGAATGTGCCATTGAAGGTTTCTCTAGTCCTTTTCTTGCCTTGTTGATTCCTGTCTGTCACCAGTTGATCAGCCTCCTCTTCCTCTTCTTCCTCCTCCTCCCCCCTCCAAAAACTCCCTTCACACTATGCTCTTCTTCACAATGGGTCCAGAGACACACAGCCAGTAACTATGAATGCAATTCTCTAAAAGCCAGGGGCAAAGTGATTCCTCCCTCCTTTGAGTTGCTGAGGTGGCTGTCTTAACTGTCAACTTGACCACATCTGGAATTAACTAAAACCCAAGTATCTGGGCATGTCTGTGAGAGACTTTTCCTTAATTAAATCATTTGAAATGGGAAGACCCACTTTTAATGTGGATTTTTTGGTATGTGAAGATCTGCCTTTAATCCAGATCTTTTGAGGTGGGCCTTCTGCTAGCAGCCTATGGAAGGGACAAAGGAAGGAGGATGCTTGATCTCTTTTCCTGATTGCTCTTGCTAGCAAGACCATTCTTTTACTGGTATTTGAACCCACTTCTTCAGGAGTCCAGTGTGTACTGAAGACCAGTAGAGACAACTGAACAACTCTTGGATTCTTGGACCCCCTAAATGATAGACAGCCATTGTTGGACTACCTGAACCATAGACTGTAAGCCATTCTAAAAAATCTCCCCCTCCACACATGTATACACATGTACACACACACAACACACACACACACAGAGAGATTTTCATTCTCTAAGTTCTGTTCTTCTAGAGAACTCTGACTAATACAGTTGCTGAGAAGTTGGTCCTAGCAATTAAGTCTGACTAACATTCCCTACAAGAGAGGGAAGTAAAAACCCACCTCAAATCTGAGCTTTGATGCCGACTTTGCCTTGTAACCTGACTGGAAGTTGGAATAGCTGCTGAGCAGAAGCTGGAACTGATGCCACAGGGCAATTAGACTCGACATACCGTACACAGCAGAGGAGCATGGTGGTAGCGAGACGAATCTGTCCTCCCTGGCCATGCCTGCTGTCTCTGTGCTTACCTGTGCTGACTGATTTATCATAGCCATAGCTGCAGCAGCTGGTGTGTTTGGTGCCTGAACAGGGCACAAAACTGAGCACAATGTAGTAAGATGGTGGTGGTGGCAAAGACCCAACCAGGATGTTGGTTCCAGGTGACTTAGCTTGAGGAGCTTGAGGAGGTGCTTAGCTTGAGGCAGCTTTGAGCAGCTGCATCACAGATGTCAATTGGAGTTTTGATTAATGGGGGTGTGAGAGTGAGAAGCCAAGAAGCCTTCAGTCAGGATTTCCAGTGAGGAAATGGGGTGACTCAAGGAAAGCCACTTACCCAGCAGCAGCCCTCCTGGTACGTCTAGAGTGCTTTTCCAGCTCTGTCCTGTCTGCTGGTCACGGAGCAACGTTCCTTCTCCAACGCTTAAGTTTCACCACGCTCACTCTCTCAAGACTCCCGTTACGTATGCCCCCTGACATTCCTGGACCACCAGCCCAGTTTTACTCATCAGCCATGTGACCTTATGCAAGTTACTTAGGTCAGCAAGATGGGGACCTGAGTTTGGATCCCCAGCTCCCATATAAAAAGTTAGGTATGGGAGCTGGGAGCATATGCCTGTAATCCCACAACTGGGAGGCAGAGACAGGAGGATTCCAGGGGGCCTGATGGCTGGCTGGCTATTCTAGTGAATCAGTGAGCTCCAGGCCCAATGAGAGAGCAATAGAGGAAGACACCTAGTATCGACCTCCACTTTCACACACACACACTCACACACACACACACACACACACACACACAGAGGGAGAGAGACAAAGAGGAAAAGACAGACACACACAGAGAGACTACACACAAATGTAGAAAATACTCAAATGTTCATCAGCAATGAACAGTGAAACAAAGCAAGGTATGTCTACACAACGGAATATAATTTGGCCACAAAAAAGCACTGGTATGTTAGAAAACAAATGAACTATGGAAACACTGAACTGATTAACAGAAGCCACTTAACACCAGTCATTGTGTGGTTCTAGGTATGTGACATGTCCAGGATGGGTAGACAGGAAGACAGAAAGTAAACTGAGAATGTAGGAGAAAGTGTGACATGGTCAATAATGGAAATGGAGTTTCTTTGAGGGTGATGGTTGCACAGCCCTGTTAATCTATTACACACCTCTGTGTGCAGCCGTGAGGGTGTTTCCAGACAGCCTTCACCAAGAAGTTAAACAGTCACCTACCCTGACTGTGGGTGGCACCATCCCCCAGCCTGAGGTCCTGGACTGAATAAAAAGGAAAAAAAAATGAGAAAGTGAGCCGAGCACCAGCATCCACCTCTCTGCTTCTTGGTCTTCCAGGATGCGAGCAAGGCCCCCTGAGTGCCCCTGACACTGCAAACTCTGCTGTCCTCTCAAACCACGGGCCAAAATAAAGCTCTCTTCCTTAAACCGCCTTCACCAGGAATTTAGTCACAGTGCAGAAAAAAGGCAACGAACACAGGGGATTGTACTCTTGGTGTCAGTGGCTTGAAAGACAAAAGAAAGCTGCACAAGCATTCTGGATTAACAGGCTGAAGAAATATGGCTCCAGGTGGCTTCTGTACTAGAGCAAAATGAAGAACTTTATTGCATCAACTGACAAAACTGGAACATGAATAATTTAGATAAAAATATTGTCTCAATGTAAATTTATGAAGTTTATGTCTGCACCGTGGTTGCATGAGAATCAAGCTCCTCCTCTCTCTTTTCTGGTTTTAGAGACACAGCTTCACTGCTCTGGAACTTCCTACGAAGCCCAGGCTGACCCCTAACACCCATACTCTCCTGTGTCTGTCTCTCTTCTCTGTAGAGGACCTCATTCACTATACACTTCCACCTGGCCTGGAACTCCATGTAAACCAGCCTGGCCTTGACTTCACGGAGATCTGCCTGCCTCTGACTCTTGAGTGCTGGGATTAAAGGTCTGGGATTAAAGGACACCAGGCCTGTGTTGGCCTCTAAACTCTTAATTCTCTTGTCTTAGCCTTCCAAGTAGGAGGTAAATTACAGGTATTCTTTGTAGTACTTTATTCTTTCAAGTTGAAGATTTGGAATTATTTATAAATAAAAAAAATTTGAGTAGCCAGGACCAGGTCTGGAAATGTAGTAGAGCACTTACTTACTTGTTTAGCATGCTCAAGGGCCTGGAATCAGAGGGTGAAAAAGATTAGCTAGGAATGACTTTTCTCTCTGGGCAATGTAGAGCTGAGCATGAAAACAGGTCAGAGTGAGTACTCTCTCTCTCTGTTTCTCTGTCTCTGTCTCTCTGTCTCTGTCTCTGTCTCTCTCTCTGTGTGTGTGTGTGTGTGTGTGTATGCATAATTACATTTCTGAGAGTCCACTTGCGAGGTACTGAGTACATATCTTCCTGCTGTTTGCCTCCAGGCCTTGTCATCGTTCCCTGACAGCAGGCTTACAGGAAGGAGATGAAATTTCTGCAGCATGTCAGGGTTCCACAGCAAGGGTGTGTGTGTGGAGGGGGCAGAACCAAACTTACAGTCAAGCCTAGACTCCTTACTTCCTAAATTCCCAAATGGACCACTGCTTCTGACGCTGAGGCAGGCTTTCTTCTCTCTCTCTCTCTTTCCCTCTCTCTGTGTCTGTCTCTGTTCCTCTCTTTCCCATTCTCTCTTTCTTCTCTTGCTATCTGTCTGATTTGGCATCAAAATCTGGCTCCATCCCAGAAAATGAAACCAAATCATTGCTGACAGGATCAGATCCAAAAAGGCTCAGCCAACTTTGGAAAGCACCCAGGGCTGCCATAAGCTCTGTATTTTGACTTTGTAGCAATGCTCAGAATGTCTCTGAAGGTGGTGGTGGGGGCTTATTTCTACTTTAACCTGCCAAAGTAGAAAAGGTCTCCAAGGCTAGAGCCAAGGCTTGGGTGCTGTGTAGCCAGACATCCTGGCACACACCCAGTACTTGCAGAGGACAAATATTTGAGGAAGCTGCCTGCTACAGGGAATCATGAGAATGGTAAGGACAGGCAGGAATAAGATTGCTCTGTTCATAGTGATAAGGATGGGTCAGGTGAAATCAGAGTATTCCAGGGAATGGCCATTCTAACCTCGGGGTACCATAGGCAATGTGTATGGGTTGAAGGGGAAAGGGGGTAGCTCTTTGTTCTTATCCACTCTCCTGGCCTCCCAGCCTCAGCTCTCATCCTGTATTCCATTCTCAAAGGCCTCTTTGTCTGCTTGAAGATGAAAGAGCGTTTCTGGAAGAAGAGATTGTAAGCCAGGAACTGCTGGCGACTAAGATGGGAAACATGCTCAGGCATCAGCTCAGGAAAAAGTACGGCTGAGACAGATAATACCATGTAGCTCCTAGATCCAGCCATGCCTGAAGCCCCTGCATCTTTTGATGAAAGGAACAAAAAAAATCTGAGATTTTGCTTAAGAAAGTTACAATGCCCCCCCCATTATATGAATAATAAAGGGGGTGGGGCTGGAGAGATGGCCCAGCAGGTAAGAACACTGGCAGCTCTTCCAGAGGACCTGGGTCCAATTCCCAGCATCCACATGACAGATTACAGTCATCTGTAATTCCAGTTCCAGGAGATCTGACACCCTTTTCTAGCCTTCTCAGGCATTTCATGCATGTGGTACACAGATATACATGCAGGCACAACACCCATGCACATAAAATAAAAATAAATCTTTTGTAAAGACAAAGACCATGAAAAATATCTTAACTGGAACAGTCTTGACTGTCTGCTATGACTTTTAAGTACAGACTCCCTACAACAGCCAAGGTAGGGTACAGAGAGAGAGCTTTAGATGGGAGCTACCTAACATGGTGTCTTAGCTGGGTTACTATGGCTATGATGAAACACCATGACCAAAAGCAAGTTGAGGAGGAAAGGGTTTATTCAGCTTATACTTCCATATCATAGTCCATCTCTGAAGGAAGTCTGGACAAGACAGAAACTGAGGCAGGGAAGCAGGAGTTTACTGGTTTGGCAAGGCATTACTGCTTACTGACTTTCTCCCCATGGATTGCTCAGCCTGCTTTTCTTAACCCAGGCCCACCAGCACCACAGGGACCTACCCCCATCAATCACTAAAAAAATGCTTTACAGCGCATAATGGAGGCATTTTCTCAATTGAGGTTCCCTCCCTTCCAGGGACCCCGGCTTGTGTCGAGTTGACATCAACTAGCCAGCACACACAGGAAATCCAGAATCTGGAACATTAGGAGAAGAGAAATGGCCAGTCCCTGCCTCAGGAGGGGCTTAGACCCAAAGATCAAGGAAGATTTTCAGGTCTGATTTGTGTGCCTGGAGTTTTACAAGGAACATTAGTCAGACCCACTCATAATATAGCGGCCTATAGGTTTTCTTGAGGTTGCCCAAATAATGGTAGTAATTCCCTTGTGCTGGTCTCTTGGTACACGCCAATGTGTAATGTGGATAGTCTCATTTAATCCTCACAGCACCCTGATAGACTGAGACAGTGCTGGCACTATTTTCTAGGAACTATTCCATAAAATCCAGAGAATGATGTAGTTTTGAGTGACTTTGTAAAGTTCAGAGCAAGCCAAAATAAAAGAACAAATAGCAAACAGTAGACAGACAGAAAAACACCATCAAACTGTGCAATCGAAACATCCAGCAGAAATGAGCTTTGGGAGCCTGTTGAGGAAGTCAGCTGGTAATCCTGATTGAGTCCAGGGTGAATCCGTTCGAGTGAGGCTTCCAAGAAAAACAACAATAACAACAAAACCCAGAAGAACCAAAGAAACAAACAAAACCAGGAGGAAGGAAACAGCAAACTGAGGGATCGTGTCACCTAGCAGAAACTGACTGGCAATGTTGACGCAGTCAGCTGGCATTCCCAACTGAGCTTTCTGTCAAGGGCCAAGCCTTCTGTAGGTGAACTTCTGGTTTCTCTTCTCCACTGTTGGCACTTATATAGCACAGGATAAACAAAAGGAACATCTGCAGGAAATCATTTACCTTCCAGCCTTTCTCAAGGATACAGCATTTTTATTCTTGGGCTGTTTTGCTGTTCTCACAGAGTTAGGGGTGGGTAGTTCATTTCCAGACTAGAGGCCTTGAAGGACACTTTGAGACAAATACACTTGGTCTGAAAGAGTGGTTTGTGGGGGCACCCTGCTTTCAGAGCCAACTTCTCAGTGGGCTCAAACACATGACAATTTACCAATACACTGACTAAACCAAATTCTCAGTCAGGAAGTCACATAGCTCATCAGTGACAAAGAAATGTTTTAAATCTAGTACATATCCTAAAGCCTAGTTTTAACCACTTTTAAGCCGTCATGGTCTAGTGCTACAAGATGGGTTTGGCTAAATGAAGATTAATTGGCATCAATCTTTTTTGTTGGCGCTGTCCTCAGAATTTGTAATGCAAAACTGAATATGCAATATCACTATGTCATTTTTTGTACACATGGAAATAGACTCAGAAGTAGAAAATGACTTGCTCAATTCTTGGGAATTGAATATACCACCCAAGGTATATTCAAGGTGAGTCTTCTCAACTTGAGGGACCAGGCTGTAGTCTGCAGGAAGTGTGTGTGCTGGAGTGTGTGTGTGTGGGGGGGGGCAAGCCTCATCACATCAACCATACAGTGGTTGGATTCAGTGATGGATTCAGTCTAGCAAGAAAGGTCTTTAAGAGGTAAGGTGACCAGTGAGAACTATGGCCACAGATTCAATTGCAGACCACAAACCCCGCTAAAGCAACGAGTTCTGAATTCACACAAAGGTTCCCAGCTCCAGCCACAGCCTATTGATTTTTCAGCAACACTTGATATGGCCAAATTCCAGTTTAGCCAGACAGATCCTAGTTCCTGTTGTTCCCAGGGGGAGTCTAGCTATGACAAGAGCCCCTTTCTTCTGTCAGAACATCCTCAGCAACAAAAGGCTGTAAGAATGAGCTAAACTGTCTCAAGAATTCCAACTCCTTCCCCAGAGCATCTACCTTCGTGGTTTCTTTCCTGAGGAATGATGTTGTCCCAACCCAAAGCACATGCGCCCTCTGTGCTGGGCTGTTCTGACATTCTGCCAACCTGTCTAGGCAACTGTCCTAGAGAGACAAGGCAGGGCTGTCTTTCATAGTTCCCTAGGCGACCCACTGGAGGAGCAACCAGGTAGTGACCCAGGCAACAGGACAGAAAGGAATCAGGGCAATCGTTATGGAAATGTGCCAGAGGATCTGAAGATGAACAGCCCCACCTGCTCTCTGCATGTGGAAAAGCCCCCTGCCCTGGGGCTTCCTTGAAGCTAGGTGAGCAGCTTTCTGGATTTGTTTTCCTAAAAGCAGTCTGTGTATTCCAAAAACTAAAGCAGGATTTGAAGGGAGGGCAGAGGGAAATAAGCGGGTCTGAAGACCAGCGCAGATTCTCAGGATAGATCCTGTAGCTCTGCCTCTTGTTTTCCTTAGACACAACCTTAACTTTTTGCCATGCCTATACTAGTGGTGTGCTCTTAACAGGACTGTAAGAAGATGGTACTCAAAGAATACTTTAACACAGTGAGTAATGGAAGGAAGGGGTCAGGACATTCTGGAGGCAGATTGGGTGGTTTGGGTATTTGCCTATATGAAGGGGGTTAATGGCGGTGCTATCTCATAACTGCTGTCCTTCACTAGGATAACATATTTTTAGTGTTCATACTAGTATCGAGCTCACAACCATAAGAACTAATTAAGTGTCATTAATGTGACTTATGGTGCTCTCAGGGCTCAGATCTTTCTGATTCATGTCTCCTGGAAGGTGGAGAGAAGTGTGGTGATTCCATCACGTAGAAATGTGATTTGTACTAAGTCATGCATCAAGACTCCAACCCAGAAGAAACAGAACACTCCTTTTAGAACGGCTAGAAAGTATAAATGAGTCTCAAAGAAAAACATCTTTTCCCACAAGGATGCATTCAACCTCCATCCCTGAGGGTAAAACCTAGTGTTTGCAGAGAAAACAAAACAAAACAAAACAAAACAGGTGCTTTCTTGGTTTTCTTAAGGGTAGGTGTACTCCCGGAGAGGTGGAAGCTTCAGACCAGACCTCCCCACCTCTGGTATTGGGCTCAGAACGGAGGGTTCCAAGAAGAGGAGGGTCCCCAGAAGGCCCCGCTCTAGCCCGTCCTCCTGCAACCCCCTCCGCAGTCACGTGGCCCGCTGGGTGGGGACCGACCTGAAGTTGGTGGAATCCGGAGCCCTCCCAACTTTGGAGCACAGAGGAGCGACTCTGAGAAGCCAGCATGGCTCAGCTGTCGGTGATCCCGGGATCAGCAGCGGCGTGGACAGGTAAACCTGTAGTTCAAGGGTGGTGGCCGGGGTGGAAGAGGCCGCACAGCCCATCCCATGCAGGGAACGCAGGGCACCCCACGCGGGAGAGGGGACAGTTGGGCAAAGCGGCTCCGCTGGACACTCAGCGCCTCAGGGTCGGTCAGTCCATCGCGGGCTGCTCCTTGTGGGCCTTTTTCTCCGGGTGGATAATGGAGCGCAGGTGGGTGATTGACGTTAGGCATCCCCCCAACCCCGGCGCCGGAGGGGCGGGGCGCCGTGCCGGCCACGCCCTCCCCGCGCGCACTGGCTGCTCCCCGTGACGTCACGCTCGGCTATAAAAGGCGCGGGAGCAGGCTCCCGCGGCGCTGTCCGGGAGCTCGAGGCTGAGAGCGCTGGGGCGGGGAGACCCGGCCGCCCGGCCGCCGGCGCCTCAGCGATGTTTTACTCAGGGCTCCTCACCGAGGGCGGCCGCAAGGAGACCGACATGCGGGAGGCGGCGTCCCTGCGGCAGCAGCGCCGGATGAAGCAGGCGGTGCAGTTCATCCACAAGGACTCCGCCGACCTGCTGCCCCTGGACGGCCTCAAAAAGCTGGGCTCGTCCAAGGACACGGTGAGCGCCCCACCCCCGGCCACGCCCGCTCTGGGCCTCCGGGCCGCCGCGGTCACCCGGGCCCTCGCGGCCGCTTTCACTGAGTCACCCAGCCAGGCCTGTCCCTGCCTGCTCCCTGGGGTCCGCGTAGCTTCCCTCGCCTGCTCTCGCTGGGCGCAGCTCCTCCCGGCTCTCTCCTTAGGAAGAGAGGAGAGCCCTATTGCCCTCGGATCTCCTTTCCTTCTGCTTGTCCAGAATCTCGAATTTGGCTCCCTGAGCTGGAGCCTCGCAGCAAAGTCTTGGCTTCCCGCTGCCTCCTCGCAGGCTGCGTGGCCAGTTTTGTGTCCCAGACAGAGGTGACTTGCAGTGGGTGATTGAAAAGAGTGGAACGCGAGGTTTCTTGACAGTTGCTGAATCTATATGACTTTGGTTGCTTCTATTGCGCCCCCCTCCCCGCTGCCCCAAATCTACTTAGTTAAGTTTTGGTCTGAATCTACCTTTGATGTTCTACCCTGATCGGGGTGGGGGTGGGTAGGGGAAAAGGGGAATCAAGCTCGAATATTTACAGAACCTAAACATCTTTTCTTCACTCTCATCTCTCCCTCTTCAGCCTTCTCTCTAAAGAGTGCGAGGAGAGAGGAAGCCCTGACTTCCCATCTCGCAGATCAGATAATGCGTGCACATAGTTGGAGCTGGGGAAGGGGCAGTGTTTTTATTTCTGTCAGGATTATTCTCGGTATTAAGTCCAGGACGTAGGCCAGAATCCAAAACTATATTGTCCTCCATCTACCAGGACATAGGCCAGAATCCAAAACCATATTGTCCTCCATCTATAAAGGTGAATGGCTGAGGGATATGGCCTATATTTAATTCTCACCCCTTGCTCACAGATTTATATGTAACTGTGTAGCTTCATCTGGAGTTTGCTTGTGCTTTGATTTTTTTTTTTATTGCTATATAACCTAGGCTAGCTTGGACCTCATCACATGGACCATGTTGGCTTCTAATTCTTTATCCACTGTCACAGCCTCATGAGATTGCTGAGATTATAGGCATGCACCACCACTCCCAGCTTTTATTCTTTTCTTATATATATAGTTTTCTTAATTATCTGTGGATAAATTTATGAAACAATAATTAATGTCTTTTTCAGTAGAAATAAATGCTCTAGATAATCTTTCCAGTATTTTTATAGTTTGAGCTTCTGAAATACTTAATTTTGAATGTGCTTGCTGACCCTGGTTCACTGAAATTGCCATTTCTGGACCCAGTATGACAGTGGAGGCAAGCATTTCTGTTTTTTTTTTCCTTTTCAATAGTTTGAATGATTCATCAATACCAAAGATTTTTCCTTCCTGACATTAGATACTTCCCTGAAGGAAAGCTGCTCCAGTTATTCAACTCTTTTTAAAAGCTGTTGTTCTGCTCGAGCCTGGGCACAGTTGATCTCATCATGCCAGCCAGAGTGAGGAGTGATGAAAACATACTCCTACCAAAGAGATGGCTCTCTCTTCCCTTCTTTCACTTTAAAGCATTCATGATTTGTTTGGCAAACACAGTCCAAATCTTCTCTCTTTCAGACCAAAGTGGTCCAATTCAATAAGGTGGAAGATATTATGAGAAAAATTAAATTGTGGACTTTTAGAATGCCAGATCTAAGGCATTGATGTTTGGTTTGGGTGGCTAAGGAGTTCTCTAATGAGAATTACCACAACGTCCTTCTTCTTAAGAATCCTTATACTGCTTTGTTCTCAGAAAGGAAAATTCTGTTCTGACTTCCTCTGCCACAATTGAGCCACATGGAGCTAAAAGCAAAGAACACAGCTGAAGGCTCCAAAGAGGATGCTTTCAGAGCAGAGCCGTGGGTGTGACACAGCAGTGGACAGCGAAAGCCTGAACCATGTTTCACACTTTCTGATTCCCATTTTCATAGACTTAATTTTCCTCTCTGACTGTTCTCACACCTTTAATGTGCCAGTTATTACAGGGAGGAACCAGAACACATCACAGAAACCAAGGCTGAGTGAAGGAGGGCAGGGAGAGGGGCAAGAGCTGGGGAGAAGCAGCATGCTTAAAGCTCTTTTGGAACTGCTATTACAGTCTCAAAGCAATCTTAGAAAGGATTTTAGAAACACATTCTTGTCAACTCATTTTACAGACAAGACAGATCATGCCGACTCCATTTTCTTCCACAATTCGAAATTTGGAAGGTATTAAAATTAACAGTAGTTTTTTTGAAGTAGTTTATCAAATAGCACAATAGAAAGGGGGGAAAAGGTGAAAGAAGGATGCAAATCCAACTTTTATTGACTCTGGGGTTTGAGTAATGTTAAATGTGGATTGTTTTTCATCATATAAGTATACCATGTTTAAATTATGCTGCTAGCTTAATTTAATTAAGCTAACTCTGAATTATCTACTGTGTATCATGCTGTTTCTGTAATGTTTACAGTTTGATAGCAAACATTTTTGGTTTAGCAGATGGCACCTGTAAGGCAATCAAAGATGGTCATGTTCTCTTGACCCCAGGACAATGCCTTTGTCCAGTTTCTTTGTGTGTGCAGTTGGCTGCTACACAATCTGCTGAGGAAATTAGTCATATTTCTTATGTCTGGCTCCCTTATTTTATCATTTCAATGTATTGTATTTTTGTATTAAACTAAGAACTAAAACCAGATTTCTGAGCCATACTATTTGGACTGAAGAAAAAAAACAAACAAACCTGATATAGCTAAACAAAGCATTCTTATTCTTGGAGTTTTGCTTACTGTAATTTTTCTTGTTTTGGCTGCCAGGATAATAAAAGTTCTTCTTATTGTACTAAAGACTTAGTTTTTGAAAGCAGTATGTCATGTGATTGTATGCTGTGTTTCTTATATGATGTTATTATTGACCTGTCTGACTATATCCTTCCTTGCCATGTAGCAGAGAGAGAAATTTTATTTTATTCCTATGTTTGAGTCTGTATATAGCTAAAACCTTAGCCAAACTATCTAGAATTATGGTCAGGGGAGGGATAAGAACACATTGAGGGCAACTGTCAAATACCTGACGAGAACAGATCTTTGTCAATTAGAGTAGCTCAATCTGGTGCCCTTAGGTTAGCTACCTATAATTACACAAGGCTGTGACTAGAGAATTTAGAAAAGGAGCATTAAATGCCAGTATAATACCAGCCTCTAGAAGGGGACCTGTGATGGATGTGGTGAGTAGGAGTGGAAGTTGGGGGTGGATATGGTCAATATACATTGTATATAATATGTATGAAATTGTCAATAAATAAAATAGTATTTTTTCTTTTGTTTTTTTGAGACAAGGTTTCTCTGTTTAGCCTTGGTTGTCCTGGACTTGCTTTGTAGACTAGACTGGCCTCGAACTCACAATTATCTGGTTGCCTTTACCTCCCAGAGTGCTGAGAGTACAGGAGTGCGCCACCATGTCCAGCTCAATAAAATACTATTTTTAAAGTTTAATTTTATGGAGATACTGTAGTAAATTAGGGAGTAAAATGTGTCAGCAAAGAATGAATGTTCTGGGCAAAAAAAGTACAGCATTTATGCTGGGAGACAGTGGTATACTCCTTTAATCCCAGCAATTGAGAGCAGGTATGGGCAGATCTCTGAGTTTGAGGCCAGTCAGGTCTACAGAGTAAGTTCCAGGACAGCCAAAGCTACACAGAGAAACTCTGTCTTGAACCCCCACCCAAAAAAGACACATCAGGTACAATGGTGTGACCATCAGGGTGCTTCATACAGTTAGGGAACTGAGAGAGGACCAGTGTGGCTAGAGCAAAATGAGCGAGGAGTGTGGTAATAGGAGGCAGTAATAAACGCAAGTTGGAAGGCTGGGTCTGTTTTGTCACGTTGGGCACTGAACACCGAGCCAGAGCCTTGCACTAAACTACACCCCCAGCCTCCGATATGGGTTTAAAAACAAACAAACAAACTTAGCTGTGGCCAATATGCAGAGAATGAACTGAAGCATAAAAATAAGAAGACAAGTGAGGAAGCTGTTGCCTTATAAATAGAAAATGATGGTAGCTTGGTTCGATTAGAAGTATGAGGAAAAGGATATTAACTAAGGATGTGGTTTAGAGAAAGGATCAACACCTGGAAGGGGAGAATATGAAAAGAATCAAGAATGTGCATGACACCAGGGAGATGGCGTAGTGCTTAAGAGCGTTTGCAGCTGACTGGACTTCAAGTCCTGGCACCCCATGGTGGCTCAGAGACCTCTGTAACTCCAGGTCTAGGGGATCTCAGTCCTCCCGTCTTTTGGCCTTCCTGGGGTACACACACATCCATGCATACACAACACCCATACACATAAAACAAAAATTAAAAGAAAGAGATTATGTATGAATTGGGTTCACTGCCTGTAGTTCTAAGCTACTTAAGACTAGAATGGGCAACATGGTGAGACCATTCTTAAAACTTCAACCAAAACAAAACAAGTAGATGGCAGTGCCATTTGCTAAGGTTGGCAGGAAGAAGTAACTGGCTGAACATGAAACTCAAACATCCTTTATTACTGTTAAAAAAAGCGAAGCTTAGTGAGATTAGTGATTTGCCCAAGGTAATATGCGACAAGTGGTAATTTGCTACAAGTAGAAAGCCTTCATGCAGTGATAATTAAATAGATGACATTGGGAAGGAGGATGAGTGGTAGTTAGTAGATCTTGAATGCTAAATTGAGAATTTTTGTTTGATCCAGCTGGCAAGAGAACCTTAATAAGGGGAAGAGATTGTGAAGGTAATGTTTTAGGATTAAAGATGCTTTGATTTAGCAGCAGCAGTAGAAATGCAGAGTAATATATGAGGAAGCAGAATTTTATTCACCAAGATAGGGGATAGAGAAGAAAAATCAGCCTTTATGGGAAATATGGGTAGGACAAGTTGAGTCTGAAGTGCCTGTGGAGTGTTTATGTAGAGGCACACAGTTGGGTCTATGGGCCTGAAACTCAAGAATGAAAGCTGTGCGTGAGATAGAATCCTTATAAAGGCAGAACTTTATGCAATGAAAGCAGGTAAAATTGCCCATGGCAAATATGTAGAATGAGAAGAAAGCCAAATATAGAGCACTGAAGAACATTGACATTTTAAAAAGGAACAGAGGTAAATGACCCAGTTGACAAGACAAAAGATAAACAGAAAGATGGTTTTAGTTGCTAGTTGGAAGACACGTTCAAGAAAAATACAACGTTGAGCTTTGCAGCAAATTTCTGATGACATACGTGTAGAAGAAATCCATTAGTAATTAAGTAGTTAATTGATATATGTTTGCACAAAAAACTCAAGTATCTGCAGATGATAGCCCCAAGTCTAGGTTGGGGAGTTGGCTCAGGGTTTATAACACACACTGCTCTTCAGGCGGACCTGAGTTTGGATGGTTACAACCACTGGTAACTCCAGATCCAGGAGATCTGATTCCCTCTTCTGTTCTCTGAGGGCCCTTGCACTCATGTATATATACTCCTCACCTCAACACATAATTACAAATAATAAAATAAACTTAATGCACCCGTGAGGACAGCTGTGATGGAAAAGGTGCTAAGAGGTGTACTGGTTATTTTTCTTGAAACTGACAGAATACCTGACAAAAGACATTTAGGAAACAATGACTTATTTGGCTCATGGACTGAAGGGTCATGGTGGATAAGGCATGATGATAAGAACTTGAGACCGTTGGTCTATTGTGTTACAGTCAAGAAGCAGACACATACACACACGTGCATGCACATGCACAGATGCACACACATCTATGAATACTCATGAAGTAAAGAAAGCTTGAAAAATTGCAGTGTGTATGTTGTGTATGCATATAAACACATACTTTAGTTTTTGCATGTTCTGGCAGATGCTTTAATTATCTAATTGGTTTTCCCATTTTCAGCCCTTTTCTATGTGACTTTCTATAGAAATTAGAAAAACTAAATTCTCCTCCAAGGTTTCTTGTAGTAAGGATCAGCTGTTGAATTTCAGCAATAAGATACAGGGGGAGGAACCTGCTAATGGAACTTCTTTAAAACAAAAACAACATTGACTTTCCTGACCAAAGACATAGATGGTCTTAGGATGGTTCCCATCATCTTCCCTCTTCTTTTGAATATGGATGCAATAGCTGGATCTGAGGTACCTTGCTTATAACCATGGGGGCATGAGCAAGAAAAATAAAATGGTTAATTTGCTGAGTTAATGTAGTCAGTATCCACCTTCAAATCTCTTGTTACTTTAGAAAACATAACTCCACTTAACCTCTGTAAGCTGGCCTTTCTTGTGGCTGCACTCTTTCCTATGATATGGGATCACTGTATTTGTAAATAAATGGTGATGTGTCAACCTTTTTTCTTTAGAAAAGATCTTACTATGTTGTCTAGGCTGACCTTGAACTTGTGATCCTTCTGTCCCTGACTCCTGATTAGCTGGTATGTAACACCACCTCCACTTCTGATTTATTGATTTTACTAGTCTGTATTGATTTTGTTAAAATGGATATTAAGATGGACTAGCAAGATAGTTCAGCAGGTAAAAGCACTTGTAACTGAGTCTGATGACCTGAGTTTTTTTTCCACATGGTAGAAGGAGAGAACACACTCCTGAAATTTGCCCTCTGGCCCCAATATGGATAGTGTAGTACATGGGTACACATGCACTAAACTTTAACATTTTTGAAGGGTAAAAATTCCATTCTTTAATACCTTATGTCTAAGTTAGGGTTTCTATTGCTGTGAAAAGACACCATGACCACGACAACTCTTATAAAGGAAAACATTTAATTGGAACATTACAGTTTCAAAGGTTTAGTCCATTATCATCATGGTGGGACATGGCAGCATGCAGGCAGACACGGTGCTGGAGAAGGAGCTGAGAGTTCTATATCTTAAGTCACAGGCAACAGAAGGAGACTGGACATAGCTTAAACATATGAGACTTCAAAGCCAGCCCCCAACAGTGACACACTTCCTCCAACAAGGCCACACCTCCTAGTAGTATCACTCCCTATGAGCCAAGAATTCAAACACATGAATGAGTATTTTTCCAAAATTATTTCCTTGAAGTTTTTTTTTTACTTAATTTTCAGTGTGAAATTGCTTTAAAGCTATAAATGATTATAAGCTCACTTAAAATTTTTGAAACTAAAATATAATTACATCATTTTCACCTTTTCTTTCTTCTGTTATTATTATTACAGGGCTTCTCTGTGTGTAGCCCTAGCTGTCCTGGAACTCACTCTGCAGACTAGCCTGGCTTCACACACAGAGATCTGCCTGCCTCCACCTCCAGAATTCTGTGATTAAAGGCACATATCACCACCATCTGGCCCTTTTCTTATTTCTTTTTCTTAATCTCATACCTTCTTTTTCTTTAATAAGTATATAAATACAACCTTCTCAGTCTGTACAATGTTACTAATATGTATATGATTTTGAGGTTGATTACTTGGTATTGGATGACCAATTCTGGGGTTGCAAATGTCTTCCCAGGGAAGATTATTTTTCTCATAGCTTTCCTTAGTTGCCTATAGTTCTCTGTCTAAGGTTGGGGGCCCTGCTTCTGTGTTAGTGTGTTGCTCTTGTCCTTGTTCAGGTCTTGTTTAGGCAGCCAGGTGGAGATTTCATGGTTGCAGCTTCCCTGACACTCCTGGAAGATGCAATATCACAACAGAATTCCTGTTCCTCTGGTTCTTACATTTTTTTTCTATCTCCTCTTCCCTGGTGTTCCTTGAGCCTTAGTGGCAGGAGCTGTGTTATAAACGTATCAGTTAGAGCTGAGCATCGCATGATCAGTTGGCCTTTACATTTTGATGGGTTGTGCTTTTCTGTAATGCTCTCTGTCTATTGCAAAGAGAAAGTTCTTTGATGGAGGGTGAGATATCTGGCTAGACTCTGGCATGGGATATATGACTTATTTTTATATTTGAGGCAGAGTCTTATGTAGCCCAGGCTCACCCTGGACTCACTATATAGCTAAGGCTGGCCTTGAACACTTGATCTTCTAGCCTTTACTCCTCAAGTGTTAGTTGGGTTTATGGTCCATTTTTTTTCCTTGGAGACATTCTTCCTGAAATCCCATTTTCTTCTTTCATTTTGGTCTGGCTGCTGTTCATATTAATATGCAAGTTTTCATCCAGTACTGCTTTCAGAATTTCCTTTGCTGTCCTTCTCTACTGGATACTCTTAAAATTTTTAATTTATATGTGTTTGAGTGTTTTGCCTGCATATATGTCTGTGTACTATATGCACACCTGGTGTCAGCTGAGGCCAGAAGCTAGCATTAGATCTTCTGAGCCTTGAGTTACAAAAGGTTGTGAGCCACCATGTGGGTGCTAGGAATCAAATCTTCAGTACTTACTAAGTGTGGTACCCAACACTCCAATAACTGTTATATACATCTGAAAGGCAGACTATTAACCACTCAGGGATTTTTATATAACAAAGAGTAACTTTTAGCATTCTTCCCAATTGTTTGGCTCAAGTGGGAGTCATATGCAAGATTTAAACTTTTCTGTTTCCATTCCTATTCACATTGCTGATGGTAGAAGTTGTAATACCTCTAGCATCTCAGCTTTGCCAGGACTTTGGGATGATTGATTAGACTGCCTTTGCAGCTAGATACCACTATACATGTAAATAGTTCAAACATAATTCTCTTAAGTATTGGTACAAGTGGCCTTTGGTATTTGTGGGTTTTGTATCCACAGATTCACCCAACTTTAAGATGAAAATTTAAAAAAAATAGTTTATAGGGACTGGAGAAATGGCACAGCACTTGCTCATCCAGAGGCTCAAGTTAGGTTCCCAGTACCTATGTTGGTCAGCTCACAACTGCCTAATAACTTCAGCTTTAGGAGACCGTCTTTTGGCTTTGTGTGTGTGTGTACACTTAAACATAACTATTAAAAAATAAAATAAACATTAAAAAAAAACCTCTGAGCTGCAAGTGGGTAGTGCAAACCTTTAATCTCAGGCAGAAGTAGGCATAGCTCTCTGAGTTCAAAGCCAGGAAGAACTGCATAATGAGACCCTGGTTAAAAAAATAAAAACATATGCCAACTTTTTACTTGGTCATTATTCTTTAAACAATATAGCATAACATCTGCTTATGTTGTACTATGTATTGTAAACAATCTAGAGATGGTTACATTATAGTGGACAATATGACCAGGTTATGTGCAAATAATGCCATCATATATAAAGGGCAAGTATGCATGCATTTTAATACCTGCAGAGAGTCCTGGGATCAATTCTGATGGTGACTCTACTAGTGGAGAAGTTAGCAAGACTGTTCTGCATGTACTTCTAGAGACCAAGGTTGATAGTGACCCCTCAAAAGTTTTCCATAGCAGTCAATTCTGCTCCAGTCAGTTAGAATTTTTAAGAAATGTGTGAAGCAGTATGTTCAGGATCCCTGCATGGGCCGGGCTTAAAGGTATGCATGTCAATTCTACTCACATTCCATCCTCTAGAACTCAGTCATAATGCTCTACCAAAGGAAGGGTAGAAAGAATAATATAGCTAACTGCCCAGGATGGAGGGAACTGTAATTTTAATGAGCATTTATCAGTCTCTGCCATTCCTGTGGTCCATGAAGTAAAATACTGTGAAACACTCAAATTTTCTCTAGTCTAAGCCAGATATTGTTCAGCTACATGCTGTTCAGATGGTAAATTTTTTTTTCAAAATTTGTTTTTCTTTTTCTCTCACTATTTTTTTTTGTTCTTGTGGGATTTCCCCCTTTAATATCACGTTAGGGAAATTTTGTTTGGGAGCAAGGTAAATGTCAGCTATGTAGCCACTTAAAACATGTTAAGTGTGAGGCTGAAGTGATGGCTCAAAAGTTAAAAACATTAGCTATTCTCACAGAGGATCCAGGTGAATTCCCGGCACACACATGGTGGTTCATAACCATCTATAACTCTAGTGTCAGAGGATTTGATGCCCTCTTCTGACCTCTGAGGCCATGTATGCATATACATACATGCAAGCAAAACACTCAAAACACATAAAAATGAATAAATAAGTAAAACTTAAAAATATGGAGACCTAATAAAATGATCACATATCTGAGTTTAATATGGGTTAGTTGGCTATAAATTTTGGATTTTGAATAGTTTTTTAGAAGTATGAAAGTGGAGGCAGACAGATCTCTGAGTTTGAGGGTAGTCAAAGTTACATAGAGAAACCCTGTCTCAAACTAAGCAAAACAACCCAAAACAGCACAAAAATTGGTTAGTACTGGAGAGGTGCCTCAGTGGTTTGAAGCACTTGTTGCTTTTACAGAGGACCCAGGTTCAAGTCCCAACATGGTGGCTTACAGCCATCCAGAAGTCCAGTTCTAGGGGATATGACTCCTTCTTCTGGCTTCCTCACTCACCAGCCACACATGTGATACACTCACATACATACAGACAAAACACAGAAAATAAAATAAATCTAAATTATTTTAAAAGAAATATGAAAATCAAGAAAATATATATTAACATAAAATGTTTTGTTTTCTTCTTGTATCCCAGGATGGTCTTGAACTTACTGTGTAGACAAAAATGATCTTGAACTTTTAATCCTCCTGCTTTCATCTTCCAAGTGCCAAAAGTACCGTCATGCACTTCCCATCTGGCTTATTCGATACTGAGAATGAAACTATTTGCATACTAGGTAACCACTCTACTAACTGAGCTACAGTTTCCCAGACCTGAAAAATGTTTTTTTAAATATACTAACTAAAACTAGAGAATTTTATGACAGTTTAATTATTATTGTTCCATTTTTATATGTTTGCAAGATGGTCTTTTGTTTGCTTATTTTGTTTGGATATGCTTTTTTGGATTTGCTCCTAATTTAATTAGAAGACCTTATCTTTAACTTTGTATACTTTGGTTATATTTTAATATTTTACATGGAGTATATGTTTGAACGTTTTTTTATTCAATAATGAAGGGAAGAAGGGAAAAGTCAGCAGGACCACATGCACTGGAGAAGTTAAATAAAGTTAGGCTAAAATTGTCTATTGGGAAGCTGGAGAAATGTGTCACTAGTTAAGAGTGCTTGTTGCTCTCCTAGAGGACTTGAATTAGGATCCTAGCATCTATGTCGGGCAGCTTACAACTGCCGATAGCTCCAGATCCAGGGCCTCTGACACCTCTGTGGGCAGTAGCAAGAGTGCATACAGCACACACACACACACACACACACAAATAATTTTTTCTTTAAAAAAGTATCCACTAGATGTTTTTTAGTTTTGTGGTGATTTCTTCTTTCCAGGACCTAGGAATGATGAGTATGCTCTTTAGCTTACAGAGGAAGGCTCCAGGAGAGAGAGAGAAAATACAGAAGAATGACTATACTAAGGATGCATTCAGAACACTAATGATTAGGATCCTCTGCAAGATTAAAAATAACTAAATAGTTCTGTGTTTAGTGAGACAGTGTGGAAGGAAAGAACAAGCCTTAGATAATAGGCTTTGATGACATGGTCTTTAAAGCCCCATCTGCAAGTTTGTCTGAGTAGGTCTCACTAAGTGGGACTTGGCAGAAACCACCATCTTGAGGTAGGAATCCAGCTTATTACTGAAAGAGATTAGAATGAGGAATTACATTCACTGAGGAGCAAAGTGTTCTTTTAGTATTGCACCACAAAATCTGGTGGAGTTAGCTCTTTTTCTAGCCATCTTTATCAAGCTAAGAAACACATTTTCTTTACCAGTGTGTCTGCCTCTCTTTCCCTAAGGATACTGATTTCTAACCTGCTTTGCTAAGAATCACTAATTTGGGAATCTCCTCACTGTAGTTATGGTGGGTCACAGCTCTGGCTCCCTTCTTCCTTTGAAATCTTTAAGGTAACTTATAATAAAGACTTTTCCTTTGATAGCCCCTTCTCCAGGAAGGCTCTGGACTTCTAAGAGTAATGTCTTACCCTTTGAATAAAAGGAGGAATGTGGTTGGTTAGAATCTTGGGGCTAAATGCTATCCTTTGAGAGTTTTGAAATGTTACTATAAAGTAGGCATAAGATACCTGCATATAGAAAATTTCTCAGTTCAAATGATTTAACCTAAAAACAAACAAACAAAAAAACCTCAGAAAGGTCTAAATGATCTGGAGGCCACTTTAGTAGGAAGAAAGGAACATGAATAGATATGATATAGGAATTACTAAGTTCTTCCAAAACTCAGACTTGAATGTACATGTGTCATTCTGTTTCCTAACATTAGGTTTCTGGCACATATATAAGGTTTGTTAAGTTTCTTCTTGGTCAGTGCCTTTTTTAGGTCCCCCACTTTCTTGTTCATTAAAAAGCAGTGTTTGACTAGTATGTAAATCCTGGCATACCCTTGGTTAAATCCTTATACTGGATTTAAATCGTTATACTAGAGGATGTTGAAGGATGGAAGAGAGTAAAGAGGAGAGGAAAGAGGAAGAGGAGGAAGGTAGGTAAATGAATAACAAGATGGGCCAAGCAATACAAGTGTTTTGAAGTCTACAGGCTATCAAAGAGGATGATTCCTGTGGGATTTGCCTGTCTCCAAAATGTACATGTTAAGAGGTTTTCTTACCCATGACTGTCAGTCTTCCTATTCCATCAACCATGTTGGTAACTCCATCTTCAGAAGAGCCAGGCCCACAAGGCACCCTCAAAGCAGGGATGACATTTAATGTAGCAATAAGCTACATGACAATGAGCTGCCCTTTCTAGAAGGCACTGACTAACAGTTGTCTAGTTAAATACATACATCACTTATTCTAGAATAAACTTCTTTCTTCTGAATTGCCCCTGTAAAGGCAGGGAGGCAGAAGTTCACTTCACCAGGGTACTTTGGTACTCTTAAGAAATAGTTGGTTCTATATCCATGTATTGGTTACTTCTATAATAAAACACCATGACCAAGGCAATTTATTGAAGGAAGGGTTTATTTGGGCTTAGAGTTCCAGAGGGTTAAGAGTCCAGCACTAGGTGGTGGAGAAATTCAATAACAGACGGGCTTGGTGATTGGAAGTGGAAGCTGAGAACTGAGGGCTTATATCTTCATCTACAAACATGAAACTGAGAAGGCACAGTGGGTGTGTTACAGGGTTTTGAAAACCTCAAAGTCTGTCCCAGTAACATACTTCCTCCCAGAAGACCAGACCTCCTGTCTTAGACATTATTCTATTGCTGTGAAGAGATCCGATAACCAAGACAACTCTTATAAATGAGAGCATTTAATTGGGAGCTTTCTTAAACGGTTTCAGAGGGTCAGCCACTGTCATCATGGTGGGGAGCAGGGCAGCACGCACAGTGCTGAAGCAGTAGGTGAGAGTCTCTTCCTGACCAGCGAGCAGAGACAGAGACAGAGGGGCCAGAGAGAGACACACAGAGAGAGACAGAGGTAGGGAGGGTGGGAGGGAAGGAGAGAAAGAGAGTGAGAGAGAGAAAGAGCCTGGTATGGGCTTTTTTAAACCTCAAAGCCTATTCCCAGTGACACACTTCCTCTAACAAAGCCCCGCCTTCTAATGCTTCTCATTCTATCCAGGTGTTCCACTTCTTGTTGACTAAGCCTTCAAACATATAAGCCTGTGGGGGCCATTTTTATTCAAACCACTACAACCTCCTAAGCTTCCCAAAATGGCACCAGCAACTAGGGACCAAGCATTTAAATGCTCAAGAATATGGAGGACAGCTCATTCAAACTACTACATTTCACTCCCTTCCCCCACAGTCTCGGAGCCATTTCATAATGTAAAATGCATTTAGTCCAAATTCAAAAGTTTCCATACTCATTTACAAGCACTTTTTAATCCAAAGTTCCAAAACCTTTCACATTCCTCCAAAAAAACAGCACGGTCAGGCCTGTCACAGCAATAGCCTGCTCTCTGGCATCGACTGCTGTCTTCGTCAGGTTTCCATTGCTATGATAAAATACCATGGACCACAAACAACTTGTGGGAGGAAAGAGTTTATTCCATCACTGAAGAAAGTTAGGGCAGGAACTCAAGGCAAAACCCTGGAGGCAGGCACAGGCCATGGATGAACTCTCCTTAATGATGTGCTCCTCATAGTTTGCTCAGCCTGCTTCTTTGTACACCCCAGGATCACCTTCCCAGGGACAGCATTACCAGAAGTGGGCTGGACCTTTCCACATAAGTTGTCAATCAAGAAAATGTACCACAGGCTTGCCTGCGGCCAACCTGATGGAGACATTTTCTCAACTAAGGTCCCATCTTCTCAGATGATCTGAGCTTGTGTCAAGTTGACAAAAAACTAAGCAGTACACTCCAGAGTAGTGTATTACATTCTGGTCCCTGTCTTCACGATACCAATGACATCCTCACCTGAGGGGAGAATAAGAAGCAAAGTTGGAGCTGCTATGTGAGGTTCCTTCATTACTGTGGAGCCAGGGGTGGGGGTGTTGGGAGAGGAGGGTGTGGCCTGGAAGTAAGAAGCCTCTGCTTTCTATCCTTCAAGCAACCTCATAATATTCTGCAGAGGCGCCTCATGGAAACCAACCTGTCCAAGCTCCGGAGCAGTCGTGTCCCTTGGGCCTCTAAGCCCAACAAATTCAATCAGGCTAAGTCTGAAGGGCTAAAGAAGTGTGAAGATGATGACATGATTTTAGTGTCTTGCCAGGTAATGTTCAGAGAACATTTTTTTCTAGAGTTTTCTAGAAAGTAGGATTTGGGGACCCTTTATGATCCCAATAGTAGGCCCTCTCCTCAAAACCTTACAGATAGTGGTTGTTAACGTGGAGTGGGTTTGAAATGGGTTTGAAAGTTCTTTATACTAGACATGCATACAATATTTTATATGTGTGCACATTTGAATGGGAAGAAGTACCAAAGCTTTTATCAGATTTATAAAAGGATGTTTGATCTTTTTAAAGAGCTGGCACATAGTTCAGTGGTAGAAAACGCATTTAGCATGCTCAAGGCCCTGAATTTGACCTCCAGAATGATTTTTTTAAAAGATTGTATATATAATATTTAGTATATAGAGGGAACTCACCAAAGTCCTTATGGGTATTCTGTGGGCCTTAGATTTAGCAGGAAAAAGAGCCAGTCAAAGACAAACTTAGCAGTGGGGGAAAATGGCACCAACCAACCATTTGGAAGGTTGTTTTCAAATCATGTCTTTATTTGACATCTGCTCCTTGTTCTTTGTTTCTGTTCTCTTTTGTGTCTCTAGATCCTATTAAAGAGTTTCTTTCTTTCCCACAGTGTGCTGGAAAGGACGTGAGAGCTTTGGTTGACACTGGCTGTCAGTATAACCTCATCTCCTCAGCCTGTGTGGACAGATTGGGGTAAGTAGCCACTTGTGCTGGGTGGAATCTATTTGAATCTGGTTTAAGATTGTAGATGTTTGAATGTGTCCACAGAAGCACAGAGAAACATGCAATGTTTTCTCTCATGTGTGTCTTATTTCATATGGGCACATGAAATCATATATAAACATGGCATAAAAATAGTAGTGAAGCTGCCTAGGGAACAATGGAACCAGCTCAACAGAGAAGGGAAATGGGATCTCACCATTGTGTCAAGGTGAGAACCCAGCATGCTGGAGTTCTGCAGAAAGTAAACGCTCTCTGCTGTTTGCATAGTACGTGAGTCTGGGGTCTTTTCTTCAGCGAGCTTTGGACCCTAACACATATACATCCAAATGCCAGAAAAAGGCATCAGATCACATTATAGATGGTCATGAGCTGCCATGTGGGTGCTGAGAACTGAATGCAGGACGTCTGGAAGAGCAGCCAGTGCTCTGAACCACTGAGCCGTGTCCAGCTGACCTGCTCCCTCTACATCTGCCTTGTTCTCCCCACCACTGGTGTGACTCTCTGAAGTTGGCTCTGTGGATTATTTTGTACATTACTATTTAGGGTTGGGGTAAAGTAAATTCCAGGACTCAAGTAAGAAGAATCTTAAGTTTTTTTGTTTTTGTTTTTTAATGTAGTGAAGTGAGGAGCTATGTACAATGTGATGGTTTTAGAAAGACTAATGCTTCCCTGGTGTATAACTGGGCAGCAGACTGCCATGATTCTGGAGGAATTAATAACCATCTGTAAAACTGCAATTAGTTTTCTTTCAGATGGGCTGTAATACCAAAAGAGAAGAAACGGAGAACAGAAGTATTGGCACAGAAAGTCCACAATTAAGTATTTATCCACAAACCCATAATAGCTTGAGTGCTAGCTATTCCAACCAGCTTATGTAATAGTATGGAACTGTGGTGCTATTCCTTTTTTTCGGTCCTGGCAAAGGCAAGTCAAATTAGTGAGAATTTTCTCCATAATATTCTTTGCCACTACCAGTATCAATGCTCTTACCAAACAAATGCCTATCTCCATTAGCCACATAGCCTAAGACAATCCCACGAGAATAAACTGAAATAGAAAGGATGAGAAAACGGGACATTGAAAAAAGCCTTTTCTAAATTAGGATGAATTTGCCCTGTGATATGTTATCTACAGATGGATGAAAAAAACATTAATTAAACTATCTCGCACACATATTGGTATGTTAGGATGCTGAGTGGAACTGTGTGTCAATTCCTTTCTACAGAATGCAGGTAGTGATTTAAGCTTCTTAAAAATAGGAAACATAGTTGGGCAGTGGTGGCACACACTTATTTTTTTTTTTTTTAATTTTAGCTTTTAAAAAAAGATTTATTTATTTATGTATACAATTGTGAGCCTGCACGCCAGAAGAGGGCACCAGATCTCATTATAGATGGCTGTGAGCCACCATGTGGTTGCTGGGAATTGAACTCAGGAGCTCTGGAGGAGCAGGCAGTGCTCTTGACCTCTGAGCGTCTCTCCAGCCCCAGTGGTGCACACCGCTAATCCAAGCACTCTGGAGTCAGCCTGGCCTACAGAATGAGCTCCAGCCAAGGTTACACAGAAAAACCCTGTCTTGAAAAACCAACCAACCAACCAACCACCACCAACAACAAAAACAGAACAAAACAAAAGAGACAAATCTCATGTTTTCTTTTATAGTTCCCTGGCATGTGTTTAGGAAAAGGAGCTGAGTAAGCACAATCTGGCTAACCCAGGAAGTCTCAAGAGAACCCAATTCTGAGACAGAAGCCTTTGCCAATGTAATTATGATAGTTTTCTCTCTGTTTCAGACTAAAGGACCTTGTCAAATCTCACAAGCATGAAGGAGAAAAGCTTTCTCTACCAAGGCATCTCAAAGTAGTAGGCCAGATTGAGCACCTACTGATTACTGTCGGCTCTCTCCGACTGGATTGCCCAGCAGCTGTGGTCGGTGAGTTAAATTGGGGACTAGACCTATGGACCTAACATAAATTCCCTTGAGGTCTCATACCTGTAATACCAACTTCTTCAAAACACAGGGTTCCCATTTCCTTATACTGTATACCTTTGTGTTAATTTTAGCCTTCCAAGTGCTGGGATTAAAGGCATGTGCTACCATACCTAGCACATCTGTTGTTGATTTGAGACAGGGTCTCTCTATATAGTTCTGTCTCTCCTGAAGCTCACCCTACAGATCAGGCTGGTCTTGAACTCACAGAGATTCTCCTTTCCCTATTCCTGACTGCTGAGATCAAATGCATGTACTACTATGCTCAGCCTAGAACATTATTTCAAATTTTTAAAAATGTAATTACTGGGGGCTGGAGAGATATACAGTGGTTTAGAGTATTTTGTGCTCTTGCAGAAGACTGAGATTAGGTTCCTAGCATTTATATAGGATGGTTCACAACCTCCTGTGACTCCAGTTCCAAGACATCTGATGCCTTTTTCTGATATCCTCAGTCTCCTGTACACACAAACATTAGATAGATAAATACATCTTTAAAAATAGAATGGAGCCAGTAGATTTGTTCAGTGGATTAAGATGATTGGTGTCAAGCCTGACAACCTGAGTTTGATCCTCAGAACCTACATGGTGGAAGGAAAAAACTGACTTTTTCAAATTGTCCTCTGACTTCCATGTATGCTCTATGGCACAAGGGTACCTCATGTAAATAAATACAGGTAGTTAAATATTTTTAATGAAAATTATATTTGATAACATAAGGCTATTTTCTACACATATATAAATGTATTTTGAGAAGATCCCATTTTCCTTCTCACTCTTCTCTGTTGAGTTGGTTCCCATTGCTCCCTAGACAGCTTCACTACTATTTTATGTTTATGTATGATTTCATGTGCCTATATGAAATAAGACATGAGAGAAAACATGAAATATTTGTCTTTCTGAGGTGGACTTAATTTACTTACTATGATTATCCAGTTGCATCTATTTTCCTACAAATGACATAAACTTATTTTATTTGTGGCAAAAAAGTGCATTGTGCATATAAGTCACAAGTAAACAGACTTTTTCTACATTTACTTATTTACTTCTTTAGAGAGAGGTCTGCTCATGTGACATGACACTTGTACGGAGGTCAGAATTCAGGTCTTTCCCTCCAACATGTGGATTGTAAGCATTGAACTCAGGTTATCAGACCTGGCAGCAAGCACCTTGCCCATGAGATGTCTTACCTGCCTGAAGACAGATGTTTCTTTATGTGCAAGCTAAAATGTTCCCAACAGCACTTTTCATAAACTCATTGGTGAAGGCAAGATCCTCTTGCTTCTCTGCCATAAATGCCTGATTGCCTACTCTCCTTCTGTGCTTCTCACATGTTCTGTGTTAGCCTACCCTAACATATTTTTTACTGAAGGCCTCTGTTCTTTAGAGAGAAAAAGACTGGTTTGAATTTTGGCTCTTACTTTCCTTTAGCTATAATTATCTGATAAAGTACTCAGCAAAAAGTTCAACGAATGTTTACTGGGTAGTTAGCTGGCTGGTTTGTTGGGCGGGTGGATGGATAGATGGAACAGATGACCCTAATGGTGATGAGGCTGTTGTCTAAGCCAGCATAGAAATGTCTGTATCTTATTGTTCTCTTTCTTTCTTTCTTTAGATGATAATGAAAAAAACTTGTCATTTGGTCTCCAGACTCTTAGATCTCTGAAGGTAGGACTGACTCTACTTTTCCTTTGGTATTTCCTCTTGGAGTCAGGGAACTGAGAGTAGTATCATTGACAAGTGATCAGTGAACCTCCTTTGTTTTAGTGTGTCATAAACTTGGACAAGCACCGGCTGATCGTGGGGAAGACAGAGAAGGAAGAAATCCCTTTTGTGGAGACAGTTTCTTTGAATGAAGACAAGTGAGTACTGAAATTAGTCAGTGGGGTCAAAACCATCTGCCATGAGTCAGGGGATTCTCAGATAGTATATGGGCTTATAGCCCACTTTTAGCTTTAGTCATAGCAGAAGTCTACCCTTCCCCAGACCATAGTTTACTGTCTATATAACTCTAACTATTATAATAAACAACATCGCATGCAGAATGGTAGAAGAAATTAACAGCTTTTTAAGATGTAGGTGTGCGTATGTGTGTGAAACAAGGTTTCGGTATATAGTCCAGGCATGGAATGGGGTGTGAGTTGGGAGTGGATATTTTTGTATCTAGCTCAGGCTGGCTTTGAATTCATGAGCTTCCTGCCTCAGCCCCCTAAGTGCTGGGATTATAGGTGTATACATGAGAAGTTTTAAAGCCAAAGTCAATTTGCTTTCAGATTAACTCCGTTGAATTTGCTGTCAACTTTCTTTCTCGTTTCAGCACTTCAGAAGCATAATTGCAGCCTGAAGCGTGTCTGCGTGTGTACACACACCAGGGGACAGATGGAGAAAACTGGGCTTGAACTAAATGCAATAGCAGCTAGCTGTGGACCAAGTTCTTCCCTCCAGTACATCCTGCAGGGGCCTCTTCCCATTCAGACCTTTCTAGACTATTGTCTGTGCTGTGAGATCTTGTCTGGTTAATGCTTAATGGTTAAACAGCCATTTTTTTTT
>CM053758.1:27684458-27712692 GCA_028658305.1 Pachyuromys duprasi
TTTTTTTTTACTCCTTTGAATATTTAATTTATAGACCTTTTTTTTGACACTGCCAGGTCTCTATTTCTCTGCTTCTTCTAAGAATTTGCTTTTATTAGTCCAGTGTAGGGGCTGCCAGTTTCTATTTCTCCACAGATAACACTTGCTTTTTTAAATAGTAAGATATATAATAGGAACTTCTTTTCAGATGTTTCAGAAATGTGTAGAAATATATGTCTTGATATTAGAATCTCTTCTGAAGTAATTGATTTTTCCAGTGTGACTGATCTGAAAGATCTCAGAGAGATCTAGTCCAGACATTCCATTTAAAGACACAGACCGGCAAATGAATTGACTCAATTTATATATTAAGTCAGTGGCAGAAGACAGCCAGAATTTATACATCCAAACCAAGACTCTTGTGCTGCTTCATTTGTTTCCAAGCCTTACAAGGAAGGCAGCAAGGTTAGAGTACAAAAAAAGGGCGGGGGTGCTAGAGGCTTAGTGGTGGAGTACTTGTCTAATGTGCACAAGGTCCTGGGTTCAAAGGCAGCACTAGAGATAGAGAAATGGCTCACTGATTTACAGTGCTTGCTGAGCAATCATGAAGACTGCCATTTGGATCTCAGTAACCAAACAAAAGCTGGGCATAGTTTCCTACACACCTGTAGCCCCCAAACGGAGCGGTTTAAAAACAGGATAACTGCTGGGACTTTCTAGCTGCCAGCCTAATCAAAGGGTGGGGGAAGAGAATATATATATATATATTCCCTGCCTCAAAGGAACAAAGCAAATTGTGATAGAGGAATAGAGGGCACCCAACATGTTCCTCTGGCCTCTGTGAGCATGTACAGCTGCAGAGCTGCACAGGCACACATACAATTTTCTGTACACACCCTCTCATAGACACACACCACAGAATACAATGAGAGTGAGTGGATACAAACATATGTGAGACTGTTTCTCACAGTGAACAAGAAGAAAAAACCCCACAGATGTGAAGAATATTATTTCCTGAGAGAGCATTGATAGTGACAACAATCTAGTTGTCACTGTGAGATATTACCCCTAGGAACCAGTCAGAATTTCTGTCTGTCTTGATTCATGTGACAGAGATTCAAGTAGTCAGAACTAGAGGTAGGAAAAGGAAAAAAACAAACAAAACTAAAAACAAAGTAAGGCAGAAATAGGAGGAGACTAAGTACACTAAGTCAGGGGGAAGCCTGCCTAGGAGACTTTCCTGGGATTGAAATAGGGAATGAAACCTCCAGGGGAGGGAATTAAAAGATTAGGAAACCCCTCAGTACAAGGAAAGAAGAAGGTAGCTGGCAGCATTAAGAACCATTAAGAAACGGGGTATGTTGCATGCCTTCAATATCAGAAGGCAGAGGCAGAGAAAAGTGGATCTCTGAGTTTGAAACCAGCCTGGTCTACATAGTGAGTTCCAGGCTAGTCATGGATATACAGTCTCAAAAGACAGTTAAATTAAATTAAATTAAATTAAAGTTAAGTTGAATTAAAATCAAGACAAACAAACAAACAAGCACAGAATAACTTTTATAACTGTCCAGTATTTCCTGACTCATCTCAGTGTAATAGGGAAATCACAGGGTTGTTTTTTTGTTTGGTTTGGTTTTAAAGATTAATTTATTATATGTTCTGCCTGTATGTATACCTGCATGCCAGAAGAGGGCACCAGATCTCATTATAGGTGGTTGTGAGCCACCGTGTGGTTGCTGGGAATTGAACTCTGGACTTTTGGAAGAGCAGCCAGTGCCCTTAACCTCTGAGCCATCTCTCCAGCCCCCACAGGGTGTTTTTTTAAAGTTTTTTGTTTTGTTTTTGGTAGCATGTCATCTCAGGCATAGAGATACCTATAATGGAATCTCCCCCTTCCATTCAGTTTTAGGAGTATTTGGCTAAGTCAGAAAAATAGCTAACTGTGGGTAACTCTTCAAGATATTTCTAAGTCTACCCTTGGCTCATAAAAGTTCTCAAACTTTGAATCTGGTCAGGTACTACCAACTATCTTGTCTAGTCCCAGCCTTTACCCTGCCTATGAGCCACTCCTAAAATTATGTTGGGGGACATCCTCCTTTCACTGAGGCCTCCCTACACTTTTGTTTATCATACCACACCAACCTGCTTTTCATAAAACAGAGCTGGAAGATGTCACCCCTTGTTTTCCTACTTGAGAGTTCTACCCTAAGCCTTGACTCTTGGCTGCAAAGGAAGCATACTGCAGGTCCTTCTGATATTTCCTTATTTGGATTTCCTGTGGACCAGGAATTCCTGAGGCCAGGAATTCTCAGGTTCTTGAAAGATGCAATTAATTCTGGCCCTTTTGAGTTTAGTACTATATGATACCAGGATGATTAGATGGTCTTTAGTGTTCCTTCTGGTCTCTGAAAACCCGTCAGTGATTTTCTAATTTGGGAATGGAGACAACTGGGATAGACTAGATAGACTCCATGTCATAGTTCACTCAGTTCATTATATCATCTGAATTCTCTAGCCAAATCATTTTAATACCCAGCATAGATACACCTGGAATGCCTCAAGATAATTATAGGAAGTCTTGGGGTTTATTAGTGGTTTTTTGTTTTGTTTTGAGACAGGATCTTATTATGTAGCCTAGGCTGGCCTGAAACTCTATATAGATGAGGTTGGCCTTGAACTCATAGAATTCTGCCAGTCTCTGTCTCCTGTTGTTAATGCTTGTTAAATGCTGCCAAATTAATTATTCTTATAGCTTCTGTCTCCCAGTGTTCACAAGGGGACACTGGCTCTACTTAGGGAGCTATCAAAGTAAGAAGGTAAATGAGTTTTTCCTAGTCAGAAAATGATAGTGTTTCTAGGGGTCTAAGAAAGTGTCTACTGCATCATAGTTCTGAGTCCCTGGAAAGTAGTAGCAGACCTGTCTCATTCCTTAGTAGACATCACATCCAGGAATTTGAAAAAAAATGATTGGTATTTCTATGACTAATTTAAGGAAGGGATATTTTCTAACTTTTGTTTTTCCTTGTTCTGCACACTGCCCACTAATGTGGCTTTCTGTTCCTTAGCTCAGAGTATTGCAGACTGGATTACTAACTGTCTTTACTCTTGTGTAGTAGAAATACTTTTTCAGGCTGGGGACTTGGAGGAGATGAACTGGATTCCTCCCTCCTGTTGCCAGGTCTCTCTGCATTAGCACTTTATCTGCTCAGTGTTTCTGGCTGTACTGGGCTTATTTGTGACACTGACGTATCAATAAAGTGGAATCTTTCCCTGTGTGCTTGTCTGATAATCCCTGTGCCAGGGTCCCAGCCTGAAAGCTGAGGAGCTAGGGCACAGCCTAAATGCACCAGCATTTCTGTTTTAGGGAAATCCAAATGTAAGGCTTTGTGGTTTTCAGCTCCTCAGCTGCTGCTACTCCTTTGGCTCCCTCTGAAAGTCTTTGAACAGACTCTCCTTGAACCCGGCTTTGTAGTCTATGAAACAGGTAGAAAAGGTACTGAACTCAGTGCCAAGTGAGAACATCCATGTAAAGTGCTGGGTAGTCAGACCTTCGTGTACAGGAGCAATCTTTTATGTTGAACCAGTTGGTGGTGTGAGAAGAGGAGTTACTTATAGAAAAGGAAGTGTTTATTTGGACAATAAATGGGAGAGGTTTGAATTAAATTATATAGTTGGGTCATTAGAGGGTATTCCAAAGAAATGCATTTTGCAGATCATAGGCATTTACCTTTTAAGGATACATATCTTTAAATTTTTTATTTCACATTTATTTTTTATGTATCTTTAATACTTTTTTAAAGTAATTTATTTTTATATCAATCACAGGTTAGGTACTTTGCATCCCAGGTGTAGCCTCCTCCCTCATTCCCTCCCACTCTCCCCATCCCTCCCTCATCTCCTCCCCGCCCCCTCCAAGTCCACCGACAGGGTAGGATCTCTTCCCCTTCCATCCAACCCCAGATCATCTTGTCTCCTCAGGGCTGGCTGCAATGTCCTCCCCTGGGATCTAGCCAGGCTGTTACTCCCTGGCGTGTATGGGGGAGGGTCAAAGTATCCTTAATACTTAAACATATGGTTAAGAAGCCTCCAAGCAGCATGCTTCAACTCTGACAGTGGCTCTCACATTCTAGAACTATGTCTGCTACTCAGCAGGTATTGCCATCCCATCTCAAACATTTTCTTATCTTTTTAACTTATTCTAATTATGAAAAATGTCAAAAGTCTGCTAGACCAGACTCAACAGAATTGATAGTTATAACCACCTCTAGAAAATCTATACAATTATTTTAATGTTACCTGCTGCAGGACAGTGGTGGTGCATGCCTTTTATTACTCACAAGGCAAAAGCAGGAGTATCTTTGAGTTCAAGACCAGCCTGGTCTTCCATGACAGCCAGGGCTACAGAGAAAGAAACCCTCTCTTGAAAAAAAAAATCTTACCTGTCTTTTCAGAGACCTTTAAATAAAAGTTGTGGTATGTTATAAAAGACTAGAACACTAGGGCTAGAAATCCAGGTGTGGTGGTACAAATTCCAGTATTTAGGAGGCAGAGGCAGGAGGACTGTGAATTCAAAACCAGCCTGGGCAACATGGGAAGACTCTCGAAAAGGGTGTGAGGAAGGCTGGAGAGATGATTCAGCAGTTAAGAGATCTTGCAGAAAGCCAGAGTTTGGTTCCCAACACACACATGGTCGTCTTACAGCCGTCTATAACTCCAGCTCCACGTCAGATGCTCTCTTCAGTTTTTACGGAAATCTGCATCTGCACGTGCAGCATGCATGCACAGGGGTACACAGAGAGAGAGTGAAAGAGAGAGAGAGGAGTAAATCTTTAATGTAGGAAAGGACTAGTGCTGGGGATGTAACTCAGTGGTGGAGTGACTAGTATGGGTAAAACCCTGGGTTTGATCACTAACACTACAGAGCAACAAACAGAAGTGAGGAAGATATGGTAAAATTATCCCAAAACAAAAACTGTGCGGTAGGCATGAGGAAATGCCATTTCAGTGCAAAGGACAATGAGTGATTCTTGGTAGGTTCCCTAGTTAAAGCCAGAAATGGAGCACATGAAGCTCTGAGCTCAGTCCTCAGCACTTGGAGGGGGAAGGCAGACTAGCTCATGTGTTTGGATGTTCTAAGACTATGGGATAAATTATAAATATTTGAAGGCCAGGTGCTTTGTCATTCATGGAGAAAGAAGCAATGGCTAACTATTCCCAAGAATATGCTGTTTGAATCAACTCTAAATAGTATATATACTTTTATAAAATATTTACCTTAATAGTATGATATAGGTATATGAGGAGAGGATGCAGAAATCGTTTTCAAAAAGGTTTTACACTTAGAGTATAAGTGTGTCGTATTTCCTATAGTAAAAAGTAAAACAATGCCCCAACTAAAAACATTAAGAAATAATAGCACTAAGCCCATGATTCCAGCTACTCAGTAGAGGCTGAGGCAGCAGCTCTTCAAATTCAAGGCATGCCTGGGCTACAGAGTGAGTTAAGGCCAGCCTAGACAGTTAGTGAGGCTTCATCTCCAGAAGAGGGTTGGTAGAATCCTGCACTAATATGAACAAGACTCTAGGTTCAGCCCAATCGCCAGTGCCACAACAACAAAAGCTGCTTAGAAATGTGAAGCCAAGTGGGTACCCTAGTAAGGGGAACAGGGACTATTTCAGACATGAACTCAATGGCTGGCTCTTCGACCTCCCCGCCCCCTGAGGGAGGAGCAGCCTTGCTTGGCCACAGAAGAGGACATTGCAGCCAGTCCTAAAGAGACCTGATAAGCTAGAGTTAGACGGAAGGGGAGGAGGTCATCCCCTATCAGTGGACTTGGAAAGGGCCAGGGAGGAGATGAGGGAGGGATGGTGGGATTGGGAGGGAATGAGGGAGGGGGCTACGGCTGGGATACAAAGTACATAACCTGTACTTTGTGATAAATATAAAATAAAAATGTTAAAATTTAAAAAATGGGGAGCCAAATCTCAGAGATGGTAATAATATAAAGCAATTTAGAGATTAGAAGCTGAGTGTGGGGGACTAGAGCAGACCCTGCTACCTTTCACTGTAAGTCTCCTGACGCTATCTGAGTAAAATGAATGTGCAGCTTTTCCTGGGGGACTCTCAGAAACACCTATTCAGCCCAGAGAGGACATTGGCAGATACAGTTCTAATCCCTCAGCTCTCTCTGTCCCGGGGTCTTAGTTTGGATTTTATTGCTGTGAAGAGATACCATGACCATGGCATCTCTTACAAAGGACAACATTTAATTGGGGCTGCCTTATAGTTTCAGTGGTTTTGTTCATTACTGTCTTGGCAAGCATGCAGGCAGACAAGGCGCCATAGGAGCTTAGAGTTTTACATTTTGATTCAAAGGCAGCAGCAGGAGACTGTAAGCCACACTGGGCATAGCTTGAGCATATGAGACCTTGAAGCCTTCTCCACAATGACACCTTTCCTCCAACAAGGCCACACCTATTCCAACAAGGCCACTCCTTATGGGCCAAGCATTCAAACATGGGAGTCTTTAGAACCATTCCTATTTAAACCACCACACCCAGTTTCTCCCTATCATTACTCTTTTTACCTTAACCCGAATCTCCTGTCTAGGGTCAGTTATACTCTACTAATGGCTGCCACACTGGGCATTCTAGAACAAAAATTTTTCTAGTAGCCACACTGAGTTTTGTTTGTTTGTGACTACCTTAGTTTGTCCACAGTTGATAAGTGCCTCATGAGGGTCGTGGTTTATACCAGCTGATAAACAGCTTGTGGGCAGCTCTGAGAGGGATGTGGTCTTTGCCAGCTGGAGTTAGTGGAATTTTGAGGACTCTGGTAGAGTATAAAAACCAGAGCCCAGAGATACGGAGGAGAAAAGAGGCTGCTTGTCCATCCTGCTGTGTTTAGCATTTGCTGTTGCTGGGCTGCTACCTATCCTGACAACAGAGACTGATATTTTCCCAAAGAACCCGGTGACCCCAACCAGCCAGAATGAAGTCTAAAGAGACCTACGTCCCCTTTCCCTTCTAACCTTCCTTCTCTCCCCTAGGGTTGAGGGGTTGGAAGGGAGGTAGAGGCTTAAGGAACTCCAAATAAAGCAGAGTTTAAAAAATAGCACCTACACCTCAGCCCTCTGCAAGAGAAGCAAGTGCTCACAACTGCTGAGTCATCTCTTTGGCTCCAACTTTAATAGCATTTTAAAATGAAATTTCTGTTTTTCTCACAGTGCCTTTGAAATACAATATACATTTACAGCATAGCTCAATTTAGGTTACTCGCATCTCAACTGTTCAACTGCCACACGCAACTCTAAAGTTTTGCCTACACTGAGTGTTATGTGGTCTCCTTCACTAAACAGATGAGATGGTCCTGACTGGGTGGCCCATGCCTGTAGTCAGTTATTAGGGAGAATGAGGGAGAGGATCACTTGTGTCTACAAGTCTGAGACAGCATGGACAGAGAGAAGGAAATAACCTGCCAGCCTGAGGCACTGCTGCAGACCTCTAAATCCTTGACCCCATCAAACCTCTGAAAAGAATGTTGAAGGAGGCACACATGAGGGTTCCTATGCTTAATCTGAAGAGCACATGTTCCTTTTAGATGTCAAACATACAGCTCTAAACTAATCCAAATTGGTACCAAGTCAGCTTTTAGCAATCAGATCCACAATGCCTCACCAACAAATTTTATCCCGACAGTCCTGCGATTAGCAGGATACCACTTAGAAGGACTTGAATTCTCTCCAGTGTGACAGCATCTTCACAAAAACCAGTGAGAAATCACCCAGACCTGCTGATTTCGCCCTGGGCTAGATGCCAGTTAGGATTAAAAATGGCTAAATACATTTAATGCAATAGTACCTTGCATTAGGCTCTAGCCTAGCATCTACAAGAATCATATAGCAGACATATGCCACGAAAATTCTACCAGTTAACTGAAACATTTCCACCCGCCAGTTTAAAAAATGGGTATCAAGGGAGTAGATTTTTAAATTCATAGAATCCAACCCCCTTGTCCCTGATGACATTCAGCAAATCCCTAGCGGTTTTGATGAGCACAGTGCATCCCTCCCACTACCCCCAGGGTGAAAAAATATTTTAATGAGAAGCACTGTGTTCTCTCCTGGGTGTTAAAGTAGCTGCAAAAACAGACACTCCAAGGAGCAAGGTCAGCGCTCGCTGAACTGACTGAGGGGTCAGCTGTTTTAAATAGGCGTTGCCTCTCGGGAGCGTGGTGCCTGGGTTCTCCACCTCCAGGAGTCCTGGGCGGGGGATGCCTGACGAGCCAGCCCAGCTCCACCGCCGTGGCCCACCTCCCAGACCCAGGCTGCACCAAGGCGGTCGGCCCCTAGTGGAAGCCACACCCACGTGGACAGCTCACAGAGACTGTTGAGAGCCTGGGAAGGGGCTGAGTCAAAGGAGGCGCACGGAGCGCAGGTTAGTGCCCAAGCGCAGGAGCACAGCCGCGACCCTCCGCTGCCCGGTGGGCTTCCGATGTCTGGACGCTCGGTCTCTCCCGGGCAGGTCTCCCGGGCCCAGCACCCTCTCGGCCTCGGCAGTTCCCGGGGATGGGGCTCACCCGGCCGGCAGGAGTCGGCCCGCGTGGCCTGCTCCCTGGGGCCGCAGGATTCGCCAGCCCTGGCCAGGGCAGATCCCAGACCCCAGTGCAGCCCGGGTTCGCGGCCGCGGCGGGCCCTGTGCACCCGGAACCGTTTCCGGGGCGGAGGCTTCCTCGCAGTTGACCCGGCGCGGACGGTGACGCGCAGGCCCAGGCGGAAGTGCGGGCGGAGGATCCCGAGCCGGATCCCGAGCCGGGCGCGGGGCTCCGGGCTCGCTGGGGCGGCTGGCTCCCGCGATGGCGAGCCTGTGGTGCGGAAGCCTGCTGCGGCTGGGCTCGGGGCTCGGCATGTCCTGCCTAGCGCTGTCCGTGATGCTGCTCGCTCAGATGACAGACGCCGCCAAGGTGAGTCCCGCCCCTCCCGGCTCTTGACAGGAGCTCCGCCCCTGCCTCTGGCCTGGCTGAAACTGGGGCTGCCCACTTGCTCCCCATTCCCCGGGTCTCCTAACTTGACAGCTAGATCCCACCGCTTCACAGCCCGGGCCGACCCTCCTCAGAGCCTCCTAACCCTCAGCCTCTGATAGTGACCGGCGTCCGGTCTGCTACTCCTCCGTCTCTTGACATTTCCCTTCCCAGCCCCAACAGCACACACCCGGAACTTGACCAGCGGTACAGCCCTGGAAGCTTTGAACTTGACCAGCGGTACAGCCCTGGAAGCTTTGAACTTTCTACCCTTAAACTGCAGCAGCCCACCCCCACACTCCACCAGCCCTCTGCCCCCAACCCTCACCTCCTCGAAGTCTTCCCTACTAGGGACTAGCTCCCCTCAAGTTATCCACAAGCAAGTTCCCTTGCCATGGTGTGGGCTTGTCTCTTGTGGCAGCCACCGCTTCCCAGGGCCATCTCACCAGCTTGGTACTCTCACCAGCTCTCCACCAGGAAGGAACACACATACATACCGCTACCTATGTCTTGTGCTAATTTTACTAGGGAAGGGAAGGGAAGAAACAGCCTAGAAGAGAGGGGAGAAGAGGTTGTGAACTTTCTCATACTATGTTTCTTAACTGTTCTGGTCCCCTCATGTTATCTGGTGCCCCAGAGCTGCCCAGGCCCAAGAAAACATGTATTTTCTCTCCAGTGAGCTAACACATTTTGGGGCAAAATAGAAAGACTTCACGGTGTGCTGAGAAACTGTGATACTGTATTTTAAAAAGACTATCATAATATCTTTAAATATTATAAAGGGCTGATCACAGGTAGGCTGGTGTTTTGATCAGAGCTTTTATTTTTTCTAATAGTTCTGATGTAACAAGAAATAGGGACAGCAAAAAGTCTGCCAGCTTTTGCAATTTTGGCACCCTCTGCACAGCTGTCAAACATCCCATTTTATGCACTGTATCATGATATACACAATAATGTATTTGTCCATTTCCCCTTGATAGGATTTGTCCCAGTAAACAAGAGCATGTCTCTTGCTTATCTGAGTCCTCCTCATTGAACATGGGCTCTAGCACAGTGCTAACTGAATACATTTAGGAGCTGTCAACAGCCCTAGCAGACATTTCATTGTACCTAGGAGCAGTGGACACGTTTCTCTAGGGACTAATGAGGCACTGCCTTCTCCTATAAACACCCTTTGCTGAGGATGCATCTCCTGGATCTGTCCAGCATTTAATGCCCACTTTCTCTGCTTTGAGAAACATGTTGTTTTGCTAGGTGTTGACCTCCCTGTCAACTAGGGATTAGAAGTCAAGTTTCCTGTGGGGTATTAGGAAGATTCAAGCTACTTCCCCTTTGGACTTCCGTCCTGGCACTGGCTGAGTGCCCCTGACTCTTCACCCTGTCTGTAGCTGACTTAGCCCCTTTTATCCAGGCCCAGTGCCTTTCTCCCAAAAGGAAGACTTTAGAAAAGGAGAAAGGAGAACTCTGACCCCCTCCATTGTTGTGTTGCAGATTAAATTGGCCTTATGCACGCTAAGCACACGCTTTAGCGCTGAGCTGTACCCACCCCAGGCTAGAATTGTGACTTACTTATGAATAATCTTTAATTTGATTCTCCCCAAGTGTTTTATATCAGCATTTCTCTTTGCGGTCCCTATTATCTGTCATGATGTGTCTTTCTAGTGGCAGGTAGATGATAACTACAATTGATTGTCATGTGATTCATAAATGTGTTTAATAAGACAGATATGGTGTCGTATGGCTTTTAGGAATTGTCTCTCTCAAAACTACGTCTTTATAATAATTTTAGAACATCTTACTGGGAATACTTAGCAAAGTGTGTGTGCAGATTTTAAAAATATCGATGATCAGCTATAAACAAATTATGCTGTTCTCACCTTTATTACAGAATTTTGAAGATGTGAGATGTAAATGTATCTGCCCTCCCTATAAAGAAAATCCTGGGCATATTTATAATAAGAACATATCTCAGAAGGATTGGTGAGTATCCTGGGCCAAGAAATCACCTGTCACATTTCTTCCTGCGGTTCTTACTGTTAACTCAGACTGTTCATATGATGTCTCATTTTGTTCTTAAGCAAAAGTGTCAAATTCTATTTCTATTTGGAAAAAAATGAGACCAGGGTCCTGAGCATATGATACAAATCTAAAGGAACACTGATGCCTAAACAGAAGCTCTAGGCTGGGAAGGTTTCCTATGGAGATGGGCCTAAGTCTATTGTACCTAAACTGCCAATAGTGCTCTCTTGTGCCCTCTTAAACTTTGCCCGGGAATCTTTATCCCTCTTACCTTTCAGTGAAAGACAGGTTGAGCCTTCCTCATCTCAAGTATAATATTTTAAGCACTTAAAAAACTGTGTGTGTCCATGTAGACAGGTGTGTCTTGGAGGTCAGAAAAGGATATTGAATTCCCGGAGCCAGTGGTACAGGTGCTGTAAGACGACCAAGTTGGGTGCTGGGAACTGAACTCTGATCCTCCGCAGCACTAGCGGAGGACCTACCAGCCCGTCTCCAGCTCCTGCTTTATAAGTTTTTACAACTCACACAGTTTTAAAAAGTATTTATTTTTAATTTATTTCGAGACAGGATTTCTCTGTGTAGCCGGCTATCCTGGAACTCGCTCTGTAGACCAGGCTGGTCTCGAGATCCACCTGCCTCTGCCTCTGTGCCTTGAGGTTAAAGGTATGGGCCACCGCCACCTGGCTCAAGTCCTACAGCTTTTTGCTGAGGGCAGGAGGTTGCTTTGGTGTAGGATTTATTTTTAATTTTTGTTTTGAGACAGGCTCTGACTATGTAGCCCAAAGCAGCCTGGCATGTGTTTTGTACACCAAGCTGGCTTTAAGCTCTTGATCCACTTGTCTGTACTTTTCAGGCCACAGTTACAAACTGTTTTGATGACATACTGTCAAATATTGCAGACTATATTTAAAAGTTTCAGAGATGCAGGGATGGATGAAAATGAAGTATGTGTGTTAGAATTTCTCACTTGGTGTGCATCAGGAGGTTCAGGTAATGCCGACACTGTGATGCCTTCAGCCCTTAGGCGATCAGGCAGCCTATAATGACTGGAATTCTGATTACCTAGTTGACCAGCAGAAACCTTCTCAGTTTATCCCAATGTACCTTAAGAATGGCAGGTTTTTCTGTGTGTGCCTTGAACAGGAAGTGGCAGGTTATACAGCAGGATGGATGTCCTTCCCCTAGTGGGACTGTGATGTCATAGTGGAAGGCTGCTGGGAATAGCTCCAAATGATAAGTACTTTAGTGTGAGCCTGATTTCACAGCTCTGTAGTTAGCAGCAATCAGAAAGCAAGATTAAATTTATTCCATCACAAGTTTCCAAATTGACTTTAAGCACACTTAATTTCTCTGGTGCTATTGTTTATTCTTCCTACAATACACATTTAGATTCAGTCTGTTTGGTATGTCCTTGTGATCTTGTGAACGTCTGTGTTCTATTTCACATTATTTATATATTATAAAGTGGCTGGGATGTATTTCTAGTGAATTTTGTATTACCTTATATAGCACATGCAAGCTCAAATTTGCTGTGTACTGGAGATCAGATCCAGGGCCTTGTAAGCGCTGGCAGATGTTCTCCCACTGGGCAGTATCCTGAGCCCTCAGATATATCTTTAAGTTATGTCTATCATTTCCCAAGACTGTTGAGCATGGATAATTAGTTTGTTTTCTTATCGGTAACACAATATGATATGTATTAGTGCAGTGGCAACAGAATTCACTTTTCAAGTGTTTTACATTGATTTTGTTGTCGTCATCATTGTTATTCTGTGTGAGACAGGGCCACATTTTCCTTGGTTATACATTTAAATTATGAGCCTTGAAAATAAATAGTTTTTTTTTAAATCTTTGAAAACAAGATTTATTGGGATTTTCCATCTGTCTCTCCTACTTTCCCTTGCTTGTAAGTCTTTTGCTGATATATGGTCCCAATTAACAGTGGGAATTTGTTTTGTTTGTTTATTTGTTTTGAGACAGGGTTTCTTTGTGTAGCCCTGGCTGTACTGGACTCGCTTTGTAGACCAGGCTGGCCACGTACTCAGTGATTCACCTGCCTTTGCCTCCCAGAGTGCTAGGAATACAGGCATGTGCCACCATGCCTGGCTGACAGTGGGAATTTTTAACTTCAAAAAGATGGAAGGTTATGTTAGACTAGGATGCTATGGTTCCCTGCAGACCCAGGTATCTGCACCTTCAAGACTCTAAATACACATTAACCTCTGTTCTCAGCCTGGTGATGGTGGCACACATCTTTAATCCCAGCACTCTGGGGCCAGAGTCAGGCGGATATCTGTGGGTTTGAGGCCTGGTCTACAGAGGGAGCTCCAGGACAGCCAGGGCTATTACACAAAGAAACCCTATCTTGAAAAACCAAAACCAAAAACGTTTCTGTTCTCTGAGCTTCTTGTTTTGTCCAGTTGTTAGCTTTAAAAATCCTTCATTGACTTGGAATAGCTGATTAAAAACAAGGAAAGTTAGAGTAGTATTCTATCTTTGGGATCTGGCTCAAAGCTGATTCATCCTTTGAGCACTAGGTGGAGGTGTTTCCTAGTTGCTAAGAGTAGTTGAGCCACAACTTGGCTTGTTTGTTTCCAACAACCTTCCTGCTGTTTCAAGCCCTGACAGCCTTTTCTTCTCCTTCCCTCTCTCCTCTCCTTCTGTCTGTCATCTTCCTTCCTCCCTTCCTCTCTCCCTCCCTCCCTCCCTCCCTCCCTTCCTGTTTCGAAACAAGGTCTCACTGTGTGGTCCAGGCCTACCTGGAACTCTGAATCCTCCTGCCTCAGCCTTCCAACTGCTGGGATTATAGGTGTATACCACCATGTCTAGCTTTTGTTTAAATTAAATTACTTATTATAGATAACTAAACTTTTAACCGTTTATATCATTTTGAGTTTTGTGTCTAATGCTATATAGTTCAGCGGCAACAAAACATGAAAAGGTGCATTTTGATAGGCTAAATAAGGAATCTTCTCAGAACACTGAGTGCGCCCACTGAGTGGCTGGGGTAAAATAGGACGCTGTTGTAGCATTCTTGAGGCAGCCAGAGATGACTAAAGAAGACACACCAAAATAGAATCAAGGGCTGAGGAGACTGATCAGTGGATAAAGTGTTTGTCTATAAGCATTGAGCACACACCTCATGTACTTAATTGCAATGTGGAAAGTAATCATTTTTTAGAAATGACAGATTCTGAGAAAACATTTTTGATAGCATTGCTTTTTAAAAAAAAAAAAATAAACCATCTCTTTCTCTCTTAGGTTTTAGAAACATGGTTTCTCTCTGTAACAAGCCCTGGCTGTCCTGGATCTTACTCTGTAGACCAGGCTGGCCTTGAACTTATAGAGATCCAATTGCCTCTGACTCCTGAGTGCCGGGATTAAAGGCATGTACCTCCATACCTGACCATTTCTTTTATTTTTGTATACTTCATTTACAATACTTAAAAAAATTAATTTATATGTATATATGTGTGCCTACATGTGTTTATGTGTACCTCATTCATGCAGGTGTCCTTGGAGGTCAAAGGGCATCAGATCTCCTGAAACTGGAGTTATAAGTGGTGGTGAGCTGCCTGATAGCAATGCTGGTGGCCAAAGCCAGGTCCTCTACAAGAACGTCAAACACTCTTAACTGCTGAGCTCTCTCTCCAACCTCTGCCTGTCCTAGAACTTGCTCTGTAGACCAGGCTGTCCTGGAACTCACAGAGAGCCACCTGTCTCTATCTTCTCCCAAGTGCTGGGATTAAAAGCATGTGCCATCATAATTGGCTCAAGAATGTAATTTTTCTCACTGTGGCTTTAGGGGTCCACTTTTCAACATTTCGTAATTAACCCGTTTGTTAAATACTACATTGTGGCAATTAAAAATAATGTTAATTGGGAGCTGAATGTGGTGACAAACACCTTTAATTCCAGCACTCAAGAGGCAGTGGCAGGCAGATCTCTTGAATTACAGGCCAGCCTGGTCTACAAATGAACTCTAAGAAAACTAGAGATACACAGAGAAACCTTGTGATGAAAAACCAAAATGATGATGATGATTATAATATAAAAATAGTTAATTGGGACAGGGGCGATGTCTTCATGAGTAAGAATGCTTGCTGTATATGAGGACCTGAGTTGGAATCTCCGGCACTTATATAAAAAGCCAGGTGTGGCCATGTATGCCTGTCACTCCAAAGGTGTAGGGATCAGAAGCAGGAGAATCTCAGGGACTTGGCAGCTGCTGGCCTAGCTCCGGTTTCAGGCAGAGACCTTGTCTCAAGGGGACAAGGTGCAGTATGATAGAGCAGGATATTTGACACTCTGCTCTGGCCTTAGCACGTGTGTCCCTACACACATGCGCACATGCACGCACTCACACAAATGAAAATAAAGATGTGATTAACTTACAAGAGATAATATTTAAACAGTGCCTTGTGTCACTTTAAAGCATCTAAAGGAGCTTTCCTTGGTAACTGGGCAAGTCTAAATATGACTTGCTTTTGGCAAGTAGGTTTTTTATGTATATAGTTTGGGATTTCTCTAGGGCATCTGAAACTGTTAATAACAGAGTCAGCCATTGTCTTTTGGCGTCTTGTAGTGTCTTTGGCTTTTGATATTGTTAAATCTTACCAAAATGCTAATACTAGGAGAGGAAATTATTTCACTTTGATTTATTGATTATTCATTCCATTTCTTTGGGTAAGCTCAATGACCATTCTGGGTTTCGGGAAAAGTTTTGGTCAGAGACGGGAGGATAGGAAGCCAGGTTTCTGTAGTATTTTACCCTTGCTCTTTCAGTGATTGCCTTCATGTTGTGGAGCCAATGCCTGTGCGGGGACCCGATGTAGAGGCATACTGTCTGCGCTGTGAATGCAAATATGAAGAAAGAAGCTCTGTCACAATCAAGGTGAAACATGAGCATGTGCACATACGTGAATGCATGTACACACACTGAAACATGGTCTCCAGCAAAGACAGAAACATTTGAACTCCCCTAAAAGTAACAATGGATCTGTTTTTGCTCTCTGGATTAGTTAGGATAAACAGACAAGTAATATGGCTCTGAATGTACTATGTTTGATTATCATATTCTGGAAATGTATCGTAGTTTCTCTCTGGACCATGTATGCTAAAGGCCAGTGAGACAACAATTTTTTTAAAAGATTTTTTTAAAATTATGTATACAGTGTTCTGCCTGCTTGTATGCCTGTAGGCCAGAAGAGGGTATCAGATCCCATTATAGATGGCTGTGAGCCACCATGTAGTTGCTGGGAATTGAACTCAGGACCTGTGGAAGAACAGCCAGTGCTCTTTACCTCTGAGCCATTTTCAAGCTTTCCCCCTGTTCTCCTAACCCTTTGGCTAAATGATGTATTTAGTCACTATTGTAGAAGTGTAACTTTTGGTCTTCCGTTCCTGAAGGAAATGGGATGTGGCTAACTCATCACCATTAGATCTCTAATGAGCTCAGTTACTTTATTATGGTATTGAATGGTTGTACTCAGGTTCCTTTGTTTGTTTGTATTAAGATTTTTGGCTTCCTATTCCATTCTTCAAATGAAAAGGCCTCATAATCAGGAGGCAGAAGCAGGCAGATCTCTGTGAGTTCGAGGCCAGCCTGGTCTACATAGAAAGTTTCAGGACAGACAGTGCTATGTAGAGGGACCCTATCTCAAAAAAAAAAAAAAAAGCCTCATCATGAATGTAGGGTATCAGTTCTGAGTCACAAGGAGGGCCCTGCCCTGTAGGGAAATCTCACTATGCCTTGGGGTTGTGATGTTCTTTTCTCTTCTCTTTTTCCCTGCCCTTCCTCTTTCCATCTGTTTTGTAAAAGGCTGATTGGTTTTTATTTTATGCATAAGAGTTTTACTTGCATGTATATTTATGCATTGTGTACATGGGGATGCCTACAGAGGTCAGAAGAGGGCGTCAGATACTCTGGAGATGGAGCTATGGATGGTTGGCAGCCAACATTTGGATGCTGGGAATTGAACCTTGTCATCTATAAAGAGCAACAAGTGCGCTAAGCTTTTGAGCTATTTCTCAAATCCCCTAAATTATTACTATTTTATTCTTTTATATATATGGGAGTTTTGCATGCCTGACGCTCATAGAGGTCAGAAGAGGGCATCACACCCTGGGAGTTGAAGTTATAGACAGTTATAATTCTCTGTGTGGGCACCAGGCACGAAACCTGGGTCCCCAGCAGCAGCCAGTGCCCTGAACCATCTCCCCACACCCTCCTGTCCTTTTTGTGGAGCCCAGGGTCTCACACTTAACAGGACAATGAGTTACAGTTCCAACTCATGCTTTTTAATAGAATTTTAAATGTATAATTTGTATACCCTAAAATTCTTTTGCTTTTAAGTATATAATTTAGTAAATTAAAACAATGTCTTAAACTTCCGTTTTTAAACATTTCTGTCCCTGGTCCCAAATGGTCACTTTCTGCCTGTACACATTTTAATATTTCATGTAAGTAAAGTCATATGTCACCCTTTGTGACTGTTTACTTTGTCTGAGTTGTAGTATGCACCGGACTTCATTTCATGTTATTGCTAAATAGTATTCCATTATATGACTGCTTCTCAGTTCATGAATATTTATGTTGTTTCCATATTTATATTATGGATCATACTGCCATAAGTGTCTTTGTATGGATATATGTTTGTTTTTCTCCTGGGAAAATCCCTTGGAGTAGAACATTTGTTTATTTAAGAGGTGGCCAGTTAGTTTTCCAAAGTGGTTGCACCATTTTGCCAGCATTATGTGATGGTTCCACCTCTCCATGCCTTTGCCAGATGTTGGTGTTTTATGTTTTATTCTAGCCTACTGAGTGAATGTTACACCTTTGGCAGCACACGAATTACTAGCCCCCACAAAATAATCACTGCCTTGACAAGGGTTTGCTGACCTACATCCATCTGAAGGGGTGTTCTGTTGAAATCCTCCTGAATCACAGTTTGGCTAGGACTCCTGTAGGTTGTTTCGGCAGTGACACTGCTGAATGCTGATGTTGTGTTCAGTTGAAGAAAGCAAACAGCTGTGCAGGCCACAGTGGGGAATGACCTGCAAAAAGATCCAGAGGCAAAGTTGTGTTCCCTCTTCTCCTGCTCTCTTGGATTCAGTTTGCATCTTCCGTTGGACTCTGCTTGGTACACAAATCCTGTGCACTTAGCAGATGTGTTAGTCTTCACCATGAAGTCACTGTTGCCAAACAAACTTTGACTTCTTAGCTGGAACAGAGGTGTGACATCTTTTCCTTGTCCTTTAGGTTACCATTATAATTTATCTCTCTATTTTGGGCCTTCTACTTCTGTACATGGTGTATCTTACCTTAATTGAGCCCATCCTGAAGAGGCGTCTCTTTGGACACTCACAGCTGTTGCAGAGCGATGATGACATTGGGGTAAGTTCCGGTGCTGTGGTAGCTGCTCATTGCCAGCTCTACCCTCATCTGTGTTATGGATATGGTCATAGGTAGATGTTTTCATGTTAGGACAGGTCCTCACTGAGACACAGAAGTGAGTTCTAACTTGAGTGTGTCTCTTTCTAGGAAGAAATGGTGCTAGCAAATTGTAGATGCACTTGTTTGAAAGGATGGTCCTTGGTGAGGGCTTACATAGGAATCTGTACTGTCCATACTGAGGAAAACATCTGGGGTAGCTTTTTTTTTTCTAAAGATTTATTTATTTATTATGTATACAATGTTCTGTCTATATGTAGACCTGCATGCCAGAAGAGGGCACCAGATCTCATCATAGATGGTTGTGAGCCACCATGTGGTTGCTGGGAATTGAACTCATGACCTCTAGAAGAGTAGCCAGTGCTCTTAACCTCTGAGCCATCTCTCCAGCGCCCTGGGGTAGTTTTTTAACTCAGGCTTTTGCAAAACATTTTGTCTCTAGCACCTGATGCTTTAGAAGGCAAGCAGGTGGCCCAGTGTAGTGCCTCATACCTTTAACCCATCACCTGGAATGTAGTGGGGGGGGGCTCTCTATAGTTGGAGGCCAGCTTAGGCTGTATAGTGAGTCCCAGGGCAACCAGTGCTAAATAGTAAGGTCCTGGTTCAAAAAAAAAAAAAAGAAAAAAAGAAAGAAAGACAGAAAAAGAAAAGAAAGAAGGAAAAGAAAAAAGGCAAGCATACTTGAATGAAAGGAGAAAATGAAGGCTATGACATTCTTTTCTTATTCATGTTTCGATAATTTACTGTTTTGTATTTTTTATCTTCTTGCTTAAAAGAAAAAAATCTGATTTTTAGTTTTAGGAAAAAAATTAGCCATCACTCTAGAGATTTTTCCATCATTAAAACATGTTTACCCGTATGATTGTTATAGCCAGTGTGTAGACTATATCGTGGTCTCTTTTTTTGTTTTAATATTACTTCATTAAAAGTGTCTAGAAGGGGCTAGGAAGACAGCTTGGGGAATAAATCGCTTGCTGTGCGGGTGTGAGGGCAGAGTTCAGATCCTCAGAACTTTCCCACTGTGTGGGCAAGTGGCCTACTTGTAATTCCAGCATACAGAAGGCATCTCCACGAGCCAGCTGCCTAGCGACACTAATCACACCAGGAGCTCTGGGTTAAAGTGAGAGGCCCTGCCTCAGTAAATAAGGTGGAGAGCAGCAAAGAAAGACTCCAAGTGTCAACCTCAGGCCTGCACGCACATGTGCATATGCACTGACACACATGTGTACACACACATGCAAGCAGATATACTTCATATATGCTGCATATACACATGTAAAAATATCTAGGAATTGACATAATCCATACGTTTAGTGTAGTTTAGAGAATTGATTATTCTATCAATATCATATGTAGGATATATCTGAATATTACACTACTTTCTTATCATATATAATTACTATTTAGAATGATCTTTTTCCTTCCATTTTATTGGACTACATTCCTAAAAGCAGATAAAATTCAATGTAATTTCAAGAGTCCAGCTTGCTAACCATCATCAAAAGTTTTTTAGCTGGGCAGTGATGGTACATGCCTTTAATCCCAGCACTTGCAGAGGCAGAAGCCAGTGGATTTCTGTGAGTTCAAGGCTAACCTGGTTTACAAAGTAAGTCTAGGACAGTCAAGGCTACATAAAGAAACCCTGTCTTAAAAAAAAAAATTAAAAACAAAACAGGCACAGACAGGCTGGGTGTGGTGGTACATATCTGTGATGCCAAGATTTAGGAGGTAGAAGCAGGATGACTAGAAGTTAAAGATCATTCTTGATCACATGGTGAGTTCAGTGACAGCCTAGGCAACCTGAAAACCTGTCTCAATACAAAATAGATTTAAACAAACAAACAAAAAAAAAACAAAGGCCTAAAGAGATAGCTTAGTGGTTAAGAGCATATATTGCTTTTGCAGATGATCTGAATTTTCATTCTCAGCACCTACATCAGATAGCTCACAACTGCTGGTAGCTCCAGCTTCAGGGGCTCTGATGCCTCTGGCCTCCAGTCTATGCAGGCACATGCACACACATATACATAATTAAAAACGCAAATATTAAACACAGTGCACATTAAACAGACATAGTAGGTAGGATTAATGCCTAGAGAGAACTTGTATCTCAGAAGCAGTAGAGTCTCAAACACTGTTTCCATGGTAATTCCCATTTATATATTCTCAACTCTGACTGTATAAATACTAGGGTTAAATTATCCTTTGTTGTGGAGAGGCCTTGTCTTTAAGAAACCTGGCAGGGGGGACAAATCACCACCGGTTGAGAACTACTGGTATAAAATGTATATCGAAGGCCTCACAGTGTTTCCACTCCTAGCACAAAAGTTTATGCTGACTCATACATCCTTACAGCATTAATTACCTGCTGCTCACTCAGAGGCAATGTTAATAAAATATGTGCAGAACGTATATTGGTGAAAAAATGTGCAGGTGTGAATATGGTGGGTGACGTTGATTGATGGGCTCATATGCTTAGTAACAACTTTGCCCATCGCTGATTAATTCTGCCTAAACATTTAACTAATGGAAAATATTGTCACTAAGAGTCCCAGCTGACTCTGATATTGTCAAACTGATTCTAGGCAGAGAAAGGTTTTCCAACCAAAGCTGTGAGTTTAACTATACAAACAGAAGTTAAATTTCAGTTTCTATGAACTGTTTAGCTTCTTTAGTATGTACTTTTTAAAGGTTTATTGTTAAGACATGTAAATTTTTCACCACTTTTATTACATTTTAAGGCAAATAAAAGTACAATTAGTTGAGAGGTTCACATCAAACAGTGGTAGTATTTGTCATATCATATATCTGGGATACACAGTCACTATTATCTAAACATTCCACTAAAGCATGCTTTGTGTTCATTGTAATTTTATCAGGTGTAAAAAGAACAAACTTATGAAAGTGAAAATCCCTATTTGCATTCTCCCAGTGTCTGAGCAGCTAGTCCAATCTTGTTCTGTAGGTGAATAGCAGATCGAAAGGATTAACTGGTTTGTTTAGTCATTTGAGTTTGTTCCTTAAGATTTTTTTCCTTATTTTTTTACTCCCTCCCTTGAGGGGTAGATGACAGGACTGTGTAACTGAGAGGCTCTGACAAAGCCTTCCTTCTTGCCAGTATTGTTTCTGTCCAAATAAACCAATGGTAGTAATATTTTATATACAAAATCACTGATGCACCATTTTCCCATAGTAATCTACCCAAAATAATTTGGTGTGCTGGGAAGATATGCATACAAGTGGTCAGTGTTTGTGCTAATTTGTTATATGACCTTGGACCAGCTTGTTTCCTTATTGGAAATCAAGTAATGCTACTTTAGCCTTCTATGTTCCTTTTTTTTTTCTTCTTTTTAATCTTTTCCCTCCCTTCTTCTCCCCTATTATCCTTCTCAATGTCTTTGCCTCTCAATAGGGTCTTGCTTGTAGCCCTGGCTAACCTAGAACTCTCTCAACTAGGCTGCCTCAGCCCTGCAGCAGTCCTGCCAAGCTCTAGGTGTGTGCCACCATACCCAGCTAGCCTTCCTCCTCCTTCATCTTTCCTTCTGATCTGTGAAACATCTTAGATTCATGGCATTTTCTTATTATTTTCATTTGTAGAATTAAAAACAAATGATGAGGTTTGCAGAAGACATTGCCTCAGTTAAATAAAAAGCTGAGGACATTTTGATAAAGAAGACAAAGACTTCTTTTCTAGAAAAGTCTTTGTGGTAGGCTCAGGAGTTAAAAGCACCCACTACGTTTGCCAAGGACCGGAGTTCAGTTGCCAGGACCTGTGACAGGGGCTCACAATCAACTGACTCCAGCTCTAGAGGATCTAACATCCTCGTCTTGCCTCTGTGGACCCCTGTGCACACGTGCAAACACCCACCCGCATACACATAATTAGAATGCTGGCACAGTGGGTAACAGCACTTACTACAGGAGCAAGCTCAGCAGCCTAATGCATTTCCCAGAACTCAAACACAGAGGCGAAGAGAGAATGGACGCCACAGTTGTCCTTTGACACGCAAACCCACCCACAATAATAAATAAATATTGTATCATTTAAAAAGGCTGGAGAAATGGCTCAGCAGTGAAGAGCACTGATACTTTTGCAGAGGACATGGGTTCTATTCCCCATACCCACATGATGGCCCACAACCATTTTTAACTCAGCTCAGGTAGTCTGACATTCTCTTCTGCCCTAAACGGACACCAGGAATAAACATGGTGCCCAGACATACATGCAAGAAAGACCTACATATAACAAATAAATAAATCTTTAAATAAAAAGGAAGGAAATTCTTGGTATATATAAACATAGTAGAAATGTCTTGCTGTAGAAACACGACCAGGTAAAAGCCCAATAGTGGCAGTTGTAATGCAGCCAGGTAGCTGTGCATAGCTTTCCACACCATGTCCACTCCTGCCCCAGGCCTAGCTGCCTACATTCATTAGAATGGTATTGCTTCTCTTCTGTAGGCAAACCTAGTTTAAAAGGCCTGGCCTTTGTTGGAACATTTAGAAACGTTGCTGACATGTGGTTGAGGAAAAACTCAAGGAAAAGGCAAAACAAAAACAGTAAATTACAATCGAAGCTGTTTGTCATGTGGGCAGCTGTGTTGACATCTCATCCATAGGTAGATTAGTGAGATGGTTTCCTGTGTAATGACTACAAACATCCCGTTGCATTAGTTTATTTTGACAGGAGAATCTGGCTTTGTACACAAACCAGGGTAACCTTCACTGGCCTCGTTAACATGGAAGCCATAGAGCACTCTGTAATGAAAGATGTTTTTGTTGATTAGACATGCTGAAGTAAGCCAGTCCTCACGCTCCTTGATAATAGAAGTAACTAAAACACCTGAGCTCTGTCTCACTGCAGTGGGGAAGAAGGAAAACCAGAAAGTATTGGAAACAGCCCATGGTGCATGTTGAGGGCCCAGAGAGACCTCAAGACCAGCCGGGACATGGCCCTGAGAGCTATTGCCTGCTCTAGTGGCGCTAAGCTGACATGTTAAGAGCTCTGACACATTGGAAATTGAGAAATAAAAGGATAGAGCTCCCGTCTGCCACAGATGAGCTATGAAACATTGATCAGTAGAGGAAAGTCCTACATGCTGTACTGGAGATAGTAATGTGAAAACAGGCTTACTTAAGCAGGCATGGGTGGTTGTGCCTTTTAGCTCTTGGGAGCAGGAGGTTGGAGGACCACTAGTTGAGGTCAGTCTGACCATATAATGTTACGGGCTAACCTGGGTGACATAGCAAGACCATATCTCAAGGGAAAAAATAGCACACACACACACAAAGGCTAACATTTTTAATAAGATTTTAAAAGTTTTATGTGTCGTATATGCATATTTTTGCAGTTGCCCTCAGAGGCCAGACAAGGGTGTCAGATCCCTTGGATCCGGAGTGCAGGCAACTGTGAGCTGCCTCACAGGATGCTGGGAACAGAACTCGGGGCTTCTGCAGGAGTATCAGCATTCTTAATTGCTAAGCCATTTCGCTAGCCCCTTCAAAAAGTTTAATTCCATTCATTAATTAGTTCATGGGGAGGGCAGGGGTAGGAATATGGGTACATGCATACCTCAAGGTATTTGGAGGTCAGAGGACAACTTGCAGAAGTCAGCTCTCTCTTTCCTTTGTGTGGGCTCAGGGATCAAACTCAGGTCAGGCTTGGTGTCAAGGGCCTTTACCTGCTGAGCCATTTCACTAGCCCAAGAAAGTAGCCTTTATTCTCCCACTAAACATGGAAGACTTCTCTGTAAGTCAAATGACCATTGTCCTTGTCTTAGTCTCTGCTCCTTAAGGAAAATGCCTTTGGATGGTGACCTCTGAATGGATTTCTCACATGCTCCTTACTGCTCCTGTCCCTGGAATCCTCTGCTTCTGTAGCTGAGTTTGCCCTGCTTCTGATTGGTAAAAGGCGGGAACACCAGTCCCTAGGTCCACTCACAGGCTGTTTGTTCTTGTATTAAAGCTGATCCTGCTCCTCTAACACCTTCCTCGTTGACTTGCAGGATCATCAGCCTTTCGCAAATGCCCACGATGTGCTGGCCCGCTCCCGCAGCCGTGCCAATGTTCTAAACAAGGTGGAGTATGCTCAGCAGCGCTGGAAGCTTCAGGTTCAAGAGCAGCGAAAGTCTGTCTTTGACCGACATGTTGTCCTCAGCTAACTGGGAATTGGAATCAAGGTGACTAGAAAAAACACAGCTGGCTACTGGGAAGAATTGACTGGGTGTCCATGGGTTTTAATGCCCTGTTGTTTTTACAAATCCTTGTTGGATGGAGGAAGACTCAAAATTGGAAGCAAACCCTATGCTTGGTATTTTTCTTGTTAATGTATTAATAGAGACATTTTTAAAGCACAGAGTTCCAAGTCAGCCAGTAAATCTTTTCCTACTTGTGACTTTTACTAATAAAATTAAGCTGCCTGTGAGTTATCTTGAAGTCCTGTGCCTGGAACAAGCTCTCTCTTTCTCACCACACAGTTCAACTTGGCTTTTAAGATAATTTTCAGGTGTGTTTTTGCTTCTGTTTTTTGTGGTGGGAGAATAAATGGAAGTCTTGGGAGTGCTTGAATAGCTTCTCTCAAGTCACTTTACTAGACAGTCTTGTAAATACACCAGACCTTCTACTTCAAACTTGTTAATATTTCCAGTGTAGATGGCTCATCAGTGTGCTGGCCTCCCCACTTGACTTTTGCACTGACTACATTACCTAAGATTCTGGTTGGCCTGTGGCTGCATTTCATGGAAAATTGGATCTGAGATGCCTGGCAGCTCCTCACGAAATGCAGACTTGTTTCTTGCACTGTGATGTTTGACGCAACATGTCCTAGAACAAACTGGCCATTTGCTAGTTTACTCTAATAACTAAACACAGTCTCAGTGTGTGGTCTTCCTCATCTTCTAGTATCTCTAAGGACTTGAACATTTAGAATAAAGACATTTTCTCTTAAGCCCAAGCCTCCCTGGCTGAATGACAAACACATACTGGTCAGCCTTTACTGTCCTGCTGAGAGGCAGCTATTTGAACTAATGTGGCAGCTTTGAACTAGGACTGGAGTTCAGATTGCCTCTCTCTGAGAAGTCTAACAGTTATTGGATAACTGGCTTTTTTTCTTCCTACATCCTCTTTGGAATGTAACAATAAAATAATTTTCAAACCCCCTATCAGTGTGTCTGCTCTCCGGCCTTCTCTCCTTCCTCCTGTGCTGTGCGACAAGCATGGTGACGCGGAGACATTTGGTGCCCTGTTGTTTGAAAACGTGTTAGGCAACCGAATCCCAAGACACTGGCCCTGTATTATGGGTGCAGAGAGAAAGCTGATGTATTCCTAAGCACACACATAGTCAGACAAGTTGAAGGCCTTAAACTTCATAAACCAGTATGGTAGGTAGTACATGTCCATAATCCTAGCACTCAAGAGGCTGAGGCAAGAGAGTTGCTTGGAATTCAGAATCATTCTGGGCTGTGTAATGAGGCCCATACATACATATGTAGGTAATATATATGAAAAACATGCATATATATAACAAAATTCATAAAGGAGTGCCGATTCTGTGAAGTTCTTGGCAAAATCACATTAATAAGTTGTATTAAATTCATAACAATGAAAAATAAAAACTCAGGCTGAGGTGATGGCTTAATCTGTAAAAAATGCTTGCCATACAAACCTAACAACCTGAGTTCAAATCCCCAGGACCCTCCTAAAAGGCTGCATGCAGTGGTGTGAGTGGGCCAGCTATCCCTGCTTCTGTGTTCCGTCTCAAACAAGGTGAGGATTGACATGACAGGTTGGCCTCTGATCTCCACACATGTGTGGACCTGTATACATACAAAAGACTCTTGGAAAACGGGAAAACGGACTAAGGGAAACTTCCCCAACCAGATAAAGAGTTACAATCTGGATATAGTGACTTTTCCTGTAAGGCCAGCATTTAGGAAACTGAAGCTGAAGAATTGCCAGGAGTTCAAGTGGCCCACAGAATGGCATAGCCTCCAGAACGAAACCAGTATCTCAAGGAAAAAATGGAAAACATTATGTTTAGGTAATAATTATATTTACTGACGAGAAGCTAGAAATCTTCCCTTTGAGATCAGAGAGACAAGGATGTCCTCTCGTGACACTTTTTAAATCACCTTAGGAGTCCTAGCTCGTGCAATAAAAGAAAAGGTATGCAGGGTGGGAGGAGATAGTGAGACTTTAAAGGTGACACTGTCTTCTAAGTAGAAAACCAAACAACAAAACCTGGAATAAGTGATTCCAGCAACGATTCAAGATTACAGTACATAAAAGCCGGGTGCTTTCCTAGATACAAGCAGGGAACAGGTGGGGTAGAATTTGAAAGTTAAAGTACAGCTGGGTCAGGGAGGTGACTCACAGGAAAGGTACTAAGCCCAGTGACCTGAGAATCCCTGGGACCCACTTAGTAGAGTGAACCAACTCTTGCAAATTGTCCTCTGAGTTCCACACGTGAACACACACACCAATGTTCATAAAGTACTTAAGAGAAAATGGCTGGGGGATGTAGCCCAATTGGTAGAGTGCTTGTCTGGAATGCATGACGCTCCAGGTCTGGTCCTTAGCATAAAAATGAGGTGTGGTGGTGCATGCCTATAATCTCAGCACTTGGGAGGTGTATCTAGGAAGATCAGAAGTTCAAAGTCATTGTCAGCTACGTGTGAAGTTTTCCCAAGAAAGCACCCCTCACCTTGCTTCTTTGTAGTTAAGCTAATCATCTTCAGTTCGACCAGAAGAAACCCTGTATTCCATCAAGGAAATCGCACAGGCCCTGGGTAGAGGGCTACAACTGCCGCAGAAAGACATAACCTCTGGCCACATGTGGCTGTTTTCCCCAGTGGGATCTCATTTCCTTGCGGGTGGATCACTTAAGGCCAGGAAACCAAGCCTGGAAATATGGGAGATGCTGTTCAGCCTCAGAAACACTACCTTTGAAGAGACCAATGTTGATACAGAGGCCAAAGGCCAAGAGCTGCTTTCTTGGAAAATTTCTTTAAAGCAAGTTGCTATTCTGATCATTGCTATCAAAAAAGACCTAGCTCCGAATTTGAATCTAGAGGAAGATAGAGTCCAGATCTGAAAAGGCCTCATAGAAAATCATAAGCTGCCCTCAAACTCAGTACACTGCTGAGGGTAATGGGAAACTTTTGATCCTTCTGCCAATGCTTCGCACGTGTTGGGGTTATGGCGTGTGTTACCATACTCAGTTTTGTGTGGTGCTGAGGATCAAACCCAGGGATTCTTGCATGCTAGGCAAGTGCTCCAGTAGCTGCGCGACATCCCAGCCCAAGAATCAGAGTTTTTAATGGTGAAAGAATTCAGTGTAACTTCTGGAATACACAGAAAGGAAAATGTGAAATTATCTTTCTTTTTTGTTGTTTGTTTGTTTGTTTTTAATTTATTTATTTTTATCTCAATCACAGGTTAGGTACTTTGAATCCCAGCCGTAGCCCCCTCCCTCAGTCCCTCCTACCCTCCCACTCCCTCCCTCATCTCCCTCCTCCCCGCCCCCTCCAAGTCTACCAACAGGGGAGGACCTCCTTCCCTTCCATCCCACCCCAGCTCATCCTGTCTCCTCAGGGCTGGCTGCAATGTCCTCCCCTGGGATCTAGCCAGTCTGTCACTCCCCGGCTTGTATGGGGGAGGGTCAAAGAGTCAGCCATCAAGATCATGACTGAAACAGTCCCTGTTTCCCTGAATAGGGTCTTCAGTCCTACACCGAGCTATCATGGGCCCCATCTGTGCGGGGGTTCC
>CM053758.1:27713192-27756403 GCA_028658305.1 Pachyuromys duprasi
ATCCTGTCTCCTCAGGGCTGGCTGCAATGTCCTCCCCTGGGATCTAGCCAGTCTGTCACTCCCCGGCTTGTATGGGGGAGGGTCAAAGAGTCAGCCATCAAGATCATGACTGAAACAGTCCCTGTTTCCCTGAATAGGGTCTTCAGTCCTACACCGAGCTATCATGGGCCCCATCTGTGCGGGGGTTCCAGACCACATCCACACATGGTCCTTGATTGTAGAAACCGTCTCTTACAAGACCCCTGTTCCCTGCTCAGTTTGGTCTTTGTGGAGCTCTTGTTCTCCCCAAGTCTCAACAACCTCCCCCAGATCTATCATTACTTGAAATTATCTTTCAATTGAAGAACACGATTTAATGGAAATATATGAGATGTTTTAAAATGTCATTGTTGGGCTGGGCATGGGGGTAAGAAGAAGCAGGTAGACTTCCGTAAATCTGAGGACAGCATGGTCTACTCAGTGAGTTCCAGGTCAGCCAGGGCTACATAGTCTCAATTAAAAATTAAAAATAACACAAGGGTTGGGGCACTGTCTTAGTTAGGATTGCTAACTATTCGTCACTATTGCTGTGACTAGGATTCGTCACTATTGCTGTGACGAAACACCATGACCAAAAGCCAGTTGGAGAGGAAAGATTTTATTTGGCTTACATTTCCATATAATTGTTTATCATCAAAGGAAGTCAGGACAGGAACTCAAACAGGGAAGATTTAGATTTCTTTCCTGCATTTAGTGTAAATTTTGCCATTTTCTAAGACTATCTTGAAGATGTTTAAGATTATACATGGCACATATTTGGTGTTTTGTTGTTGTTAGAATGAAGACCTTTCCTATAGAATTTAATAAACATTTCAGAGAATCCAGCTTTTTAATTTTTGCTTGTGTGTGTATGCATGTTGTACATGTAGGTGTGTGTGTGTATGATTTATGTGAAGGGTGTCTGGTGCCCTTTATCACTCTACACTCTGTTCCTCTGAGGCAGTGTCCCTCACTGAATGTGTCTGGCAAGCCTCAGTGATCCTCTTGTCTCCATCTGACCACCCTCCGCCCAGGCACTGAGGTTGCAGGTACACACACAGCCACCTTTGGCTTTTCATGAGTCTCTGGGAGATTTGAACTCAGGTCCTCATGCTTGTGAAGCAAATGCTCTTGCCTGTCAAGCCACCTTCCTTCAAACACATTTTGAAACATAATCATGCTGAACTATAATATAGAATATGTTTTAATCGTAACTCAGCACTTTCTGCTGATTTAAGGAAGCAAGCAGCAGGAACTTCTCCCCACATATAAAACTAAGCACTGTCAGCATGGCAGTTGCTAATTTGTTTGTTTGTTTTGAAGAAGGTAATTTGCCCCTATGAAAGCACCAGCTTTCAGGGTCGTGTCTCTATACTGCACTTTCTAAAAGACTTCATTCTTCAAAGGTCACATGGACCTCCTTAGTTCTGTTCTTACTTTCTAAAAAAGAAATATTGACCTGTATTTGCATATTTTGAGACTACTGTATTTTTCATAAATAACTTTATATAAAACAATATAATCCAGGTGAATGGGAGGACCCTGCAAACAAAAGAATCCATCCCAGTGTCCAGTTTCATAAGCAAACTCTTCAGCTTAGATTGTCAGATGCTATCATAGCTCCATAGTAGGCAGAAAAAACAGCTAAACCAGAGCTAGCTGGTTCTGTTTAACTGTAAGCTACTTTGCGTATTTTCACTAAATGACCACCTATAAATCAGGTTCAGTCAGACTCAGTTCCAAATACAGCATCTTGAACTACAAAACAGGTAAGACTTCTCCATAGTAGCCCATAGGGAGACCAGGATTTAAAAAAGAAAGAAAGAAATAAAGAAAGAAAGAAAGAAAGAAAGAAAGAAAGAAAGAAAGAAAGAAAGAAAGAAAAGAAAAGAAAAGAAAAGAAAGAAAAGAAAGAAAGAAAAAGAAAGCTCCAGGCACAGCTGATAAATGTTGTTATCAATAGGATTTTGTTATTGTCTTAAGAAATCAATGATGACCCATATGACGAAAGGCTCAGCTTGACCCTGTGATGAAATCTGATGAACTTGGGTTCTGGCATCTGGCACCAGCATTGCTGCTGACTTTGGAACCTTAGCAATTTATCGTAGACTCTAAGGAGGGAGGGAGGGAGACATCTTTAAGCTTCCCCTAGCTCTCACACTCCATAATTCAATTGTATGTGCAGTGGTGGCTTTTTATTTTTTTTTAATTCTAGATTTTTTTTTAATACTCAGTAGAGCATCAAAATCTCTTAGGATTTTATAATTAAGACCTCATTATTTATTTCCCAGAAGAGCTCTAAGACAGAAACCTGAGCCGTTCCCAAGGTAGGTGTGTTTGTCAACCATGCATGTATTTGGAAGCCTGGACTAGTAGCATTAATAATCCATTGCTTTCTTTTGCGATAAACATGTGCTCACGCCGCACTGTCCCCACCCCCGTCCAGACTCCACTAGGCTCCCTGTCTTCATCCTCTTCATGGCTGCATGCTTTCATTTCTCTAAATGTTATGTTAAATTCTCTTGTGTAATGGAAAACGATCGATTGTACTTCAGTGCTCCTGAGCTGGTGGGGGACTCCTTGGACATGCTCAGTAGAGAAGCCTTGTCATCAGCTTTAAGAATTATTCCAACTCTCATTAAAACCTAAAATCTTAATTTTACCTGTTGTGTAGACATATTACTCAGATTTCACCTGGGTCAAGAGTTAAGATATTATTTAAATTATTCTTCAGGATAAAAACCAGGACTCAAGATAATATTCTGCATAGGCGGATAACTGCTTTACTTTTGAAGAACCTGACTTCTGGTTTCCTGTCTGTTGCTGTGAGAAAACACTGAGCAAAAGCAGCTTAGGAGAGGAAGAAGCTTGTTTCAGCTTGCAGTTGACACAGTCCATCATGCAGGGAAACCAGGCCTGGGGCTCAGGGAGCAGGAAATTGAGGCTGAGACCACAGAGGGCTCCTGCTTGCTGGCTCACTCTCCGGCTTGCTGGCTTGAGCTTTGCTGGCCTTCTTCTGCAGTTCAGGATCACCTGCCCAAGAAATGGTGCCACCCACAGAGGGGTAGGCCCCCAAACATCAATTAATAGCCAAGGAGCAGGAGGGATGGTCCAGCTGTTATGAGCACTTGCTCTTCTTGTAAAGCACCTGGGTTTGGTTCCCAGCAAAGACACTAGGCCACTTGCAAATAACTGCCTGTAATTCTAGTTCAGAGGATCTGACACTTCTGCTGGCATTTACGGGTACCAGGCACACATGTGGTGTGCATACATATATTCAGGCACTCATACATAAAAATAAGAAAAACAAAATAGACAACATCTCAATATCCCACAGGCCAATGAGATGTAGGCAATCATCCTCTCAGAGGACTCTAGGCGGTGTTAGGGTGACAGTCAAAGCTAATGAGGACATTGGTATTGTTTCATTTAACTTGTCAGCTGTGGGCAAAAAGCCATTATCAAAAATAAGTGGTGCAGGCTGCATTCCCATTTGCCTGCTTTGTTTTGTTTTGACTCAGGATCTCATGGACCCCAGGCTGGTCTGGGATAACCTTAAGCTTCTAGTTTATTTGGTGCCGGGATTGACACACAGGGCTGCATGCATGCCAGGAAAGCACCTACTAGCTGAGCCACATCCTTTGGCCCCATTTTGCTGGCTCCTGTGGCTTCGTTATACCTACCCTTTTTTTTCTCGGCCTCTTGAATTCCTGGCTGGGGAATTTCCTAATTAGTCTCTTCTCTCAGCAGCTTTTTCTTTTTGACAGAATTCTGGCTCCTGTTTAGTCTTCCAGAGACTCTTGTCGTATGTTAGTTATTGTGGGTCATTTGGTCAGTAATTTGGACTCTCCCATTTCCCGTTCCTGTTTTAGTTTTTAATTGGCACTACATCACTTTTCCTCCCCCAGCCTCTTTAGCACACTTTCTCAGGCATTCACTCCTTTTCCAGCTGGTCCCGCTGTCGCTTCTTCCAACCCTTCCTCTTCTTCGCCTGCCCTCCAGCCCTCGACCCTCCGAAAGCCCTCCAGACCCTTCTACCCCTGCAGCCCTTTCTGATTCCAGTTTCTTATCTCTTCAGAGGCCATAGCCAGGCCTTTTCACAAAGATGGAAACTCACTAGAATCTGGTCTTGAAGGCCATCCCTTCCCTCACCCAGCAAGGTCTGTAGCGTTCCTGCTGTACTCAGGTAGAAAGAATCCAGTGCCAAGTTAGGTGTGGTGGCACATGCCTAGGCTCCAGCCTCGGCTAGCTAACAAATATCAGGCCAGCAAATACTCAGCAAGACCCAGTCTCAAAAATACAAACAAACAGAGAGAGCAGCACCAGCGTTATCTAATCTTGCCTATAAACATTTAGTTTGTTTGCTTTAGCTGCGCCTCTTTTTTTTTTTGTTTGTTTAGTGTGCCAAAGACACTGGAAAATTACTCCCTGAGAAGTGGCCCAAGAACTTCAGTGCTCTGCTGTCTGAGGCCCTTGAGTAGATCTCTTCTGCTGGTAATTGCAGGCATGCTAGACCTCAGCAACCATGCTTTGAAGACATCAATGTTTTGATTCTAACTGTGGGGGAAAATACAAACTAGATTTTCTATGAGGTGCAGGGAAAGAGAGGCTCCATAAGTGTCCATCTGTAGGGAAAAAGAAAGCGGGTATTTCCAGGGCTTGGTGCGTCACTCGGACTTTTAAAATTTAAACCTTTTTAGCCACTGCAGGATAGTCAAGACCTCAGGTGGATAAAGGAAGCAAGTGAGGCTCAGAGAGGCTTAAGACACCTGCCTGAGGACACAGGGCAAGGGAATGGTAAAGTCAGGATTAAGCCCCTGAAGGCTTTACAACAGCAAAGGCAAGCACAAGCACTCCTCCTCCCCCCCCCCCCCCAGGTGACTGCTAACTACAGCGTCCCTGGAGAGTCCGCCAAGGCTACTTTACACAGACAAAGGCAAAGCGGTGATGTAGCTCAAGGCATTTTCCTGATCACGTGCAAGGAAGCCTGGGTTCAGTACCCCTAGCATCTCACACACAAACACACACAGGCACACAAACACACACACACACACCAAAGAGGTGGGGCAGGCAGGCAGATAGACACAGAGAAAGTAATACTTAAATGTGATTAAAATTTTGATGAAGGAAAGAAAAAAGGAAGGAGTCCTCTCTCTCTCTCCCTTTTTACCTTCTATCCTTCCTTGCTTCCTGTCTGTGGTGGTAATGTTTTGAGACAGTTTCACTATATAGCCTAGGTTAACTGTGAACTTACTATGTAAGCCGGGCTGCCCTTGAACTCACACCTATCTTTCTACTTCAGCTTCCTGGGTACTGGAATTACAAGTTGTATGAATCCAAAAAGCTAAGTATCAATACAGAAGTCTGTAAGACATGATTCTTGAAGAAAACACATCAAAAGTGCTCTTTTAATCTGGTCAAACTGATAAGTACGGCTCCGTTTCTAGGTGAAAGAGGAAGCGATGGACACCAGAAACTACCCCAGCCCTCCAGACAGGCTCTCTGTCTTCTCCGAGTCTGCCCACTTGCCACTGTCCAGGCCCTTCTATCTGGACCCCATGGTCACTGTCCACCTGTGCCCTGAGGCCCCGGTGCCACCCCCTTACATGGATGAGCTGCCTCTGTTGCCTTTTCCCAGCGATACCCTGATCGTGGACAATTACGGGGATCCGTACCCCTTCCCCTTCCCTATGCCGTATGCCAACTCTAGGCGCTGCGACTACGCCTATGGGCCCGCCTTCATCCGCAAGAGGAACGAGCGGGAGAGGCAGCGTGTCAAGTGCGTGAACGAAGGCTACGCCCGGCTGCGGCGGCACCTGCCGGAGGACTACCTGGAGAAGCGACTCAGCAAAGCGGAGACCCTCAGAGCTGCCATCAAGTACATCAGCTATCTGCAGTCTCTCTTGTGCCCGGATGAGACTGAGACCGAGAGGAACCCTAGAGCCACCAGCTGTGGCTCCTTGGATCCTGCTCTGAAAGTCATTTGAGTCAGCTCCTTCCAAAAACGGTGTCTTCTGTAGCAGTATCCAGTAGGTTCTCAGACACGTGGTTTCCAGGAGACAGCAGTTTCCCACTACCAACCTTCATTAAATGTTGCTTACCTTGATTTCAGACGTACAATAGTTCTCAGGCAGACTGAGAATCCCAAGCCGGCCTCACTGAGGCACAGGATTCCCCCAGGTTCTCTGCACCCCACCCCACCCTTTCCTACAGCCTCGGCAGGAGGCTCTCTCCGAAGTACCAAAAGGCTGAACGCTGTCTACTCAAGTGCTTGTCTTGCGCTTGGTACCCACTTTGTGCTAAGTGATCACCCCACACCTCCCTTGGCTTGAAATTAGTTTAGATACATTTTTCTTGTAGATAAGACTTCCTTAAGCAGCTTAGGACCATGCTTGCCAAGCCGCGGGACCAGCTGGGGAGGTGGCTCAGTGATTAAGCGCTCGGCAGGCAGGCAAACATAAGGCCTGGAGCTCAGACCCGCAGCATTCCGTGAAAATGCCAGGTGGGGATGACAGCACACGTGTAACTCCAGCCTCTGCGGTGGAGGCCGGGAGACCTAGAGCAGGCAGGCTAGCAAGGCTAGTCAAATGGGCTAGCTCTGAGTTTGACTGAGAGAGTTGACTCAATGAAGGTAGAAGATCTATCAAGGGTGATTCAAGCCTCCATATGCACATGCACGAGAGTGTACTTTACACACTCTGCACACGTGTGACCATACACATGCAAATGCATACCACCTACACACACACACACACACACACACACACACACACACGAAAATGCAGGGGAAAAAACAAAAAGGTGGTTCTGGAATCTAATTGTTCAGTTTGAAGTTTCACTTTCTCTCCATGTTGGGTTCTTTATCCACAAAATGAAGAAAAGAGCAGCAATTTTCAGCGAGTTCATTCAGTGAGTAACCATGCATGACACCTGATCAGGCTTCATGACCGTTGCTTGTTATTACTGTTGTTATTATTGTCCTTGTGTAGTACACGGCATCACCATGGTTCTGTCTCTTCTACGTCAGGGCATCTTCTGCTGCTCTGTAGGACCCTCCCTCACTCCCGGAAGGAGCATCTGTGCCTCGCGCTGTGGATTCTGTTTCTAGCCTCATAGCTACCTTCAGCCCTCCTTTCCCCTGAACTCCCAAGTCCCAACTGTCATTAAACCCAGTCAGGACGCTGAGACCTCTCTCCCTCGGTCTCTGCTGCCACGTGCCTCTGTGACATCGTTCCCAACCTCCTGTCCCAGCCAATACTCAACCTAGATTGTGTTTATATGTCTCTGTTTGGGTACCTAGCCCACTGTCTTTACACACTGCATACAGCCATCTCTGTCTTCTAAGAGACAATCTTATTCAGCCCATGTTCTTCCAGTCCTGAAAAGTGCCTGAACTTGTTGATACTATTTTCCTGTTCAATTCTATCAGCTGTGTCAGGACTGCCACTCACTCTTAGCCTGGACTCTGCTCTTAAAGGGCTCTACCCTCATTTTGAAGCCTTTTCTCATGGTTTTGGTTGTGAGCCTAGCCTTTAATGGCTGAGCCATCTCTCCAGCCCTTGAAGCCTTTTCTTTATCTTTTTTGTGAATGAGATGTGTGTGTGTATGTGTGTGTATACGATGTGTGTGTCCCCTGTAAGCCAATGTGCATACATGTGTGTGAAGTTGTTAAAGTATTGCTGCTCAAAATGTCTGATGGTTTCCTTTGGACGGTTACCTTTAAATGTACCCACTTCGTTTACTTGTACTTTTTGTCTTGTCTTATTGTCCTCACTGTATAGCTCTGGCTGGACTCTAACTCACAGAGATCTACCTGCTTGTGAATCCAGAGTCCTAGGATTAAAGGTGTATGACACAACGCCTGGCTCCACTTCGCTTTCAAAGCTCCCTATACTGACATCCTCACAAAAAATCACAAGCTTGCACACACATCCTTCTCTCTTCACTCTTCCATTCTAACCTGGAAGGCTTTTCCTGCCACCACTGGAATCCCATGCTCTCACTCAGTATCCTTTCTGGCTGTCAGCCTTCCACAGTCTTTCTTAGCCTCACATTCAAGGCACGTGTGTGGGCAGTAGTCGTTCTGGTGACTGTGAAACTGACTGAGCATCATCAAGGTGCTTTGAGCTGCCAGAGAAAACTCAACTGGAACTGCCACAACCAACACAGAGAATGTGTCCCATAGGGGACTGAATACTCCAACCGCCTGTGTTTTTAAAATCTGTGTCTGTGTCTTTGTCTCTCTCTGTCTCCCTGCCAAGAAGTCCTTGCTGCTCTGGTGGGAGCAGTGGGCTCCTTGAGCTAGAATGCCGAGGAGTCTAGGTCTGTCTCTATGACTTTCTCAGGAAATAGCTGCCAGAATCTTCAAGAATTAGATGTCTCCTTATTCCTGAACAGAAAGAAGAGAATCTGTGCACAAGATCCCCAGGGTCAGTCCTGAGACTCATTCTGATGGGAGTGGCTCAGGGACAACTAAACCCTTTGCCTCAAGGAGAAGGGTGTTCTGAATGACACTGGTCACCTGGGAGCTGGCTTACATTTGGCCGATTCGCGTGTGGATCCATGGTTCTAAACAGGAACTGGTGGGTAGATGGCAGGGATGAGCGAGACACACCCACACACAGGCCCCTGCATCTTCTTAGGTCTTCTCCACTGAGCACAGTGCCAGGTATTCCTTCGCAGCACCACATCTGCCTCAAAATACTAGTCTTCTGTGGATACTGGCAGAATGTTTAATGATGTATTTATTTATTTTATGGGCATTGGTACTTTGCCTGCGTGTGTGGCTGTGTGAGAGTGTGGGATCTCTTGGAACTGGAGTTGTAGACAGCGTGAACTGTCATGTGGGTGATGGAAATGAACCCGGGTCCTTTGGAAGACCCAGCCAGTGCTCTTAATCATTGAGCCATCTCTCTAGCCCCAAAGAATCTGTACTTCTATTCCTCTGGTCACCGGTCTGTTTCCTGTACTTCTATTCCACTCCATAGGAGAGTGACTTCTTTTTGTTGCAAACACACCCATACCTTTGCTTAGTGATGTGTGTGTGTGTGTGTGCATGTGTGTGTACACAAGCATGGGCCCATGGAAGCAGAAGGTGTCTTCCTCAGCTGCTCTCCCACTTCTTCTCTCTCTCTTTGAGGCAGGATCTCTCACTGAACCCAGAGATCCCATTTGTGTCACTGCTTGGCCATTAAGTTCGTCCTTCTATGCCAGCATTGTAAACCCAGTCAGGTGGGCCCTGCAGATCCAAACATACGTCTCCATGCTTGCACGGTCAACAGCTTACCCAGTGAGCTGTCTTTCTAGCCCTCATGCTATTTTGTTTTAAACTATCAGGAGTCCCTAGACCACCCATCCCCAGCCCCATCTCCTGCCTTCACTAGGTAGAGGCAGCCAGCCTCGGTCTTCATAGAGCTCAGCACCCCCTATTAGGACTCTCCTAACACCCCTAAGAGGTGCTCATTGTGAGGAGGCAGCCCTTGAGATAAAGGGAGAATACACAATTTGCCCTTCTTCTCCCACCTTATCCCCAACGCTAAGTTTCCCAATGCACATGCTCAGTACCTTCCCAATCCCTGGTGAGCCTGCTGGTTCATCTATGGCAACCTGCTTGGCAACCTGCCTGGCAACAGAGTTGTTGGGCCAAGGCCCTAAGCTGTCATGTGAGGCTGCGACTGGGGCAAGGCCGAGGGCTAGGCTGGATTTGGGGTTTTAGGTAAGTCCCTTTGGGGTCAGACCAGTGGCTTTGGGCAGAGGTGGACCCTAAGAAGTCATAGGTGGCAGATGGCCCTGACTTAGTCCTGCAGGTGACCAGGTTGTGGGGGAGTCGGTGGCTTCTGGGGGGGTCAGTTGGTCATGGCTGGGTGTGTAATAAGAATGGGCATGCTCCAGGGGTCCCAGCCACTGGGAGGATTGCAGAGGTAAAACACAACTGGAGCTGAGCTGCCGGGTGTTTCCCGGAGTTCACCTCTGGAGAGGTGACAGGCTGTGAGGGTCTGAAGGACACTCAGAGCAGGCTTTCTTTAAGCTTCCAGCTTAAGTTCTTGAGCCCTCCATAGTTCTCGAGGGACGTTCTGAGATAGGTGCTCCAAAGGGGACGTGGGTATGTGTGGGAACCTTGGCGTGAGGCTATAGCTGTGACGCCTGTGTTTGCTCCAGGTGAGTGCTCTGAGGGCCATGCAGCCCTCTACCAGGCCTGAGCCGCCTCTGCCCAAATACTGCAGTGTGGCCACAACCCTGGAAGCCCCTGACCTGGATGGTACTGTACCATCTTCTGACCTGTCCTTCACCTGTCCCTTTGCCAAGCAAGCGCCCCGGCTGCCTACATGCTGCACATTCACCAGGTACCAGCCTCTGTCGCCCGTCCTTCCTTTGTCCTGTTCCTGGCCCTAATGGCACTTGGATGTCCTCAAATGGCTGGGATTTCCAAAAATAGCATCTCCAGGCAGCTCTCTAAAGTGTGGCTATGAGAGGACAAAGAACTCCAGCCTGTAGCAAGTTCTACAGACCAGTCTGCCTGGGATAGGACCGTGACAGCCCAAATGCTCAACTTAGCTGTTTAAAAATTTATTTTAAGGGTGTGGGTGTTTATTTTAAGGGTGTGGGTGTTTATTTTAAGTGTATGGGTGTTTAAGTGTGTGGGTGTTTTGCCTGCATGTCTGTGCACTGCATGCATACAGTACCCCAGGAGGCCAGAAGGGGGCAGTGGATCTGCTTGAACAGGAGGCACATACAGAGAAGTGTTAGCCTTGTGGGTACTGGAAAACTAAATTCTGGCGCTCTGCAAGTGTAACAAGAGCTCTTAAGCACGGAACCATCTCTCCAGTCCATTGTTCAAGTTCTTAATTTATTTGTTTGCATCACCTTGTTCAAGGCTGAGTTAAGCATCTTTATTCAAGTTTGCATAAAAAACAGTGTTTTAAAAAAACCCAGACCCTTTTAGGCTGCAGAGATTATTCTACACTTAAGCGTGTATACTGCCCTCGAGGAAGACCGGAGTTTAATTCTTAGCACCCATATCAGGTGGCACACAAACACCTGTAACTCCAGTTCCAGGGAATCTGAACACACACACACTTCAAAAAGTAAAATAAATATTTGAATTAAAAAAAAAATCTGGGCAGTGGTGGAGTAGGCCTTTAATCCCAGCACTTTAATTCTGTCAGAAGCAGGAGGATCTTTGAGTTTGGGGCCACCCTAGTCTACAAAGAGAGTTCCAGGATAGCCAGGGCTACACAGAAAAATCTTGTCTGAGAAAAACCAAACCAAACCAAACCAAACCAAACCAAACCAAACCAAACCAAACAACTCAAAGGACAGATCCCTCATTCCGCTACTGTCCCCGGCCAGAGAGCCCTGCCACTCAAGCCTTCAACTGCTCCTCAGTGCCTTCATGGGCTCCTCTGCACTTCCACATCCCTCTGAGCCCTGGAGCCAAGCACTTTTCAGTTTGGTTCCCTTGTCACTTCAGTACCTCATCCCAGAATCCCACACTGCCTTGGGACTCACCTCTCAGTTCTTCTTTCAAACGTTAATTAACACAAGTATGCGAGCTGATTTCATTTTGGTCACTGTGAAATAATGTCCAGTCCCCCAAATGCCTTCTGTGACCTCCAGAGGTTCCGCTGATCTTACAGGATGTCATAGATTGCCACATTCTCCCTGGATTTTTGCTGCACACGTCCTTATTCTCCTCATGCAGTGAGTCTCCTCAGACTCAGGTTTGGTTTTTACTGTCTTTGTTTTATATTACACTCATGTATTTATCTGGGTGGGACACACACCATGGCTCACGTATGGAGGTCAGAGGACAACCTTCCATAACATGGGGTCTGGGGTGGAACTCAGATCACGAGGCTTGGTGGCAAGCACATTCATCCTCTGAGCCTTTTCTATAGTCCTACTGATGTTTTTAGGGTTTTGTGTTCACTCTTGACTTCATTTGCTTTTCCCAGGTGTACCTCTTGCCACCCATGTTTCTACACTGCTGAGAGGCCATGGCAGGGGCTTAGCTGGCTGGGAAGAGTTGGAGATGCCACTGGCCCCCAGGTCCTGGCCAGAAGAGAACCAGACGGTTTTTATTACCTGGCTCAGATAAAGGCTGCTCCGGAGGCAAGTGCTTCTCCCACATTCCTCACACACATGCTCCTCTGGAGGACTTTGTTGTACCTGATGGGTCTTAGCCGAGTATGTTCCAAAGTTTGCTTTCTTGGCTGTTTCGAGGGCTATGTGGTGAAGTGCTGCAGAACGAGCAGCTTACGTGACAGAAATCTATTGTCTCCCATTTCTTGAGGCTTCCATTTCTCCAGGCATTTCAAGGTTGGCTCTAAGGGCTATAAGGAAGAGTCTGTTTCCTGCCTGTCTTGTAGTTTCTGGTATTTGCTCAAAATCTTTGAGTTTCCTAGGCTTGCATCACCTTGATCTCTGCCTTCAACTTGACATGGCTTTCCCACTGAATCTTATCTACCCAGATTTCCTTTTTCCAAAGTATTTATTATTTATGTGTATATGTGTCTCTCTGTATGTATATGTGCATAGGCCAGATGAGGGCATTGGATCTCCTGAAGCTGGACCTACAGGTGATTGATTGTGCACTGCCTGATGTGGATGCTGGGATCTGAACCCAGGTCCTCTAAAAAACAGGAAGTGTGTTTAACCACTGAGCCATCCTCCCAGGCCCTCAAATTTCTTCTTGGCATAAAGACATCAATCAGATTAAGGGCCTACCATGCTCACTGTGACATCATCTTAACTAATTATACCTGCAATGGCCTGATTCCTAAAAACAGATCACATGCTGGGGTAATGGGGACCAAGGCTTTAATACGTTAACTTGTGCCCTTAGCAGTGAGAAACATCAACGCTGACTTAGAGGCCTGGGCCTGAGAGAAACAGGAGCGACAGTGTACTTCTCACATTTGAGCACACTTGCTCTCATACACAAAATCTTGTTCCTGAAATGCCAGGAAGCCAGGCCTGGCCTCTACTTCAGTGGTAACTTCTTTTTCTTTCTTTTTTTGAGACGGGGTTTCTCTGTGTAACAAACCTTGGCTGTCTTAGGCTTGCTTTCTAGACCAGACTGGCCTTGAACTCATAGAGATCCACCTGCCTCTGCCTCCCAAGTGTGGCTTTCTCTTTTTAAAATTAGTTTTTATATTATGTGTGTGTGGTCTGCGTGAATGAAGTGTAGCTCATGTGTGTAACGCCAACACAGGCCAGAAGAGGACATCAGATCCTCCCTAGAACTGAAGTTACAGTTGTGAGCTGTCCTGTGGGAGTTGGGAACCAGACTTGGGGTCCCTGCAAGAGTAGCAAGTGCTCTTAACCACTGAGATCCATCTCCTGGATCTCAAGTTTGACTATTTTGACCGAGGACCTCATATATTCCCAGGATGCCTGGAACTTTGAATTCCTGACCCTCCTGCTCTCAGGTGCTGTCGTTACAGGCTGCACCACCATGCTTGGTTCATATAGTGAACCGCTGTGGACAGAGCCGTGCATGCCAGCTATGCTCTCTGCCATAGCCCCAGCTCCAGGACTTTTCTTTTGGCGTCAGACTTTGTGAATGTGGTTCTGTGTGTGCATGTGCTGTGGCATGTGGGTGAAAGCCAGAGGAAGACTGGGGAGTCACTTTTCTCAGTTTTGGGTCCTGGGAATTGAACTCAGTTGGCCAGCAAACACCTTTCCCTACTGAACCATCTTCTTTACCCCATCTTTTTGTCTTTTCAGACTGGGTCTCAGTCTGTAGCCACGGCTGCCCTGGTATTTGATATGTAACTCAGCCTGGCCTGGAAGTCAGCATCACCATACCGTTCCTCTGCTGTACTTTATTTTTTAAAGACTTATGCGTGTAAGTGCTTTGTGTGTGTGACAGTTTCAATGAGAATGTCCCTCCCCCGTAGGCTCATATGTTTGAGTGCTTGTTCCTCAGTTGGTGGAACGGTTTGGGAAGGATTAGAAGAGATGGTCTTGTTGGAGGTGTGTCATGGGGAAGGCAGGGCTTGAGGTTTCAAAAGCCCATGACATTCTCAGCTCTTTCTGCCTTGTGCCTGTGAATCAAGATATGAACTTTCAGTTACTGCTTCAGCCCCATGCCTGCCTGCTGTCATACTCCCCACCATGGCGGCCCTGTGCTCTAAGCATCTGAAACTGCAAGCCCAAAACACTTTCTTTTATAAGTTGCCCTGGCCATGGTGTTTTATCAAAACGTTAGAGAAGTAACTAAGACAGCATGTATGTATGTGCCGGGTGTGGGATCCCCTGGAACTGGACTTGTGGATAGCTGTGAGCGTCCATGTGGGTGCTGGGAACCAAACTCCAGAGCTCTGCAAGGACGGCCAGTCTTAATTACTGAACCATTTCCTTAGGCCCTAATGTCAAATCTTACTGTTTTCTTTCCCATAGTTGGAGAGGCGGGGGGCCCTGGTTGTGGAATTTGAGGCTCCTCTTGTCACAGGCCAAAAGCTGCCAGCCCAGCAGCAAAGAGTGGTATTTCCAGAAGACGTCATTCAGTTTTCACCATCCCTGTCACACTCACTGCAACTGGGGGACAAGGTGCTGGCACTCTGGGAACCGGAAGAACAACGGTATGGCCCAGGCATTGTTCTCTTGGGCTTGAAGAAACAAAAAGACCAAAGAGGTAAAGAAGCCCCTGTGACCCTGGCAGAGGTGTGCCATGGGGGGAAGGCACACTGCTGGCGGTCGGTCAGAGCTCAGGGGTCTTAGAGCCACAACCCTATCTTCCAGGTTACATGTTCTATTTGGTATCAGGGAGGGTAGACGCTGGTAGCATGTGCCTGTAATGCCAGCATTTAGGAGGCTGAGCCGGAGGATTGCTGTAAGTTTGATGGCAGCCTAGGCAGTACGAGTTTCTCAAAAATCCAAAAAGTGGGGGCTGGAGAGATGGCTCAGTAGCTAACAGCACTTGCTGTCCTTGCAAAGGACCCAGGTTCAGTTCCCAGCATCCATGGAAGCTTACATCCTTCTGTAACTCCAACCCCAGGGGATCCAATACCCTCTTCTGGGTCCCCACCATGTATGAATGTGATACACATTCAGGCAAATGTGTACTTTTTTACATAAGAGTAAAAACTTAGGAAACAACACAACAGGAAAGCAGGAAGTATAAAAGGAAACAAGGAAAACCGCCTGAAACCACGATGCGTGTGCTGTTTCCCTAAGCCACAGCATAAGCACAAGCTGGGTGTGATGCTGCCTGTCTATAACTTCAATGCTCAGGAGGCTGAGGCAGGAGGATCATGAATCTGCAGGCAGCCCAGCGACACAATGAGCACAATGAGATGAGACCATCTCAAAAACTCTAACAAAGCAAACAAAGACCTCATTGAGTGTGGTGGGGGAGGGGAAGCACCAGAGTCATGGGAGGCTCACCAAGTCCTTCAGGGACTGGCACTCTCTTGGTATCAGCCACCCAGCCCAGCTTCTACTGAGACTGCATTTTGGTTCCGAATGAAAACCAGGGCCTTCAAGGTCATCTTTGGCCAAGGAGGCAGCAAGGTGGCAGTAAATTCTCCAGAACTGATGGTCAGTGTGGCACAGGAGAAGGGGACATTCCCACAGGCTCTCTGAGCACAGTGACCCATGAAGATCCAGGAAGAGCAGAGGGGTGGGACTGAGGTTTTGGCTTTGGGGATTCCAAAGAATCAGGGAGTAAGAAAACAAAACAAAACAAAACAAAACAAAAAACCAGTCTCCCATTTCTGTTCATAGCATCTAAAGAAGAAATCACTGTTCACTTCTGGAATGGCAAGACAACTGAGGTACCTCTAGACAAGGTCAGGTGGGTGACCCCCACCGTCTGGAAGAAGGCTGTGGAGAGACTACAAACATGTCAGACCAGGGATTGTCACAGTTCTTGTCTCTGGGTACCGCAGTGCCCTCAGCTGGGACCCAGCACTGGATGCAGCACACACAGGCATCCTTTGAACATGTCCTCCTTATGCCCTCTCTGTCTCTCCCATGCCCACTGCCAGCTTCTGTATCAGACCAGCTGCCCTCTGGTGGGGCCTAGCTGGTGGCCTCTAACTAGGACCTCAGAGCTCCTAACCAGAAAACTCCCAGAGCCAGAGCAGAAGCCCACGACTCAGCTTTTGTCCCTGCAAAGTCCTAAAGAGGAGGCACTAGCCACGTTCAACTCGAATACGTCCTCCTCCAAGGAAGAGAACTCAGAGAGTCACCTGGAGACGCCACTGCCCCAGAGACAGATGGCAAGCAGGGCAGTCAACACTGACCCCGTCCTTTCTGAGAAGTCTCTGCGGCAGTGCAGACCCCGCCAGCCTGAGTGGAGGTACTGGAGGAGGAACGGGCCTGAGCCTCCCCCCGGAAAGTCAGGTATGTTCCACCAGGGGTGTGCCGCTAGCTTCCCAGGCAGCGGCTAGGGGCTGCATGGGTCTCCTGGGAATCTGGTGCACTCTGGTGGCTTGTAAGTAATGTATGGAATGCAAGCTGTGGGGTGAGGGAAGTGGCAGCTTCCATCCAAACAAGAGAGGGCAGATGGATGCTTGTGCTCTGATCTACACCTCAGGAAGGGTTGGGGAGCACTGCCTTTTGCTGCTCGTTTTCCTACAGATCCAGTGGCCACCCCTGGCCTCACCTGGAGCTGAGGACTATACGGAGCATACGTTGGTAGGCTGGAGAAGATGCCTGTTACTTTCCGCCTCCTACCTATCCTGTCTAAATTCCCATCAGATTGCCTAGGTGAGGCAGCTGCATGAGGCAGGTGGCCTGGGCTGGACTTTGGAGGCCTGTTGTCACTGATCCATTGAGTAAGGATCTGTGTGGTAGGATGTACTATGCTCTGAGAATTAAGAACATCATTGTTGAGGGCTTAGGGGACGTCAGGCACTGTGTTAGCCCCACCGCAAGTCCTTGTCTGAAGCCATTGGCTTGTTCCTGGAACAGCTGCTTAGCCAGAGGACTATTCGGCCTGTGAGCACTCTCTCCACAGGATTAAGTGTTCAGTTCCAGGAAGTTCAGATCTTGTTTCTACTTTCTTGGGTGAATCTTCTTAGACCCCAGGGTTGGGCACGAGTCAGGGCAGGTCTAAGTATATTTAGCTACATATATTTAACTAAAAAAAAAAAAAGCAAAGCTGGAGAGTTGTAAATAAAATTGGTGTTATGCTATGTACTTATATTGTTAGCCCTATAATTATTATGGCAGTATTATTTGACCTGCTTTCACAATTAATAAGACACAGACACCTGGTAGATTTTGTAATTGCCTTATTTACCTCGGGCTGGGCGGCTGGGCAGATATTTCCACCTATGTTATCTCAATAACCTCACCATCCATCTCTCAGGCCCCATCCAATGCCATCCGCCTTAACCATTCCTATCTAGGCTACCTTCCATCATAATCTTATAAATACTTGCTTATATTTTTCATCTTGATGTTTCTTCTTACACCATCCTTGGAGTCCTTTCTCCCAGCCCACGTTCCTTCTCCATGCTCACCATTGTGGCGTCCTCCTTCCTCCTCTCTTCCTGTCCGTCTTTTTCCTGTGATTCTCCTGCACTCAAAGCCCAGAAACTTTAACCACACCTACTCCATTTTGCCCTGCCCAGATTTTAGGAATGTTAATCAACCAATCAGGAATAATGTCTTGGGCAGATTTACATGACAAGGATAGAGCAATAACCAAATCTTGTGGGCCAGTAATTAGGATCAAAATATAAGCATCAGACCAACCCCCAAAAAGCACACGCCTTTGATCCTAGCACTCTGAAGGCAGAGGCAGGTGGATCTCTGTGAGTTCAAGGCCAGCCTAGTCTACAGAGTGAGTTCCAGGACAGTAGGGCTACACAGAGAAACCCTGTGACTATTGCTCCTCCTGAGAACCAGAGTTGTGTGCCCAACATCCACATCAGGCAGCACACACGCATCAGTTAACTTCAGCTCCCGGGGATCTGACACCCTGTTCTGGCTTCCACATGTACCACATACATATGACATACACTCACATAGATATACACACACATACATAAATAACAATGATTTATTTGTTTTGTTTTTCAAGACAGGGTCTCTTTGTATAGCTCTGGCTACCATGGAACTCACAATGTAGACCAGGCTGTTCTCAAACTCAGAGAGCCATCTGCTTCTACCTCCCAAGTGCTGGAATTAAAGGTGTGTACCACTACTGCAGGCTAAAAATGAATCTTAAAAAAAAAAGTAAAATAATTCTAATAATTAATTATAAAGAAGAAAAAGGTGTCTTTTGGATCTTTGGTGATTTGTGGCAGTACAGGAAAAAATTCATTTCTGGAGCTGACCCACTGAGTATCATCAGGAATATCCTAAATCTACATAGAGAATGTTCTAGAAAGAAGTGGGTGGGGGCTGGGGAAAGGGCCATCCCCAGATATTTCTTCCTTTTTAGCTCTATTCCCAAGAAGTCCCATCCCCTGCTGTTTTTGTTGTCTTGGCACTTTGACAGGGTCTGGTTCTGTAGCCCAGACTAGCCTGGTTCTAGGATTACAGGTGGGAGTCACCATGCAGATGTGGTACTGCCTGTCACAGTCAGGTGGCACACATGACTGATGTGCATAAAGCCATGTGTGAGCCAGGGCTGGAGACAGCAGCAGGTGAGAGAGCTTTTCCTTCTAGGTTTGCGTCCTTGCAAGGAAATGTACTGTTTGGCTTCTAAATACAATTGGTATTTAATCAGTACTAAGCACCAACACTCCATCAGACAGTACTTGATATCAGTCTGTCAAGTTCCAGAAGTCCTCTGATTATGTGGGTCCTCTGTCCTCCACACATGGCTTATGCTTTCCCTTATGTGGATACTAAGCTAGAAAGAAAAGAAAAGCTGTTACCTGCTGTTGTCTTCAGCACCAGTCCCACTCACTAATCTTGGTTTAGGAACAAGACATTGCCACAAGAAGAAAAAAGACAAGGCCAACCAACAGGACAGATTGTAAACTTCAGTAGTGTGGACTACCCAGGAGCTAGCCCTGAAAGCACCAACGTGAAACCATGATGCAGACTCAACCAGAAGCTGAACACAGACAACAATGTCAAGGCATTTGGACAACCAGAGGAACAATTCCCTTAGAAGAAAAGCCCTGGGCATCTGGGTAAAGCAGAATGTCCGGGCAGGACACTGGAGGAACTCCTTAAGTAGTTCTTTCTGGGGTCATATTCTGTTTGAGGATTGTAAAACTATGGCTTCTTTCCAGAAAACCACACATATGTACTGTCTTGCATACGTCAGAAGGCTTACCCACAAAGTCCATCCTCGGCTTCCAGGAGTATGCGCAGTAGCATGTGACCAGCACCCAAGTCAGGCAGTTCACAACCACCTGTAACTCCAGCTCCACAAGATCAGATCCCCCTTCAGGATTCTGACGGTACCTAAACTCACAGGTGCACAAGTCCACACACACACACACACACACACACACACACACACACACACACAAACACACTGGGGCTGGAGCTGACTTGTTGGTTAAGAGCATTTGTTGCTGCGGCAGAAGACCCAGGCTTGGTTCCAGCACTCACATGGCTATTTACAACCATCTTCTGGCCTTCATAGGTACCAGGTACACATGTGGTACACGTAACATACATTTAGGCAAAATACTTGCACACATAAAAAAAATCTTACGAAGCAAGCTAGGCATTGTGGCTCATACCTGTAAATACCAAGATTTGGGAAGCTGAGGCTGGAAGATTGTTTCAAGTCTTAAGTCAGCCTAAGTGACACGGGCTCATCTGCTACTACAGAGTGAGATTGTCTCATCTTAAAAAAATAAAACAGAAACAAAATAAAAATTTTAAACTTATAACCAGCATATACGATTTAAGATTGTTCTCTTACAGGAAGTTAAAGAGTAATAGAGTCAATGCTTGAAAGGGGTATAAGGGGCAGCTGACAGAGCCTTCCACAGAAGAAGGCTGAGCAAGGGTAGGCAAGTGTCTAACAGCAGCTGCTTCCCTGAGATCTCCTACAGGTTAGCAGCATTCGCAAGAACCTGTTGTGAGGGGCACAGAAGACTGTGGGCTTGCAGTGGAGCTCCCTGGCAGCGGCTTGATGAACTGCTTACGATGCCTATTCACAGAAGGGACAGGTTGTGCCCACTGCTTTGGGCAAATGCATCTCATCTCCACTGTCTTCTCATAAGGCCTACAACTGTATATGGTGAACAGTGTTTCTTTCTTTTAAATACCAATAAAATGAATTCTTTTTATTTCCAAATCTCTCCCTTTATTATCATAATTAACACTTTCTTGGAAAGCTAGTAATAAAAGCAGCTGTTCAGACAGCACCATTACATTATTGTTTTCAGGCACACAAGGATGGGGGGGACTTTTACAATTTCAATTTAAAATGATCTTAAAGAGGCAGACTCTAGTTCATTAAAACCAGGATCAATCTATCATTATTAAGACAATTATAAGGTGGTTTTATTCTTCTTGCTACTTAAAAAAGAGTGAAATGGTCAACATCATATGGGAAAGACCAAGTCCACACTTTGTCCCGGGTCAACTGCAACCACATGAGTCTTCTTGGTTAAGGAGTTTGAGCCCACAGTAACAGAATAGGTCCCTGGATACACTTCTATGTAGAGGTCCTTAGAGATGTTGTCAATCTGGAAGGAAAAGAGGTATGGCGATTTAAACACTGATCTCAGAGCCACTTCAACATCTCCACCAGGCTGCCTTTGTGTGCCAGAGGTAGGACAAAATGTACAGATATGGGTCCTGCTCTCAAAGCACAGCTTGGTCACATGATAGCATTGTTGTTTTTTGGTGACTTTTAGCCTTTATGCTCATTACCTTGTTCCTAAATCTGTAAGAATACCTGTGTCACAAACAAGCATGTGAAAACTTTGTAAAAGACAAAGTGTTTTAGGAACATGCTGAATTATAAAAAGAATACACCCCCAGGTGTGGTTGCTCAAATCTTAAATCCCAGCGCTCTGGAGACAGAGGCAAGCAGATCTCTGTGAGTTGGAGGCCAGCCTGGTCTACATAGAGAATTCTAGGACAGCAAGGGTTACACAGAGAAAGACCCTGACTTGACAAATCCAAAAAAGAAAAGAAGAAAAGAAGAGGAAGAAGGAGAGGTAGTAGTAGCAGTGGTGGAGAAGAAGGAGGAGGAGGAGGAAGCAGCAGCAGAAGCAGCAACAGCACCCACTAGGTGAAGTAGAAGTTAGGCAAAGGGAAAGGGTAAGAGCTGCTGCTTGGGGATCAGAAACAGAAAATGGTAGCTCTGAGTAGAGACTGGCAAGGTCTATTGGAATAACAAGAATGACTCCTTTAAATGTTTGCTAGACTCCTTTCAGAAACATGAGGCACTGTTTCTCTCCCAAAGCTAATAATGTGACCAGATACCCTCTGTCACTGAAGCACTTATTTGGAAGATGGGCTTTTTTATGTTGCAAAGCCCTGAAAGATGAAGTTGATGGGACAGTGTTCAATACTGAACTAAGTACAAACCATCCTCCAAGACTAGACTTTCTATCCGACTGGGACGTGGCTCAGGGCATGTGCACTGGCAGGGTGTGGGCATTTGTTCACATAGCAAAATGGCAAAGTCACAAGCCAGAAGGGAGAAGGTAAGAGTCAATTGCATCTGGGTTGAGCCGGGCATGGTGATGCACACCTTTAATCACATAACTTGGGAGGAAGAGGCAGGGAGATCTCTGTGAGTTTAAGGCCAGCCTGGTCTAGCCAATGAGCTTCAGTCCAGCCAGGGCTACATAGAGAAACCCTGTCTCAAAGAAAAACAAACAGAAAACCCAAACAACAACAAAAACACATCTACATTGCTACTTCATGTCTGCTCAGTGCTTGGAAGGAACCAAAGGCAGAGCTGTCATTTCTCACACCATGGGAGACTAATGATACCACAGACCAGCAAAATCTCTAGCAGGAATAAATGAAAGTGTTTGTACTTTCATTCCAATGCCTAGCGGACAGACTTGAGGTCAACATTTTCAAAATCTACCTCTTTCTATCTTCCCACTTCTGAAAAACTAAAGGTCTAACACCATTTAACTGATGTGAGGAAGGAAGCAATGACACTACTGTTTATCAGAGGTCAACCATGTAAAAATCCAGGGGCCTAAGAATCACAGCTGAGGATATGCTCCACTCATCTCCAGCATTTATGAGGAGGGGCTCAAGAGATGGTTCAGCAGTTAAGAGCACTTGTGTGCTGCTCTTGTAGAGGAGGTAGGATTGGATCCTAGAACCCAGATGTGGGTTAAAAAATCCTGTAAATCCAATTCTGGGGGACCTGATACCCTCTTCTGGGCTCTGAGGGCACCAGGCACATATATGGTACACATACATGCAAGTACTCACACACATTAAAAAAAAAATTCCATCTCTTACATTGGAACAACAGGCCAATCAGAATTACCAAAAGCAGCACAAATGGAGATAGCCGTGCCTGACATTGCATTTGTATTAGAAGCAGAATTTTTTAGTTGCTAATAATTCTAGAATGATCTGAATCCTGGCTAGTAACAAACTGTATACAAACAAAAAGGGATTTAGTGTGTCTAAGTTCCTTTCCTAAGAACTCCAGCTCTTCTAAGTCCCAAACAAACTCCCTAGGATTACAGACTACTTACTCCTGGGTCCTGACAGTGAAAAGCTCGTATCTATTTCTATTTTTTTCCACAGACACATTTCAAATGTTTTGGAACCTGGTATCACCACATGTACACATTCTGGAATTCCAACAATGGGCTGGATTTTACAAGCAGAGGGTTAGGCCCTCCCGCTGCTTTGCTGCTTCCACAGATGGTGGAATTCTAGCAGGAGCCAATGCCAGCCCAGCTGAGCCTAGGAAGTGAGCTGTGAATACCTCACATTCTTTCCAACCACAACTATGAGCTGAGGCACAGAGAGCATCCCTCGAACCTCCAGTGAAGGACAGGACACCAAGAAAACAGCACTTTGCACCAAACCAAAATCTTGTGGACTCTCAAGTGCAAATCTTCCAATTTGAAGACACTGTATAACCCATACAAATAGAACCCACTACGTAACGGGTCAGCAGGCTTACAGAAAAGTGGTGAAGCCCAGCACACTTGGGAGTTCTGTACTCACAGGCCAGAATGCCTCTTGAGAATGCTCTGATGTTTGGTAGATGCTTCCTGAACCAACAGATGTCTCTCCTCTGCAGTTTCTCTGTCAAGACAAATATCGATTAGGACTTAAGCTTTGACCTCCAGAAAGCAAAGACATTTTCTTTTATCTTATTAGGACTCTTCTATGCCTTTTTCATTTGTCATCTGTTATTAACGATCTGTTTGATACATTTAGAAATATTTTTAGTCACATGTTTTCCTTATGTGGGCTTTGGAGTCTGGCAAACCTGAATTTGAGTCCCACTCCCATGTTCTGCTACTCACTAGCAGGGTTCTCTTAACTCAGAGCCTTGGTTTCCTGGACTATAATACGGGGCTCCTGGATGGAAGCCTGAAATGCTCAAGTCATGATACTCAATGGACTCTCAGAAACAGTTTTCTTTCCTGCTTTTAAGGAGAGATGTTGGCAGGGAACATGGATAAAGCCTTAGACGTGCCACTTTCGCACATTACGGAAAAAGAAGAACGGCGCTTTGCCACTCACGCACCTGACTTAAGCTCTCTTAGGAGAGCTCAGACCAAGGTGGAAGGGAATTGCAGGACACATGACTCTTCACAATCCAGAGAGGACATTAAGCAGCACTGCAGCCTGCTGTGAGCCCACTCACATACCCATGCTCACGCCTGTCATTTTTTTTCTAAATCCCTTCACTCTACTATTCTGAGATGACTTACAGCCCAGAAGTCAGGAGTCAAACTTAGGGACTTGAATTTGGACTTAAATCTGCCATCTTCAAGCATAACTAAAAAAGTTTTAACAAAAATCAAGACCAAAAGCCTACTTCCATTGAACAAACAGAACCTTTGGCTTCTGAATGACAGCACATGTTAAAAGACAATGCATGATATGGGGCCTCTAGCTGTTACCTTTAAGAGTAGAGGACCCATGTTTGGTTCCCAGTACTCACACTGGGTGACCCATACCATTTGTTAACTTCAACTCCAGTGGACCCAACACCCCCTTCTAGATTTGCTGGGCACCTGCATTCATGTGCGCACCCAAACCCATATGCATATACGTAATTAAAAACAAAGCTGTTGTTGAGACAGTCAAAGTCGCCCTGGCTGTCCTGAAATTCTCTATGCAGAACAGGCTGACCTCAAACCCAAGCACTGGGATTAAAGGCATGCACCACTACTACCTGGCTTAAAAATAAAACCTTTAAAAAAAACCAATCCTCTTTTGTATTCTTAGATATATATAAGAATATGTAGTTCTTAAGCTTGTCCAATAATTCTGCAGCCCAGGACTGCAGGTTTAACTGATGATCCTAGGGTGAAATAAATCATCTTCTGTTTCAGACAAACTCCTATTTCTGGAAGTTCTCTGAGGCTATGAAGTGACACGTGTCTACTGAGCACTGTAATGCTGAGTCACACAGGCAACTGATGACACAAAATCCCATAGGGACTTCCAAATCAGGACCTCAACCTTGAGAGGCTGCAGGCAGGGTGTGGAATGACAGAGACATACTTGTTGTTGACTGTACCCTGTGTCTGAGCACACACGCATCTCTGGAGGCTTCTTTCTGTGGTAACGGTAGACGTGGGTTGCCCCTCCTTCCTCTGGCACAGATGAGTAGTATTTCTAGAGAAGTAATGTGAAAAGAAGTAATGTGAAATATCCTGGCCAAATTTCCAGACTCTCTGATACTTGTGCACATTAAGGTTTAGGAAAGAAGCAAGAGAAAAAAAGGTAAATTACCTGTTCTTTCCATAGGCCTAAGCCTAAGGAAACTGCATTTGGCATGGCTTTGCTGCCATCTGGTGCTTCTATAGGGCAAGAACTATGACCAACTAAATAAAGGTAACAGGGATCATGTTCTCTGCTAGGGTAAAGGTTTAACATCTTTGCTTCAATACCAAGTACACGCATACCCTTTCATTTCATCCCGACGGAGTTGGATCAACAATTCTGTGTTTACTTTCCAAGTACTCAGACAAGGACAAGGGAAGATAATTTCCTTAAGTTGAAGAAACACAGAAGGTTACAAAACATAAACCTAAAAGCCATGTGGCCTTTTGCTCCAGAATTTTTCACAAGGGAATAGAAGGAGAGAGATCTCTAGGAATAATCCAAAAGATCAGAAAAGCTACACTTTTCTTCCTCCACTTCCAAGTTTGCCTTAGATTTGCCCTTAACTCTGAGTAATAAAGCTATCATAAGCTTGTTTGGCACATACTGTAGGGACAATGTCAAAAGAATGTGATGAGAGGAATGAGATGCTGGGGAGAGAACTCAGGACATGGACTTAGGACATTTTAAGGTTGCTTTAAAGCTGTGGAGACAATCCAGAACACTTTCTAAATCTTGAAAAGGCCAAGAAGTTCTGAAGTACCATTCTGTAACAGGACTGAAGTGGAACATAGCTGAACACCTACAAGAACACCAGTTGACTAAGCCTCAAAGACAACCATTGACTGAACCATGAACTAAATGTCTAAGTTAACCATTTGTAGTAGAGCTGACGTTACAAACAATTCAATAAACACCTTAGGACTAATATTAACATCTTATTGGTTGAAATCCTATTCTTGGAAGCTAAAGAATGTTTGTAAAAGACAGAAGGAGGGTATGGGCCTATAATCCCTACACTCAGAGAGTAGAAGAAGGAGGGTGGGGACCAACAAGGCTGGGTTCAAGGCTGGGTTTACTTAAGTAGCAAGTCTGAGGCCAGTCTGGGATACTCCAAATCTTATCTCCAACAAAACAGAAAGACTGGCAATTTGGGGATCTTAATATCTGAAGCCTGAAAGCACAGCGAAAACAATTCTTTCCCATCTCCGTTCTACACCAGTACCTTTAAAGTCAGGCCACTCACATGCAAAGCCTGGAGGGACTCTGAGGAAGCAGAGCCTACGTTTCCTTTCCTTTGGTGCTGGCTGGTCTGCCTTTAACATTCCCTCAAACCAGTATATAGATTTCAGAAGAACTTAAAATCTAATTACTCATTTCAGTAAATGAATGTTACAATGGCGTTGTGAAAATTTGCTATATATCTCAGTGGAAACCAAAGAAGTCAATCATAAAGTCTGGGGCTTATAAATTTGAACTTTACTGTGGGAAGTTAAGGAACACAATGAAGGAAGTTTCATGTTCAGAAGTACATTCCCAACTTCTCAATGCTTGGGTCAAAGGCCTTAGGTGAGGTTTAAGAGTAACCAATGGGCTACCTGAAAGTTACAGAACATGGTTTGATCCTTGGGAAGCAGATCCCGCCATTAAAGAAAAACCACACAGCCGTACCTGTTTCACATGGCCAATTCTGTCATCAACTGTTTATGAACCCACTGGTATATTCACTAGAAACAAACACTGAAGGTTAAAACCTAACATATTAATATATGGGCGGTGGTGGCTCACACCTTTAATGCCAGCCCTCAGGAGGCAGAGGCAGGCCAACCTCTGAGTTCAAGGCCAGCCTGACCTTACAGTGTGAGTTTCAGGACAGCCAAGGCTACACAGAGAAACCGTCTCAAAAAAAAAAAAAACAAAACCAAAAAGATCTAACATAAGGACTTTCAGGCTTGATTCAACACATTTTGAAAACAAAACAACTCAGGTATTATGAATACTTTTTAACTTCTTTTCAAGGGAAGAGGAAACATCCCCAAGTTAACTGTGGAAGTAAAACAAATTAGCCCAACACCCCTCACACAACTGAAAACTTAATGCAGGGGAAGACCTTTTCTGGTTTGTTTACTGCTGTATCCTCAACAGCTACATTTAGGAAATGAGTAAATATCTGTTGATGAATTCTAACTTGTATTTACCATCTGGCTTCATTAACTGAATTAACTACAATCTGCTCATGAAGGCCTGTAGGTCATGGGACTGAGTACTGATTCTTACCAAGCACAGATCAGGGGCACAGTGTTAAGTTCATACCAACTTACCCCACACTGACTTGATGTATAGTCCATGAATTCAGCCATTGTTCTGAAAGAAGCACTAAGGGTTGGACACCTTTCTTCTCTCTATTTGAATAAATGGCAAGTCATAGGTGAAATCTACAATTACCTATTGGAGAAGGACATCATTTGAGACATAGCCTTTTTTACTTTTAGAAAAGCTTCTGCAAACTGAAACTGATTAAGAACCTTGCTGAGAAAGAATTTTCACTCAATAAACCAGACATGCAATTTATTCAGGAACTAACATAAATGGTTGGCTGGCTTCACTTAAAGTAGCAGAAAAGAACTGCTACTGTTGTTTAGGGTTTTTGAGACAAGGTCACATGTACAACATCCCTGATCTTCCAAGTTCTGGCACCACAGTAAGAATTGTATCTATTTACTTTAGATGGGGTCTCACTAAGTAACCCTGGCTGGCTTAGCTAAGACTTGCTATGTAGACCAGGCTAACCTCAAACTCAGATCATTCTGCTTCTGCCTCCTGAGTGATGAGATTAATGGTGTGCACCACCACACCCCGAAATAAATACTTCAAAAATAAACAGAATACTACTACTCTTTTGTTACTCAAAAAGAATTGGTCACACTACACTGTATCCCTTTAATACTAGTACTTGAGCCGTGGGCAGGAGTTCAAGGCTAGCCTGGGTTACATGGAACCCTGTGTTTAAAAAAAAAAAAAAAGGCGTCAAAGCAGTTTTCAAAGGACTTTTCGGCACTCTGCCCGGATAGTTGCATCTTTTGGCCTCGGAGGTTCCCTCCCGCCCAGTGGAGGCCTAGAGAACGACTAGACAGTCCCCCAGCTCCCGCCCTCACCTCTCCTAGGAGGCGCTGGAGGTTGGAGACAGACCATCGTTCCTGGTAGGGACCCTGGGGGTAAAGGACCCCCACGCTGCCTCTGGATCGGTCTGGAGAATGCCATTTCACGGCCCTCCTCTTGGCGCGCTCCAGCACTTCCCGCCCCAGGCGAGCCGAGCGCTGCAGCGAGCGCCGGTCCAACCCGTTCAGCACCGCGGCCGCCAGACAGCATTCCATGTCTCCCTGGACACACACACGGACACCGGCACGTCAGCCGCACCCAGGCCCGGATCCTGGCGGAAGCTTCTCCCGCGACCCCAATTCCCGCTCCTCCCGCATCACGCAAGCCAAGCGGGCAACTAGACGCCAGGACCCCAGCCCCTCACACTTCCGCCTCCCGGGTCCTGGGTACGACCCCTCACCAAGCCACTTCGCCAGGCGCATGCGCACGGTGCCTCCCTGGACACGCCTTCTGGGTTCCCGCCAGTTGCCTGGATAACTGCTGAGCGTCGTGGGCGGGGCCCGGCGGTGGGCGGGGCCCGGCGGTGGGCGGGGCCGGGCTCGCGGGGCACGCGGTCCGGGCCCTAACCTGCTACGGAGGCTGAGTGGCGCTGGCCGGCGGTTCGAGGTCTCTCTGCGGCTCTGCGTTAGTGCTGTGACTTGTTGCACTGAAAAAAGAAAAGAAAAGAAAAGAATAAACTGAGAGTAGGTGCCTGCAGGGGCTCTTTCGTTCCACATTCAGGGGTCTCGCACTCCAAAACCACTTCTGTGTGAGAAGGTGATGAGGCTAGCGGAGCAACACTGAGGAGGTAGGGCCTGGAAAAGGGCGTTCTGTCCAGGGAGCGCTTGCGGCTTGGCATGGGGGCGGGGCAGAGGCGTGGGGCTGTGGGTGCGGGGACCCGAGGACTTCAGGGGATGGCAAATGTTTCCAACCCGGATTGGTAGGGGATGCCAGAGGAGTGTGTGAGAGCTGTCTCCTCCTTCCCTCCCTGCAGCTCCCCACCACTCCTTTCAGGTTTGAGTTATTTATTTATTTATTTTTATTTATTTGAGACAGTCTCAACTACGTAGCCATGGCTGGGCTGGAACTCAGTATGGAGACCAGGCCGTGGGATCTGGCCACACTAATCGCACCACTTTGAAGTAAGAAGTGGTGTCAGTTACCTTTCGTAACACTACTGGGCTTTGGCGAGAGCCCCACGTCGGAGCGCTCCTGACAGAGCAACAGCGCTCGGTGAGCAGCAGGGCGTGAACAGGGAAAAAGGCCCACTTTGAGGAACCCTGCACAGTGGGGGCGGGTCCCTCAAAAGACACAAACGAATTCTCAGCCCTCAGGTAGTGTCAGTGGATGGCCGTGATTAGCCATGAATTCACCTGTTTTACGTATACAATTCAGGAAATTTTAATAAAATTTAAGAGTTGTACCAATATTATCACAGTTCTGCTTTGAATATTTTAATTAACTCAAAATGCAGTGTTGGGCCTGAGAGGTGATTTGGGAGGGAGGCTCAGGGGAGATATTTGCCCTAGAAGCCTAACTACCGGAGATCCCTGGAATCTATGTAAAAAGCCAGAATCTGTAGTGTGCATCTGTTAACTCTGGCCTCCTAACAGGGACAGAAGTGAAGACAGGAAATTTGGCTAGAACTCCTGGACTAGCTAGCTTGTATGTGGTCTTGCAGTACCAACAAACAAGGTGAAAGATTGACCTCTGACCTCCACACACATTCTCTGGCACGAATGTACCACATTCACACACATAAAAATAAAAAGTAGTCTAATTTTCATAATTTATGATGGATTCTCACTCCTACATCTGGACCTAGGCAACCACTATTTTGTTTTCTGGCAATTCACATAAATAGAATCATATGATATGTGACCCTTTTGGATTGGTCTCTTTAACTTAGATTACTTTGAGGTTCATCTTAGTTGTAGTATATATCAGTACTTCATTCTTTTTTATGGATAAATAATATTCTACTCTATGAATATACTGTAGTTTGTTTATTCATCACTTGGAATTATTTCCAGCTTGGGGGCTATTCTGTAATGCATGTAAGACTATCTAGATATTTTCATTTCTCTTGAGCAGATAATTTGAAGTGGAATTTTTGAGAGCGTTATAAATTCATGTTTACATTATAAGAAACTGGCAAACTCTTTTTTAAAGTACTGTTTTATATTCCCACAACTGATAGTTTTCCTCATCCCTCTAGCATTTTTTTTTTTTTATTGTAGCCATTCTACTACTGCTGTGTGAAATAATAGCTCTTCAGGCTTCAGTTAGTATTTTCACGATGACAGGTGCTGCTGTAGACCTTTTATTGTTATTTCTACCTGTTCCCATTTTTCAAATCCTTCGTCCATTTTAAATATGATTTGTGTGTAATTTTTAAAAAATTATTGATTAATAAGAATTCAAATTCTGAGCATAGAAACCTTTACTGGATGTATGGTTTGTAATATTTTCTCACAGTCTATTCTGTTTTTCATTTTCTTATTTTTTCAGAGTTGGGGGTTAAAATACCCAGGGTTATTTACATATTAGTCAAGTGCTTTACCACTGAGCTATATCCCTAGCCCTTCATTTTCTTTGTGTGGGGTGGGGGTGGGCTGCTGTAAAGTGTGGTCCTCTGAGCAAAACAGCCACCATCTTCACCAGATCTTGCTAGCAACTGTCCATCCATCGTGTCTGTGGATTTCTGACATTCCCTCTTAGAAGGAAGGGGTCGGGGTGGTCGTTATACCTTTATCGGAGTCTCCAGCCATGCCTCCCAGCATTTTGTATGCAATCATGTTCTAATTGCTCAGGGAAGGGCCTCTATGTGGCCTTGAGGAAACCAACAACCATTCCTTCCTTTGTGACGGCTTGTGGAGCAGGACGCTGTCCATAACCTCTCACCTCTCAGTCGCTGAGCCTGACAAACTTACTGCTTTCCTATGGTGAACTGCGACCTTATGAAGAGGTCCGTCCCAAGGAAGGAATCATCACAGCTGTGTGTGTGTTGTGTATGTGGATGTTATGGATTGATAATAAAATCCTCCTCAGTTGAGTTTCATCTTAATTTTTGAGACAGCATTTCTCAGTGAACTCGGGGCTCACCAATTTGGCTAGAATAGCTAGCTACCAAGCTCCAGAAATCCTTTTATATCTGCCACCCAGCACTGGATAATAAATTGCCATGTCCAGCTTTTATGTGGGTGCTGGGCATGTGGGGTGGTCCCAACTGGGGTCCCTATGTTTGCATGGTAAGCATTTTACCTATTAAGCTTCTTCTCATCTCCCTTTAATTTTTTTTCAGGGTTTATTTTATTTTATATGTATTTGAGTGTTTGGCTGCATGAATGCATGTGGACAATGCGTGTGCTGATGACTACAGAGGCCAAAAGAGGACATAGTATCACGTGGAACTGGAGTTACAGATGGTTGTGAGCCATCATATGAATAATGGGAGCTGAATCCCAGTCCTCTGCAGGAAGAACAAATTCTTTTAACTGCTGAGCCATATCTCCAGCTCCACTTTCAACATCTTTAAAAATATTTTTGAGATTTATTTTAGGTATTGTTCTTTTGCCTGCTTGTATGCATGTACATGAAAGGCATGGAAGCCATGGAAGCCAGCAGAAGACGTTATGGATGTTTCCCCTACTTGAATGTGTGTATACCATGTGCTTTTAGTGCCCATGGATGCTAGCAGAGGGCATTGGATCCCCTGGGGCTGGAGTCACTGATAGTTGGGAGCCTTCTTGTGGGTTCTGGGAATAAAATCTGGGTCCCCTGAATGGCAGCAAGTGCTTTTAACCACGGAACCATCTCACCACACCCTCCCATTTTATTTTATAATTGGTGTCTTTTTGAAGCACCAATTCCTAAGTTATGATGAAGTCCAGTTTAGTATTTTCTCCTATGGGTTGTGCTTTTGGTATCATATGTAATTTTTTTTCCTAATTCAACATTTTTCTTCTGTCTTCTAAAATTTTTATATTTTAGTTTTATTTGTGTATATGCTATATGAAGTAAAAACTCATCTCTTTAGATAACATTTGTCTAAAAGTTGAGTATTCTTTTGTCATTAGATGACATTTGTACGTTTGTCAAAAGTCAGTTGACTTAAGTATATAAGAGTTAATTTCTGATATTTTAATCCTTTTCCATTGATCTATATGTATGTATGCCATACTCCCTTGTTTATTGTAGGTTTATGCTAAGTTTAGAGATTGAGAAGTATAAGTATAGAACATAGTACACAAACTATGTTCTGTTTTGATGTTCTAGGTTATTTACAGTTTAAAAAATGTTAAGTCTGCATAAAGACTTTGGAGGTTCTGATAGGGATTGAGTTGAATTTTTAGGCCAGTTTGGAGAGAAAGGAGGTCTAGAGAGATAGCCCAGCGATTAAGAGGGTTTGCTGTTCTGCCAGAGGACTTGAGTTTGGATTCCAGCACCCACATTGAGCAAGCTCACTGCTGCATTCTCTGAGCCTCCACAGTCACCAGCACACATACACAGACACATACACATATACATAAATAAATCTTAAGAAAACATATTGGACTTCTGAATTCATGAACATAGGTTATTTATACATTTATTTCAGTTTTCTTTATTTTATCAGTGTTGAAGAGTGATTATTGTTTGGGTCTTTCTTTTCCTGTTGCTGTGATAAAGTACTCTGACAAAATCTAGAAAGGAATTACTGTGTCTCACAGTTCCAGGGTACTGGGAAGTCCTGGCAGCTGGTGATTGAAGCATTGCATCCAAAATCAGGAAGCAGAAAATAATGATTGACAGGGCTTAACATTGGTGACACTATTTTGTCCCAGTCCACCAATGAGTTGTTTACAAGACAGTGATGGGTTCTGTATTAAAAAATTTGCTGTTCAGTTCTTTATTAAGTAAGCAGAGGTGATAAAGAACAACTTTTACACAACATTGATACAGGAGATGCTTCAATAATAATGACAATGTCAAACGTGGACTGTAGCTAGATCACTGGGTACAGAAATCAGCATTTGTATATAAAGCGCACAAAACCATCCCTCAACAATTTATTTGTATTTTCATCTCTAGTTTTCTACTTTGCGCCTTTGAATTAGTACAAGATTTTGGTTTTGCCGAATGACTTAGGAAATGTTCCATTTTCTGGAAGAGTCTGTGTAGAAATGCATCATTCTTATTTGATTGAAGACACCTGTGCCAGAGCTTTTCTTTGTGGGAAGATTTTTAAATAATTCAATTTCTTTACATGTCTTAGATCTGTAAGACAAGTAGATCTTATATTTCCTGTTCCTTTTTGAGTCAGTTGTTATACTTTCTAAGAATTTGCCTATTTCATTTAAGTTGTCTAATTTGTTGACAAAAACTTAGAGTATCATTCTGTAATTTTTTTCATTTCTTTAAGCTGAGTGGGGCTGGCTAGTGTCTATCTCTCTTTCTCTTTTGAGGAAAGGTCTCTTTGTAGCCCTGCTGTGCTAGAACTTGTTATGTATATTTGACTGGTCTCAAACTCACAGAGATCTACTTGCCACCTGCCTCTGGGTTAAATGGGTGTACCACCATACCTACTTCTCTCTCTTCCTCCCTTCTTCACCCCCCACCTTTGCCCCTAGAAGTTCTTTGTATAGCCCTGACAGTCTTAGAACTCGCTCTGCAGGTTAGGCTAACCTTCTACTCAAAAGATCCACTGCTTCTGCCTCCCAAGAACTGGGATTAAAGGCATGTACCGCTAAGCCTGGCTCCTTTATTTATTTGTCTGTCTGTCTGTCTTGTCTGTCTGTCCGTCCGTCCGTCCGTCCATCCATCCATCCATCCATCCATCCATCCATCCATCCATCCATCCATCCGTACATTGGTGTTTTGCCTACACGTAAATCTGTGTGAGGGGACTGGAGAGATGACTCAGAGGTTAAGAGCACTGGCTGCTCTTCCAGATGTCCTGAGTTCAATTCCCAGCGCCCACATGGTATCTCACAACCATCTGTAATAAGATCTGGTGTCTTCTTCTGGCATGGAGGTACACATGCAGATAGAACATTGTATAAATAAACAAAATCTTAAAAAAAATCTGTGTGAGGGTATCATATCCTCTGGAACTAGAGTTATAGACAGTTAGGAGCTGCTGTGTGGATGCTGGGAGTTAAACCTGGGTCCTCTGAAAGAGCAACCAGTGCTCGTAATCACTGAACCAGCCCCCTCCTATTCCTTTGTTTTGTTTTTTTGAGACAGGGTTTCTCTGTGTAGCCTTGACTGTCTTGGACTCGATTTGTAGATCAGGTTGGCCTCAAACTCACAGCTGTCCTCCTGCCTCTGCTTCTCTGAGTGCTGAGGTAGGCATGTGCCACCATGCCTGGCTCTGTTCTTTTTCTTTTTTACCTCTTTTTAAATTGGGCCCCGCCAGGCTTTCTTTCCTTCTCCCGTGGAGGTTCTGGGGACGGGATCGTCATCCATATATATGTTGTATATATATATATAATATATGTTAATGTCTATTCAAGTCCTTTGCCTGTTTTGATTTGTGTGATACTGAATTTTAGTACCTAGATATTCTAGATATGAATTCCTTATCAGCAAAATGATGTGAAGATAGTTTCTCCCTTTCTGTGGTTTCACTTTTACTCTGTTGAGAGTATTATTTGATGTGTGAAATTTAAGTTTCTCTATCTTTCCTTCTGTTCCTGTGCTTTGGTTACATTAAAAAAAATCTTTGCCAAATTCAGTGTTTTAATTTTTTTATCTTGTTTTCTTCTAGGAGTTATTTATTGTTTTAGGCCTTATACTTAGGTCTTTGGTTCATACTGAATTGATTTTTTTTAAATTGGGGAATTAGATAAGAGTCCAGCTTCAATCTTGGAACAACAATGGCTGCTTGCCTGGATTATATAAGCCATTTCCCATTACTGTAATCAAATACTTGAGTCAGTTTATAAAGGTGACAGATGTATTTAATTCAGTACATAAGGTGTTAGCTACCTTGTTCTTGGGCCTGTGGCAAGATAGTACATTGCAACAAGGGAATATGCAGAGGAGCATTGTTTTTTCCTTTATGAGTGGATTATGAAAGAAAAACTAGGGTCTCACAATTTGTAAGATTATGGTCCCCCATGACCAGAAAACTTCCGAGTTTTGTACCATCTTTCTTGATAGAGCAGTTTAACACACAGACCTTTGGGGGACAGTCCTGATTCAAACTGGCTTGTGGAAGTTTTTGTTTTCTTCAGGTCTCTGTGCTTACACTTTTGTGATTAGAAGATACAATCAATGACAGAAGGTATATTTCAGTGATTGTAGGAAGGGTCCTTTTTGTCTATACTGGCTGGCATAAGCTTTGTGGAAGGAGCAGAGTCACAGCTGCCTGATAATTTTGGGGGAATGGGTAGCTTCTGCCATGCTAAGAGCTCAGTTTGACTAGTTCATTGGAATTTACTACCCAAGACTTACTATGGGAGTTGCAATCTTTTAGTAAACCACAGAGTTCCAAAATAGTTGGATCTGACAGATTCTGTTTATGCAATTATTGTCTAAGTAGGAGAAAGCATCCTGTTCTTTCTTACTCTTCCATTCTACCAGAATCCTCCTCTTCCTCATGTTGAGGAGAAAACATGAAAGGCTCTACACAGACTTTTTCAAATTTCCTGTTGCTCCTCTGTAGTAACTAAGGCAGAGATGCCCTATATTTGAAAGATCACTTGGCGGAACATGAACATAGAATGTGGGGAAGGACCCCGAAGGAGAGATAGGCTCAGATTGTTATCTGAAGTGCCTGGAGTAGGATGAAGCACACCAGGTACAGAAATGGATTCCCTGAATGTGAGTTTGTTTCTTGGGCTGTGGAAGCTTTGTTCCTCATTGTTAAATGGGCAAGACTGGACATGAAATTGGTTGGGTAGAGGACACTCCTAATGTAAGAAAGGCCACAGGAGATTGGAGCTGAATAGCACAGGTGGATGGTAGAGGAAGGAGACAGAAAAAGGCCAAGGTGGACTTTGCAGAGGACGGCAGATTTCTCTGGTTGATAGTAGGTCTTCACAGTCAACCCAGAGATTATCGTCATCGATATGCAGCTAAAGAAAGTAGAAATAAGTTTCAGTACAGGAGCTCTTTAGTAAGGGTGTAATTGTCGGGTACAGTTTCTGATATTCAGTGGGGGCAGACGGAAATGTACTTGAAAAGATTTTGGAGTGATTTGCTCTAGACCTGATCCTATGAATAACTTTATCTTAGGCTACAACCAAATTACTTAAGTGGCCTAAGTGTTGTCCAAATGAGATGATAGGAAAAACTGAGATAACGGATCCCACGTATTTTGAAAATTTTATGGTTGTGTAAAAAGTGCAAGAAATAATTACAATTCTATAGTGTTAAGGTATTAAGAACTAATACCTTAGTGTGGTGGCATGTATCTCTCCCCAGTATTTAAGAGGTAAAGGCAGGAAGATCATGAGTAGGAACTGTCAAAGAATATATGGATGGAAGGAAGGGGAAAAAAAGAAAAATACGTAAAGGCTGGGGATTAGGCCCAGTTGAATAGAGTGCTTGCCTAGAATGCAGGAAGCCCTGGTTTTGATCCCCAGCACCATACTGAGTGTGGTGTCATATGCTTGTAAGTCTAGTATTCAGTAAGTGAAGGTGGAAAGATCAGTTCAAAGTCATCCATGGCTACATAGGGAGTTCAAGGCCAGCCTGGGCCAGTGACAAAGCTCCCTTTCCCCACAAAAGAAAATAAGTTTAATTTTTAAAAAGTCATTTTATGTTGTATTGGATGGTGGTATGGGCAGTGCACACCTTTAATCCCAGCACTTGGGAGGCAGAGGCAATCAGATCTCTGAGTTCCAGAATAGCTGGGGCTATACAGAGAAACTGAAAAAACAAACAAAAAATCATTTTATATTTATATACATTGCTGTTTTACCTATGTACATGCATGTGTACCACAAGCATGGCTGTTGCCTTTGGAGGCCAGAAGAGGGTGTCAACTCCTTTGGGTCTAGAGTTACAGACAGGTGTGAATCTGTCATGTGAGTTCTAGAAATTGAATCTTCTTCCTTTTGAAGAGCAGCTAGTGCTCTTAACCACTGAATAGTTCTCCAGTTTAAGAAAAATAATCTTTCTTTTTGCCTTCCTTCCTCCCTCCCTCCCTTCCTCCTTCCTTCCCTCCATTCCTTCCTTTCTTTCTTTCCTTCCTTTCTTTCCTTTCTATTTAAAAAACAAACAAACATAAAATAAAACAAAAATAACAGGTAGCCTACCATGGTGGCACACACCTGTAATTTCAGCACTTGGTGAGACAGAGGCAGGTGGGTCCCTGTGAATTCGAGGCCATCCTGGTCTACAAAACAAGTCTAGGACAGCTGAGGTTACATAGAGAAACCCAGTTTCAAAAATATATAAATAAATAAAACAAAATAAAGAAGATAGGTGGTGTGGCTTATGCTTGTAATCTCATCACTTGAAAAACTGAGGCATGAAGATAATTGCTGCATAGTAGGCTTGACTGGGTTACAGAATAAAAGCTTATCAAAAATAAAAATATTAAGAGCTGCTTCTAAAATATAAATTTCTCTTGAAGCTATAATGGAAATTACTAGAAAGACAAGATTTAATTTACCATGACATTTCCACAGCACATGTTGACTACATGCCTGTTGAGCAGTGAGAGTCATGTAAGTTGGAAGTGAAATGCCACCCTTGTAACTGTCATATGCCCTACAGGTGCCACCGTTAAAACATATGCAGTGTTCACCCTCTTTCTGTTCACCCTCTGCCAGAAGCTGATTAAATCCAGTGTGTTTGTCTTGTGAGAAGTCAGAGAGAATATTTTCACCCCCAAAGATGATAGTCTGTTTATCTCCATCCTCCGAAGGCATTTCCTGCCAGGCAGTTGACACAGAGCTTTGGCACAGCTTCAGGAAACTGTTTGCTTCTGTTTACCCTTTCTAGACCAGCTTCCCTAGGAACTGGATGAGGGGTCTCTTTGAACTCCTTCACACTTAGAAATTCTTCACAGAACACCTCAGCACTGTGCCATGTGTCAGAGCCATGGGAATCTCATCTGTGAGGGGAAAAGGTGTCTGCTTTAGTAATAGGCTAGGCGACAGTGAGTTAATTCAATAAAATGTACTGGGAATAGTCTACAATATTTTCAGATAAGTCTCAGGAAGCTCAGTTTAGGGGCCGATGAAATGGCTCAGTTGCTAAGGCCCTTGCCACCAATCTTGATGACCCCAGTTTAATCCTCAGGTAACACATGGCAGGAGAGAACTTAACTCCAAGTTGTGTTCTGACCCCCAAATGCAAACTATGGCACTTATGCATGAGTGTGTGTGTACACTAAATGCAATTAAAAATTTAAAAGAAGCCAGGCATGGTGGCAGATGCCTTTAATCTCAGTACTCCAGAAGCAGAGACAGGTGGATCTCAGTGAGTTTAAGGCTAGCCTGGTTTACATAGCAAGTTCCAGGCCAAACAGGCTTACACAGCGAGATCTTGTCTTTACAAAACAAAATAAAGGATCTCAGTACCCACATGTCAACTCACAACTAATGGTAATTCCAGTTGCAGGGGAACTAATGCCCTTTTACGGGTACAGCATGCACATGATACACGGACACACATGTAGGCAAAACACTCGTACACATAAAATCAAAATAAATAAATCTTAAAAAAAAAACTTCAAAGGCAGTGAACTTGAGATTCAAAAAGACACAACCAGTTAATATTTCTGTTAGTTGTGAGCAGGTTCCCATTTTCTCTACATAATATTGTTACGTAGAGATAAAGTAATAAACTCAATATTACTTAATTCCTTTATCCTGCTGCATACTCTAAAGAAGATTCTGCAGTTTGGCTAAGCACCAGAACTGCAGGCTGCAGTGGCTGCAGAAGCAGGACAGCAGCCGTAGACATGGAAGTGAGCAGCATGGCAATAGTGGCAAGAGCAAGAATTCATGGTGTGGCGTGGCCAGAGGTCTGACGCCACACATGTGTGGCTCAAACTCAGAACAAGGCCATAGCTTAGAAATCCAGAGGCTTCTGAATGGCAAGAAACAGTGCAAACAGCAGATTTGCAGGGAAAAAAGGTGGAGAATGTAACACAAATACCAGTGGGAGGTAAGTAGGAAAAATATATAATGGCTCCAGTTTAGAGGCTCAGATTTAATTTCTACCGTTAAAATCTGGCCCTGGAGACAAAGTAGTACCGTCTGGTCCCCTGGCATTAGCATTGGCATGAACTGTAAGTTCAAGAGTAGGACCCCTTTTCAATTAAAAAGAAAAAAAAAGAAAATGTTGAACATTGAATTAGGTTCACGAATGATAATAATTGAATTGGAGCAGAAGGGAGTGAAAGAATGACTCCTGACTGTGATGGAGAGCCCTATCATAGCTTTCAGATGCAACTACAGTTCTATAAACCTTTAGGAATGTCCTAGAAGTGACCTAAGGTACAAAGAAATTATTGACCCATCTAAGGCGTTTGGAAATATACTGTACACAGGACAAATGGGTTGTAAAAATAATGCTTAAGATCAGCCATGAAACATTAATAAAAAGCTTAGTTAAGTGAAATTTTAAAGATGATGGATCTAATTGATAACTTCCTTGTGACTTAACCTACAGATCATCTCCCTTTTAAAGGGTTAATTATAGCGGCGATTATGCAGAGCAAAAGCCTGTGATGAAAGTGTGGTAGAGGGCTATACTCTTTGTTGAGCAAGCTAAAACAAGCCGGTCTGTAAGCAATTATTATCTTCATCAAAATTCCTAGCTCTAATGTTTTGGTTTCAATGGCCCAGCACGTATGCCTTCTCAAACAATTGGATGGATTTAAAACACTTATGAGATGTTTGTGCTTATATCTTAACATAGCATCAGTTCAGCAGGAAAAGGGGGCGGGGGAGTAAGATTTGGCATTACGGCTTAGTTAAAAAAAAAAGAAGAATAAAAACTAAAGTAAACAGAAAGCCCACAAGGCCTAACTCGTGCATATGATGATATTCTTTATTTAGCCTTACAATGCACATAGCAGCAAGACTCCAGTCCAGAATCAGGAGTGTCTTTTCTTTACTCTTTAATCTGTTAAATCTCTGGAAAAAAGTGGTCAGCAATTGACCTGCTTGGGCATTACCCACTGCTAACATTTTTGCGTGGGAGATACTTTCTAAAATGATTCCTCTTTGCCTTGTTTTGTTTTTGATCTTTTCAATAAAACAAGTGTTCTGGGGCTGGAGAGATGGCTCAGTGGTAAAGAGTACACACTGCTCTCCTGCAGGTCCTGAGTTCCCAGCACCCACATGACAGCTTGCAACTGTCTGTCTGATGCCTTCTGGTGTGCTGCTATACATGCAGACAAAGTACCCATATACCTAAAATACATACATAAATAATTCTTTAAAAATAAGTCTTCTGTATTCTAAGGACATTTTTTGGGTGCCTGCTTGGGAGAGCAAATGATTTGAAAACTGTTTTTCAAATTTTGATTTAAAAATGTGCAAATGACTGTGAAGAATGTTTCTTTGGATTAGATTAAGAAAACTTGATTTAACATAAAAATCTTTACAATTTAAAAAGAAGCGCAAGTGTATTCTGAAATATATGTGTGTGTTTCTGTTGGATTAGGTTTCTAGTTACATTGTATGCTTAATGATGAATTACATTGTCAAATGTTTTTTATTATATGTTCATTTGAAATGCCTATAACTTAGTGCTGGGTAAGAACAAGTAAAACTCTTCCAGAGGACCTGAGTTTAGTTCCCAGCATCCGTGTCAGGTGGTTCACAACTACCTATAATTTCAGCTCTCTGAGATCTGATGCCTCTAGCCTCCTAGAACACCTGTACTCATGTGCATACTCTTACTCCAGAAACAAACACAGATACAAAGTTAAAAATAACTTTTAAGGGACTGGAGAAATGGCTCAGTGGCTAAGAGCTCTGACTGCTCTTCCAGAGGTCCTGAGTTCAATTCCCAGCAACCACATGGTGGCTCACAACCATCTATACCTTCTACTGCATGCAGGTGTACGTACAGATAGAGCATTCAGAATAAAGAAATAAAAATCTTTAAAAAATAATTTTTAAAATCTTAAAAGAATTGACAATAATTTGACAGCTGTAGCTATGTAGTGAATGAAAGGAAGTTGCTAGGTAGGTATTGAAGGTGGAGTTAATACTAATAGAATGCTGACTAGCTCACGATTTCAGGAGGCTCTCAGTGTCTGCTCATTCCATAGATTGGGTCATGGTGAGCAGTACTGGTGAGCAAGCATCATGAGCTATGAACTGTCTCAGAGAATGACTCATCTGCTTTGCCTAGGACAGGAAGAAACCAGAGAAGGCATCAATAAAGAGACAGCATTTGTTTTGAACCTATTAAGATGCTAACTTTTTTGATATTTTCTGGTAATAAGTTGTTATGAGATTGGAGCAGAGAATGCTGGAAGCCAGAGCTGAGATGCAAAGTTCACAGAATCTGGGATCCAGGTACAGATGCTTCCCAAGTAAGCTGGAAGTTCAGGTCTAGAACAGAAGAGAGAAGTTAGAGCTCGAGAGATAATAGTTTGACAAGATCAGTATAGTTAACTGAAGCTATATAAACAAATAAAATGTCTGTATGAAGGAAAGAGCCAAGAGGAAAATCTACTTGAAAACTACACAGAAAAGGAGGCAGTAATGAAAGACTGATAAAGTAGAAGGCAGTATACAGTAGATCCAAGAAGTCTTCTATTCAAAAGAATAAGCTGTTTGTGTCAGGGGGTGGAGAATGAAGGGCTGTTTTGGTGTGACAGGGAGGGCTGAGGGCGCCTGTACATAACTAGGAGGAAAAGGATTATGGAGCAACATTCAGTGCTGGGAGGTTTGCTGTCAGTGTCTTTGTTTTGTTTTGAAAAGGGATTTCTCTGTATAGCCCTAGCCATCCTAGAACTCACTCTGTAGACCAGGCTGGCCTTGAACTCTCAGAAATCGGCCTCCCTGTCTCCCTAGTGCTAGGATTAAAGGCCTGTGTCATCACCTCCCAGCTGTCAGTGTCTTTTGCATCTTACTCTGAGGTTCCAGAAATGATGAGTGGTCGTAGAGATGGGAAAAGGTTGATAGAGAGTCTGGGACCTCAGGCTGCTACAGGAAAAATGAATAAGCAGAATGTTTGGAAAATAAAAACTAGAATAGTTGAAGCTGGACATTGTGGTGCAAACCTGTAATCCCAGTGCTTTGAAGGTAGAGGAAAGAAGATCAGAAGTTCAAGGTTATCTTGGCTACATACAGACTTTGAGACCAGTCTGTGGTGCATGAGACCCTGTCTCAAAGCAAACAACAACAACCAAAATCCAAACTGAAAAAGATCTGGGTATACAGATTACCAAGTATTTTGGGACAGTGTTTGAAGAGGTACCCACACAACATCATCCTGAAGCTATGTTAAAGTATGAGTATAATCAGTAAAATGATAACTTCTGCAATCTGCTGGAACATTGTAATTTTTCTCTATTGTTACTTTCTGAGCCAGACTATAAATCTAGTGGGTGAAGAGATTGAAATTTCTTTCAGTCTGCAAAGGAATAAAAAGATACTTCTGATCATCCCTACTCAGAAAGACCACAGGGAGTACTTCAGAAAGGTACATACAGAAAAAAGAGGCTCAAACCAGAAAGAGAAAGACAGGAGGTGCCAAGATACAGTAAAAACTTTTATCCAAGAGAATAAGCTGTTTGTGTCAGGAGGTGGAGAATGAAGGGCTGTTTTGGTGTGACAGGGAGGGCTGAGGGAGTTGATACATCTGTTTTTAAAGTGTGAAGTCAAGGTTACCATTGATATTAAGGAGATGTGTTGTAAGTGACTATTAATATTTACTATTGATTTATCTTCTGGTAAAGTTAGCTGTTAATCCTAAACAGCTGTAAAACCAAATCACCACACAGAGACTGGGTTTATTTACCAAAACACAGTCCTGGGCAATAATTGCTCCCTCTTAAACGTCCAAGCCCACATAGTTTCCTAACATTTAGATTTCCCACATTATATTTGCTTTTTGTGAAATCTTAGGTCTGGTTCATTCTCCACATTGTTCCAGGATCTGTCCTCCAGCTCTCTCTCCCTGCTCTCCTCACTCTGTCCCCGCCTTTTGCCTCCCACTCTTTTCCTGTCCTCTGGCTCCTCCCCTCTCCTGCCTACTCCTTCCTCTCTATTGCTCAACATTGTGGCTGGTTGTTTTATTTTGGATGTTTACACAAAGTCGAGACAGGTGATGCTTAGAATAAGTATCACAGTGCAATATCCGGATTGAAACCGGGGGGGGGGGGAGGGGGAGGGGAGAAATCAGCATTTGAATGAAAAAGGATAAGGTGTATACATTTC
>CM053758.1:27756503-27918227 GCA_028658305.1 Pachyuromys duprasi
TGAGCCTTTGTTTGGGTGCTGGGAACCATCTAGTCAGCACCATAGTTAGAAGTTTTGAGAATCAACAAGCTTAGGACAGTTGCTGTGCAGAGCCAGAAGCATCTAAATCACTAGGAGTAAAAGGATTATGGAAGACATTCAGTGCTGGGAGGTTTGCTGTCAGTGCCTTTTGCATCTTATTCGGAGGGTCAAGAACTGAAGAAGTTCTTCATTTGTAGACTGCCCCAGTGCTATTTATTACGGATTCTTCCTGTTGATATGCTTTGAAGATGTGCTTCAGCCACACAAATTGATTTATTATCAGCAAAAGGTTTATTTCTTCACAGTATAGGAGCTGTCTATATTGGAAATCTGAGGCTTAAAGTAAGTACATACATTATATGCAAGTAAATAATACTTGGTAGTAAAGTGCACACACACACAGAAGAGACTTAGAGTGACAGCTTCCTAGGCACCTGCAGCTTGGGATTTTTGTAGATTTATCTTTTAGCTGTTCAAGCTGTTTATAGTTGAAAGTGGATTGATGAATATGAAAGGAACTGTGGATAGTATGGAATGGTGATTATCCGAAAGGGAAGGAAGAGATTAGGATGTGCTCAGCCTTCCGGGACACTGAGAATGGCTCTGTTTTGTCTCTGGTGAGTCAGCCCTGTTTCCCACAAAGGCAGAACTTTGGGGAAAGTCTACCCCGAAATGGCATGATAGATGCAGACAAACTGCCATCCCTTGTACAGATGTTTAAAATTTCAGTCATAACTATGATTATGCAAACATTAAAGTGAATAGTCTTTTCCTAACCCATTATTTTAATAGAAGCTTCCTTAGCATCTGTCATTCCAGCTGTTAGGAGAATAATTACTTTATCTAACTACCTGTGTCAGGGCTGGAGTGGTTGTTCAGTGGGGTAAGAGCATGCACTGCTTTTGCCAAAAACCTTGTTCTCTTTTCAGCTCCTATGTCAGTCAGCTCGCCACCTAGCTCCAAGGGGTCAGCGCCCTCTTCAGAAGCACATTCCTACATTTTATATATGTGTGTGCATATATATATATATATATATATATATATATATCCATAAAAATAAAATCTTAAATTTCGGATCTAAATTTAATTTTTATGTGTGTGTGTGCGTGTGTGTGTTTGTGTGTGTACTTGTGTGTGTGTGTGTGTGTGCGTGCATGTGTGTGTGTATGTAGGTACCCTCAAAGGCCAGAAGATGATGTCGGGTCCCCTGCAGCTGGATTGCAGGCAATTTTACGTCACTGGGTATGGGTTCTGGGAACTGAAATCTGGTGCTCTGAGAGCAAGCATTCTTAATCGCTGAGCCTTCTCTCTAGCCCTCAGTCTTTTATTCTTTATAAAGTGTAGAAAAGAATTGGAGGATAACAGCTCCTAGAGTATTTTTTGATGGGCACCAAGGGTTGACAGCCTGTTTGCGTTTTTGCCTGTTTTCTTTTCTAATTCAGGATTGCCTGCTTCTGGCTCCCAAGTCTCAGACTAAAGGCCCTGCCATGTGCAGCTGCCACTTTTGTTTCCAGGTGGTTCTTTACATTACCTGGAGTTGTTTTTGTTGTTTTTGCAAAGGGCACATCATGTCACTGTTTCCAAGACTACCATGTCCTCTGTAATGACATTTAAATTTCTTAATATTAACTTATGGTTCTTACCAGATATGGCCTTTTATTATTCAGTTATCAATAAAACACTAGTAATTCAAATCCAACAAAAGTGGCACATGTGCACTTGAACACAAATGAACATGCACATGCATATAAAATTAGAGGAAACTTATTTTTCTTTGCATATTATTTTATTTTGTTTTTTAAGTTTGCATCAGACATGTCTTACCTATATTCTATGTAAAAAATCTTTTTAAGTCACAATGTTGAAAAAGTTTTGCATACACTTTATATAACAGTGTTCTGAATTTCCTGTTTTTTAGAATTTAAAACAACTAAGCAGTCTTGGAAGTGGTGAGATTGCTCAGCTAATAATAAAATTGTTTGCTACCAAGACTGGTGACCTGAATTTCATCCCTAGAACCAAAATAATGCAGAGAATGACTTCTGCCAGTTGTCTTCTGACCTCTGCACATGTGCTGCAGCATGTGTGTACCCACTCACATACATACACAAAAATAAGTAAATATTTTAAATTAATCAGTCTTTAATCAGATAAACATTTAGTTTTTCTGGAGTACAGAAGGTTAGCATGAAATCAGTAGTTTCAATAGAGTGCTATAGCAAATTTTTTAGACCATTTTAAGTGTCTTTAAGGCATTGAATGATCTATAAGGAGGTGAAACCATTCTATTTTTCAGGGTAGCTCCTTAAGCTTAGGAAGTAAACAACCAAAGACTTCAGGAAGTCTTTGAAACTGATGAGATATACTAGGTTCCTCTCTTTACAAGCATACAAGCAGTAAGAATAGCAGAGACATTCTCAAACAAGCTGGAAAAGGCTCAGACTATCTGAGCCTACAAAAGACACTCTTCAATCTGTGGAGCTACCTGCAAATTATATAATGAGCCCCAGGTTTCCAGGTTTTGTCAACCATGACCCATGTTGGGGTGGGCTTTGGGTCAGTGAGTCAAGCAGAAATGTCTCAAGGAGTAACCCTTCACCCATAAGTAACCTTTCACTGTAACCCCAATAAAACTCATTGGTTCATCAGGTTAGACCTTGGTGGTATCCTTAACTTGGGTCTGTTGATGGTTTCCTTTCTAGGGTGAGATGTTTGTTCAGGTCTCCCCAAGAATAATGTCACAAGTGACCTACTAGGGCTCTTTGTTTAGCAAAGTCTGGCTGACTCCTCAGTAATCTGCTAAAAGTTTTATTAAACATAGGCTTTATTTTGTAGGAATGAATTCTTTTTTTTTTTTTTTTTTTTTTTTAGGAATGAATTCTTAAAAATTTAGTTGGTGATTTTTTTAAAAAAGAGATAGGCTATAAAGGATGTACTTGTTCTGTCCAAATATTGCTGTGAAGGAAAGAACTGAATTTTATTTCAACTAATATTGTGTGAATGTGTGGTAATGGTAGGGCTTTCCTAGAAGGACAATTATGCTCTGTACAACTAACAAAGTAAAGACCTTATCCTTTAGCCCAGTTTTGATTGGCCTTGGGATTTGAGTCAGCAAGTCTAGACTGCTACCTCCTTGTGACAACTGCTCAGATCTGAGTGAGAAGCCAGTGACTCTGCACATTCCACAGTGCTTGTGGGGCTTGGAAAGAAAGTACAGAACCAAAGAGAAGACAAACAAGGCCTTCCATAACACTCAAGGTGATCTAATCCTGCCGCAGATCTGAGCAGATCACATGCATGTGCCACCACAGCTGTTTTCCTTTGCTTGTCAGAGCTATCTCTTGCTATTTTAATTTTTCATATGTGAGTATGGATGTGCATGTGCTATGGTACACATAGAGAGGTCAAAGAACATTTTTAGGAGTCAGTCCTTTTTGAGGAAGGGTTTTTGCTACCTTCTAACTCAAGAAGCACAATTTCCATGTCTTGTGAACAATGTGATTACAGACACAGCTGGCTTTTTATCTGGGTCCTGGGGATTGACTTGGGGCTATTGGATTTGTGTGGCTTGTGCTGTTACTTACTGAACAGTTGCATACAGTCTTAGCTACTTCCCACTGTGCTTGAGATTGTGCAGATTTGCAGACTAGCCATGTTGATGTCCAGACTGGCCCAGAGTCTTTTATGTATGTATGTATGTATGTATGTATTTATTTATTTATTGGGCTTTCTTTTTTAAGATTTTTATTTTATTTTGTCTGCACATGTGTATGTCCACATATGTGCTTGGTACTCACAGAGGTCAGAAGAGATAGCTGAATCTCTAGAAAGTGAAGTTATGGGTGCTTGTGAGGCTTAGACTAACCTTGAATCACTATATAGCTAAAGATGAACATGAACTTCTAATCTTCCTGCCTCTGCTTTCCACATGCTTAGGATTATAGGTGCGTATACCATACCCAATTTTTATGTAGCAATGAGAATCAAACGTAGAGTTTCTGGATTCTAGCTAAGCCCTCTGCCAACTGAGTAATATTCCCAGCCCTGTTTTTTGTTCTTGAGACACGGTTTTCCTATGTATCTCAGGCTGGCTTTCAACTTGCAGCAATCCTCCTGCCTTCGCTTTCTAAATGCTGAAATTACAAGTATGCCTCATTATGTCCATCTGCTTTAGAAATTAATTTCTAGACCGGGCGGTGGTGGCTCACACCTGTAATCCCAGTGCTCAGGGAGGCAGGTGGACCTCTGAGTTTGAAGCCAGCCTGGTCTGTAGAATGAGTTGCAGGACAGCCAGGGCTATACAGAGAAAACCTGTCTTGAAAAACGAGAAAGAAAGGAAGGAAGGAAGGAAAGAAAGAAGAAGGAAAGATAGGAAGAAAGGAAGGAAGGAAGAAAGAAAGAAAGAAAGTTTTACTCAAATCTGGGTGAATGGGAGGCAGAATATTTTTTGTTTGTCTTTTTTTTTTGAGGCAAGGTCTCACAGTGTAGCTGGCTGGCCTAGAACTTTCCATATACCCCAAGCTGGCCTCAGACTCAGAGATTCCCCCTGCCTCTACTTTCCTGGTTTTGGGATTAAAGATGTTTGCCATTACACTCAGCTTTTTATCTATTTATTTGATTTTTCAAGATATGGTTTCTCTGTGTAGCCTTGGCTATCCTGGACTCGCTTTGTAGACCAGTTTGTCCTTGAACCAAGTCACAGTGATCTGCCTGCCTCTGCCTCCCTGAGTGATGGGATTAAAGGCGTATACCTCAATGCCCGCTGGTTATTAATATTAAAAAAACATTTCCAGATAATTTCAAATAACATTCAAGTTAGGCATTTTAACTAAAACACAATGTTCTTAAATAATAGAAAAGGAATTTGGAGGTGAAGGCAGGAAGATGGAGAGTTTAAGGTCATCAGTTATTAGCTGATTGGAGGTTAGCCTGGGCTACATGACACACTGTCTCCAAACCAACCAACCAAACACCACCACCCCCAAACCCAAAATGTCCAAAAACCTAAACAAAAAAGCTAAGTAGAAAATAAAGTATGTTTGGAGACATCTGTCCTAGAAATCTGAGTTATCTAGGCCAACCATTTCTCCCATTTTCCTGCTGCAGAGAAACCTGGTTGTTTGGGCCAGGAGGCATAGCCCCCCAGGCAGGCTAATGGGCACATGTGCTGGAGGGAACAACTACTTCATGAGGACTAGAGCTCTAGACCCATAGTCTGTCCCTTAAAAAAGCAGCGCATCAAAATAAAATTAACAAACCAAAAAACAAAAACACCAAAACCAAAAACAACCCAGATAACTCACCCTGCTTCAGTTCAGGCTTAAACCAGCAAAAAGAAAGTAAAAGGTTATCTTTGTGATATCAGATTCTGTTTGTGTGTGGTAAAATAGTTGAATTTTAAGTCTCTCAGAGTTAAAATACACAGATACTTAGCTATAAGATGTGTTGCCAGGCATCTGTATGGAACATAACCATGTAATCAAACTGTATTGTACTTCTCTACACAAAGAGAGCCAAAGCTACTACGTCTGAAAATTAGGAAACTTTCATTTGCCTGACAGAAGACAGTACAGAGGAAGTGGCTTAGAGGCAGAGGAGAAGCAGGAGAAAGGATGAAAGGGCTGTATTCATGTTATCCAAATTAGAGTCAGGATGTTTATGCTCAAATCTTGTCTTGGCTCTTGTTGAGGGCGCTGAACAACGGAGACATGGGAAAGTGTATCTCTGAAGTCCCTAATTTAGGCACTAAACAGACCAAATTCCTTCCACAAATGCTTCCTATTTTCAGCAGTCTGTGTTTCTGAACATACATTGTGATTAAAGTGCACAGCTGGTTCGTGCCTTTTTTTTTTCCTGCTAACACTTTCCTATAGCTATTATTTTATTCTGATGTTTGTAAGCGACATGCCTCTACAGGACTGAAACCTACTGGAAAGTGTTTTTATTTATCTATATTTCTAACTATACTAGTACTACTTTCTCTCTCTCTCTCTGAAGACTCCCTGTGTGTGTCTCAAACTCTTGACTCCCTGCCTTAGCCTCTTGAGGAGCTGGAATCACAGGCATTTCACTGTGCTCAGTTTATTTATCTTTTTTCATTATAAAAATACAATCACTTTATTGATGACATAGACATAATCTGAGAACATGAAAGGCAGAAAATTCGTTTCTCACAAGTATTTAAGGATAAACACTGAAGCAAAATAAGTTAGTTACTTAGTAAGCAGATGATATTGACTGGAAAAAATAGGCTCCTGTCCTGACTTTTTTTTTTTTTAGCTTTTTATTTTTGTTTTATTTTTTAATTTTTATTAATTACACTTTATTCACTTTGTATCCCCCCATAAACCTCCTTCCTCTTGTCTAACTGGATGTCTACATGTAGAAAAATGCAAATAGATCCATCCTTATCACCCTGCACAAAACTAAAGTCCAAGTGGATCAAAGACCTCAACATAAAATCAGGCACATTAAATCGGTTAGAAGCAAAAGTGGGGAAGAGCCTTGAACTCATTGGTACAGGAGACAACTTCCTGAACAGAACACCAACAGCACAGGCTCTAAGAGCAACAATCAATAAATGGGACCTCATGAAACTGAAAAGTTTCTGTAAAGCAAAGGACACTGTCATCAAAACAAAACAACTGTCTACAAATTGGGAAAGAATCTTCACCAACTCTTTATCTGACAGAGAGCTAATATTCACTATATATAAAGAAGTACAGAAATTGAAAAGCAACAAATCAAGTAATCCAATTAAAAAATGGGGAACAGAGTTAAACAGAGAACTCTCAGTAGAGGACTATCAAATGGCAGGAAACACTTAAAGAAATGCTCAATATCATTAGCCATCAGGGAAAAGCAAATCAAAACGACCCTCAGTTTATTTATCTTTTAATCACTCAAATAGCATGAATGCATTATGGACTTATTTCACGGTAGGCATATAGAATGTAATTGTGAGCAAACTGGACCTGGCTCCTCTCCTCAGAACACACTATCTTCCTAAGAACCTTATATATAACTGGTCTTGTTCATCCAACAAAGTGAAGATTTGGTTAATGAAAATTAAAAGAAATTCTGTATGTCTGTATTTCTAATACATTTTTAGCCAATATTAGCCTCTTGCTAATGTTCACATAATGGAATTAAGATCAGGGCAATATTTGGAGACTTTTAAGGTATGCTAATTTCTTCCTGAAAGAGCAGATCTAGTAAAGGCTTTTCTTACATGAGCAGACAAGATGTCTCAGTGGGTAAAAGTACTTGTCCTAAGTTCATTTCTGGAACTTACATAAAAAGCTAGATGTAGGGGCTGAATAGATGGTCTAGTGGTTTGTTAGTGCATGCTGTTCTTGCAGAGGATCACAGTTCAATGCCAAGCCACCTATGTTGGGCAGCTCACAAACAGCAGGGGAACTCCAGCTCCAGGATATTCAGTACCATCTTCTAGACTTCATGAGTGCCTGCACTCACTGGTGTGCGTAATCATACATAGAAACATACATACACACATAATCTAGTTAAGAGTAATTATTTTAACCGCCAATGCAGTACCGGTATGTGTCTGCAATCCCAGCTCTCTTACAGTGAGATGGGAGGCAGAGACAGGAGAATCAAACAGAGGTTAAAAGTCAGCTAGACTGGAGTGCAATATGGCAGAAAGAAGAAGAGAACCAACTACTGAAAGTTCTTCTCTGATTTTTACACATGCTCTGTGGCATGCAACTTTGCATATACACATGCATACAAACATATGGAGTTCTATGTATAATTTATAAATTAAAATTTCAGACAAAAAGAATGACTTGTACCTCATTGTTGTCTCTTGCAATTGCTTCAGCACACATAAGAGGAAGAGAGTCTTGATGGTTTCTGTTCAGTTGGTTTTCTCTTTAGATGTCACCCATGGAGGAGATGGGATGTTAATACATGTTCTGTTAATTTTAGAAGAGGATACATGCTTGAGGCCTCTGAATAATCTCTACCACCCCCTACCCCACTACAGCTTCTTAGAGTTTGCCAGGAGTGTTAAGCTATGAGCTTGGCTTGTCATTGTCCATCTCCTATGTCCCTGGTCATCCTCCATGCTGCCATGCAGGCATTCTTTCTTTCTGTGTTGGGGGAAGAATTACTAATTTAAGACTGGAGATTAGAGAGAAATGCCCATCCAAGTGTAGTCCAGTTCTCCTTTATGATCCATATGTCAGTGAATTGGAGTAGAAACTCACTGTTTGATTTTGAGTTTGGAATATAACCTATACTGACTTGCTTAGTTAAAGGTAGTGCCTTTGTTTTCCCGAGTGCCTCAACAGCAGCTGAAATTTTTGGTTTTCTCCATGTAAAACCAGTTCAGCTTAGCAAAGGTAAAGTCTACCAGACAGTCCAGACATCCTCTCTGATGTCAATATGATGGTGATAAAGAGTTAATGACATGATACTACAATTCATCTGTGATATCCTCTTTTGGCAAAGGAACAATAGTTTTTATCAGTTTACTTCTTGCCACAAGTTGTGTTTGATCATGAGCAAGTTGAATTATTTCCAGGATGAATCTTAAACTTATTATTTTTGGTGCTTGTCTTGCAGCTGAGTAAATACCTCTTCAGGATGTGTGACAATTGAATTGGCCTGGGTTTTGAAACAGGCCTTGGCTTTAGAGCTTGCTTATATTCATCTGCACACACTTTTGAAATGCAGCTAGTCAGTGTAAAATTATAAAGCGTGTGTGACTACAGGTCAAACTCAGAGACTCACATTGTGCTCTACCCCCTGCCATAAAATTGTAAATTTTGTTTTGTTTTGAGTCTCTCTGTGTAGATCTGGCTCTCCTGGAACTAGCCATAGAGACCAGGCTGGCCTTGAACTCAAAGAGATCTGTTAGCCTCTGCTTCCCTAGTGCTTGGTTTGAAGGCATATGCTACCACTCTCCACCAAAATTATTAATTCGAAATTCTAAATTTTGAAAGTCAGTTTTCACTATTGCTTATTCCAATTCCAAGGTCTATTTTTAAGTGTTTATGGGAGGAGAAATCAAGTTACATGTTTCATAGCTAGTATGGGTCTGGACGTAGTCATTTCTAAACGGATTGTAATACTGGGTCAACAACTTCGAATTACACTGATAAATAAGACTGGCACTGATAATTGTCTTTTGCTTCATCATTGAATGACATTCTTTTCTACATTCTGGTTTTGCCTGCATGTGGAGTATTTTAAATTCTCACAATTCCTGTAGAGTTTAGGCTTCAGACCCAATACTTGCAGTCCTACAGCTTTAGTTCTGCTACTGGCTGAGATGCCCAGGGTAGCTTCCTTTAATGTCTTTTGGGTTTCCTAGGGTTCCTGGCCCAAAGCCAGCAGAAGGGAAAGAGCGCTTGGGTTTGTTTGAAGGCAGGCTGGCTGTACAGGCAGCTTTTCCCAGACTTTCCCAGCTCCAGCTTTTCATGCATACCAGCAGAGCGGCTTTTTTCCTCCGGTGATTGAAACCATCTGGACTGCAGGGGGGTCACGTGTGTATGAGAAAATGACATAAAGTTTCTGATCCCCTTGTGCTTCTGCTCCAGAGCCAGACAGTTCTTGGTCGGATGGTGCTGAGGTGAGGGCGGTACGGTCTGGGGGCCCGACTTCCCACCCTACCCTGGTCACACACACGGCCCCCGCCCGCGCAGCTCCCCCCAACGCCCGGGGGCACACCCCTCCTCCCGGCTGCGGCAGCCCACCCTTTAGGTCTCTGGTGGAGGAACGCCTCCCCTGGCCCTGCCGCCCGGGGCGCGGATACCAGCCCGCCGCCCGCCCTCTCTGCGGGAGCGGTTCCCCTCCTTCGGGCTGCGCGGCGCCAGGGAGCTCGGACTGTGTGTAGCTCCCGGCCGGCTCTGGCAGCGGAGGTAAGTGCGCTGTGGAGTCGCCTGCCGCCGCGCCGCTTCAGCTCGTCTCCCTATGGCGGGCGGAGAGGACGCGGATTCCCGTTTTGCGGTGCACGGAGCCTGGAGCCCTTCCTCTTTTCCCTACTCTGGGCCCTAGCAGGGGCTCCTGCTCCGTGAGTACGAGCGTGCGGGCCGCGGTTTCCCGAGTTGCCGGGGACTGCCCTCCCGGGCGATCGCGGCCAGCCCTGCCTTCCGGTCTGGCCCGGGCTACCCTGTGTGGGCTCTGAAGCCCCGACCCGTGTCTGGGGTTGTGGAGAACTGCGGGATGCAAATAGCCTTGGAGACACAGTTGAGCAGCCTTTACCTGAGCCCATTCAAATCGAGTGCGGCTAGGTGAGGAACACGCGAGTACATTCACACCCACACAGACTAGTTTCCAACTCAAACAAAGGAAATTAACTTTGTCTTCTATCACTTGGACCTGTTAAACAGGGTTTGCCCCTCACTACCTCCATGAGCTTTCCGGTGTTAATGAACTGACCTAGCCCTGAAGGAACACACTTCAACATTTGTGCTGCTTTAAGAGTCTGAAAATCTAGTATCCGTGTAAAGGCGAAAGGACCGCACATTTTCTAGTGTTTTTGAAGGGATATTGCAGTGTTCTTGGGAATTTTGTATGAACATAGTTTATAATTGCTTAAATATGGATAAAATAGCTTCCTGACAGTATGAAGGCATTTGCCATAATGCTGTCTCAGACCAGCTCTCTATCTCATTTCCACCCAGATGTTTCTGCTTTTGCATTGCATGGTCTGGGGAATGGTAAAAAAGTCATTAGCTCATGTCCAAGATGTTCAGGGTAAAACCCCCTATTGGCCACATAATTGCTTTGTTTTGTTTTTGTTTTCTACAAAGGATATTTTTCAGAAGGTGAATACCTTCGTTGATTTTGTGGGTGAAGGTGGGGGATAAGGTCTCATGTAGCTCAGACTGGCCCCAAACTTTGAGTTTTTTGCCTTCACCACCCAAATCCTGGATTACAGATGTGAAAACACAATGTCCTGCTCCCTTCATGGATTTTTTTTTTCTTTTAGAAGAGATGTCTAAAGAATCAGAAATAGTTTAAATTCTAGAAAACTTAATCAAAGGTACTGAATTGTCCATGCTCTCCATTCCCCATGCTGAATTAGGCGCTCGCTGAGGCTGTGGAGTCTATTAAATGTATGCTGTAGCTGGGTGTGGTGGCACACGACTTTAAGCCTAGAACTCAGGGAGGCAGAGGCAGGCTGATCTCCGTGAGTTCACGGCGAGCTTGGCCTACAAAGAGTCCAGGACAGCCAGGGCTGCACAGAGGAAACCCTGTCTTAAAAAACCAAACCAAACCAAAATAAAACAAAAGCATACTTGAAGCAAAAGCTGCCTGGATTCTGCCAGCGGGGACGAGAGTCTGTAGGAGACTAACAGGTAGAGTACTCCTTTTTATTTACTAAGCAAACATTACTTTCGGAAGGGCTGTGCAAAATGAGGAAGATTGAGTCAATTAAATATTGGGAGAAAGATACATATTGGAAGTATTTTCTATTCCTTAATTGGGCCAGAAAGGAACCCTTTTCTGGCAGTTTTAAGATAACCTTTATCGTCAGTATATTTTCTATTGTGATTGGTTTGGTGATTAGTAAAGTGCTTCTTCCTCGTTTGTGCACTTGTGGAGAAAGGATGGCACAACTATAATAAATATCTAGTTGATTGACTTAGCGTATAAGAATTATAGATTATCAAGTAGAACATGGTTATGAGGCAGGAACACTTCCCAGAAGAAAGGCTGTTTGAGTCGGCCTGGAAGAGTGGTTGTACAGATGAATAGTGCAGAGTGGTGGGTTCAAGAGAACAGAGTGGGCAGTTTGGATGGGAACTAGGGAGAAGAGTACCACGGAGCAGTGCTCTGTGCTGTGAGCTGCTGGGTGCCCTCTCATTCTTCGCTGTTGGTCTTGTTTTAAGGGCAGCAGATTAGAGCAATAGGTAGCCCGCTCTACATAGCCCAGCAGTCACTGGCAGAGCTAGGGTTTAGGTGCCCAGTTTATGCTGCTGACTCACTTTGTCTCCACTGCTGCATCTACAGTGAGCAGTGGGAGGTCTAGCAGCAGGGACTGTGGTCAGCTTGAATTCTGGCTCAAGGGCTGGAATTTTATCCCAAGCTTCCAAAGGTTTTTGAGGAAAGCAATGATGTCCAGGACAGTGTTTTTAGAAGACACACATGGAATTGGTGTACAGTAATGTAATGTCATAGTTTATAATCAGTAGGCTAAAAAGAAAGTGTAAGCAACGCATCTGGGTGCTTCAGTTTATGCCCTATTGACAGAAGTACTCTGTAGTGAGTAGTTAGGGAACTGGGAAGGAGCTAATTGCATTGACCACAGGGTTGCTGGGAACAAGAGAGAAGCTGAATGTTATCTGGTAAACACTGAAATGGAATGTGTGTGGAACAGTGCCACTGGTGGCTTGTCCTGGATGTTCTGCACACATTTTGCAATACTCCAGTGACAGTTTTTTATTTGACAACTACTCTGAGAGGTAGAGTTCAATGCTGTGATTTAAGAGTCTTTCCTTGCCTGCCCTTAACATTTTGAGATGCTTTCCCTGCATGCATTCTCTTGCTTCTAATTAAAAATGTTATTTTAAAATAATTAAAAAATGAACTGAGATTATCTTTCTTAACAAGGCCAATACCAAATGGGTCCAAATTTTCATGTTTTGTAACTGGTGGAATAGTAAGAAGCTTCTGGTATTATTGCATGACAATGTAGAGAGGGTTTAGAGGTATGGAAGGTCCTTCCTATCCCTGGGCTTTCTTACCAGGGGGTTGTGTTTCTATGTACTGCTAAGGGATATAATGGGTCATTGAATCCCTAAGTTTATAACAGGCTCTTTGATTGTCCACAGATATTGGACACAGGATGGCCAGCAGTGCGTGGAGCTATCACACTAGACTTCTCTTTGAATAGCCTGAGTTCTTGCTGTTACCTCTGTAGACTATATGTTTTTTTCTTCTGAACTTGTATAGTTTTCTGAAGACTTGGTTATTAGGCCAGAGAGTATCAGAAAGTGGGAGGAGCACAGAAAAGGCAGAAACTCCCTGGAATCTCTGAGGGTGCCGAGAACCCCTCATAATGGAGGGTATGGGGGCTGAACCAGCCATCTTCTATAGCCAGGCAGGGCTCCCAATCGTGGGACTGGGACAGCAACTGAGCCACAAAACCTTCAGCCTACAATTTATCCTGCCTGCAAGATGTGCTGAGTTAAAGGTGGTGCAGAACTTGTGGGAGTAGCCGACCAATGACTAGTCTAAGTTAAGGCCCATGCCTGACACCATCTAGATGACCAGGAACCAGAGGCTGTATAGCCCAGAAACCTAGGGTAGAACCAAACACAAACGCGCGCACACACACACACACACACACACACACACACACACACACACACACACACACAAGCGTGTGCGCGATTGCTATACTTAAAGAGGCAGCTGATGAGAGTGGATACTGAGACTCACATCTGGACATTAGGCAGAGAGAGAGACCAGGTTGGAGGTCTCCATTGGGTTTCTCCCTTCAGAGCTTCGGGAACCCCATAGAAGAGAAGAAGAAACTGTGGGAGCCAGAAGGGTCAAAGACACTGGGAGAGCACAGTCACGATCATTAACTAAGCAGGGCTCATGGCCTCACAGAGACTGAGGTGGCAACAATGGAGCCTACGTGGGTCAGTGCTAGGTCCTCTGTGTATGTTATGATTGTTGACTTGGTGTTTTGGGAGGACTTTGGACAGAGCAAGTGGGTTGTCTGGGTGTCTGACCCTTTTGCTTGTTTTTGGGACCCTTTTCCTCCTGTTGGATTTCCCAGCCCAGCCTTGATATTTGTGCCTGGTTTTATTGTATCTTGTTGTGCCATGTTTGTTGATGTCTCTGGGAGGCCTACTCTTTTCTGGGGTGGGGTGGGGGGCGGAGGGGATTGTGAGTGGGGTAAAGAGGATGGATTTGGGGGAGAGAAAAAGTGGGGAAAACTGGGAGGAGCGGAGGGAAGGGAAGGTCTGGTTGGATATATCATAGAGAAAAGAATAAATAAAAATCTAAAAAAAATCCCATAAAATACAATATGTGTTATAAATAAATAAATAAAAGGAAAATAAGAAAAAAAAAGGCTAATATCCAAACTTAAACTTAAAAAAAGGACATCAGGAAAATTAATAACCCAATTTAAAAATGGGATACAGATCTAAACAGAGAATTTTCAAAACAGGAAACTCAAATGGCTAAAAAACACTTAAAGAAATTTTCAGTGTCCTAAGTCATCAGGGAAATGCAAATCAAAACAGCCCTGAGATTTCACCTTATACCCATCAGAATGGCTGAGATCAATAAAGCACATGACAGCTCATGCTGGTGAGGATAAGGGGAATTGAGCACTCATCCCTTGCTGGTGGGAGTACAAACGTGTCCCACCATTATGATAATCAGTGTGGTAGTGTCTCAGGAAGATGGAATTTTATTTTATTTTTTAATGTAGGCACTTAGTGCTATGAGCTTGCCTTTTAGAACTACCTTCATGGTGTCCTGTAAGTTTGGGTATAGTGTGTATTTGTTTTCATTCAATCCTAGGAAGTCTTTAATTTCTTTTTTAATTTCCGTCTTGAACCATTTTTCATTCAGTAGTGAGTTGTTCAGTTTCCATCAGTTTGTAAGTTTTTTGTTGTTGATATTCAGCTTTAATCTTTGGTAATCAAATAGGATGCAGGGTGTTATTTCAGGTGGGTTTTTTTTTTTTTTTTGTCTATTGAAACTTGATTTGTGTCCAAGTATTTAGTCAATTTTGGAGACCATTCCATGAGCTGATGAAAGGAAGCTATATTCTTTTGTGTTGGGTGAAGTGTTCTGTAAACATGTGTTAGGTCCATTTGGTTTATAATGTGAATTAGCTCCAACATTTCTCTGTTTGGGTTTTGTCTAGATGACCTGTCTATTGGCAAGAGTAGGGTATGGAAGTCGCCACTCTCAGTGTATGAGGGTCAATATGTAATGTAAGCTGTGGTAGTGTTTCAGCAGGTGGTAGCTAATGATATTGACACTCACTGCCCCTCTAACCTAGGGATGAGATAGGGGTGGTGTAGGGAGGTAGGGAAAAGCTCAATAAATTAGGCAAAAGCACCACTACACTAATGAGCAGTGCTTGCTGATTATTGTTATTTTGGCGTATGTTTGTTTACCCTCTTTTGACTTGCTGATCTAGGATTATTTATTCCTTGTATTTTGGGTGTGATGGTTTCTTTCTAAGGCCCTCTATAGGGCTGGATTTGTATATATATATATTGTTTAAATTTGGTTTTATGGAATGCCTTATTTTCTCCATCTATTCTGATGGACAGTTTTGCTGGGCAGCCTCTGTGGTCACAGAATCTGTATAACAGCTACCTCGTCCCTTTTGGCTTTTGAAACCCTCATCGAGAAGTCAGGAGTTCTTCTAATAGGACTGCCTTTATATGTTAGTTGGTCTTTTTCCCTTGCAGCTTTTTAATATTCTTTCTTTGTTCTGTATGTTTAGTGTGCCAAGGGTCCTTTCTTTTCTGGTCCAGTCTATTGGGTGTTCTTGTACCTTGATAGGCATTTTCTTCTTTATGTTAGGGGGAGACAGAAGGACCTGGAGGGGACAGGAGCTCCACAAGGAGAGCAACAGAACCAAAAATCTGGGCCCAGGGGTCTTTTCTGAGACTGATACTTCAACCAAGGACCATGTATGGAGATAACCTAGAACCCCTGCACAGAATTGGGGATGAGATTGAGGAATTGGATTTGAAGGAAGAAAAGGTGAAGATTTGAAGTTAGGCTACTTGCTTCCCTGGCCAGAGTGTGTGCTTTCAGCTGTTCACAACTCACTTTCTCGTTACGAGTTCTGGAGGGGGCTGGAAAGATGGCTCAGAGGTTAAGAATACTCGCTTTTGTTCCAAAGGTCCTGAGTTCAATTCCCAGCAACCACATGGTGTCTCATAACCATCTATAGGCAGAATGTTGTATAAATAATAAATAAATCTTAAAGAAAAAAAAAGGGTTCTGGAGGTCTGAGGTGTAGAATTGGGCTTTAAAATGGCCAGTACTTATACAGACATGATCTCTAAAGAATGATCTCTCTCTCTCTCTTGGATCATTTGAAGTGAAAAAAAAAAAAACAAAAACAAAAAAAAAACAAGAGTTAAAGTTTCAGCCTTGCCATTTATTCACAGGTTTCTGGAATTCGATGTCTGAGGAGCAGCTCAGTTTTGTTCTGTTGAGACGGTCTCGCTATGCCCTGGTTGGTTTGGAGCTTGTCTGGACTCACTGCCTCATGAATGCTGTGATAAAGGTGTGCACCAGTCTTCAATAGCTCACTCAGGGTTTTGGCTTCTAGGCTATGGCTATCCTTTAGGACTAGGCAGAGAAAGTTCTGTCCAAATTAGCCCAGGGTTTGCTTTCCCATTTTGTGCCTTGAATCTCCAGAGAGCCCTTTTTTATCTGTAGCCTCTGTTTGCAGGATGGAAAGGGACACATTGTCCACGTTTCCTCAAAGGGTGGTAGTACTCATTGTCAGTCAATTGGTGGGCTTTTCTTAGGAATTCCTGTAAGAATTCTCTCAAACTTAGTTCTGAGAGTTGTAGGGTTTCATTAAGAAGCTTTTGCAATGCTGTTATTGGAAAGACAGGCATACTTGGTTATATGTTTGATACTTCTTTTCGTTTTGTTTTTCTATATAGCCTTGGCTGTACTGGAACTCATTCTGTAGACCAGGGTGGCCTCAGAGGTCCATCTGCCCCTGTATGCCAAGTGCTGAGATTAAAAGCATGTGCCACCATGCCCAGCATGATATCTTGCTTACACAGTTGACATTGTTATATTTGGTGAGCATTTGTCAGAGTGATTTAAGTTTTCTGAAAGATAAGACTGGATTCTCCTTTTGATACTCAAATGTAACCTCCTGGTACAAAATTTTGACTATTTGAAATGGCACTATCTTCAGATAATCCTAAATCTTTGTTATTAAATTACTTGCTCTCAGGAGGCTGAAGTAAGACAAGAGCAAGTTCAAGGCGAGCCTGGGAAGCTTAGTTGAGATCCCTCTCAAAAGTAAATAAATGAAAGTGGGAAGGAGCTGGAGAGTTGGTTTCGCTGTTAAAACATTTGCTAAGGATTGGAGTTGGTGTCCCCAGAAACCATGTAAATGCCAGGTGGGTGTGAAGGCCCCAACTAATTCTAGTGCTGAGAAAGTAAGAGAAGAATTTCCCTCTATGCTAGAAGTATTGGGAAGCTCTGGGTTCAACTGAGTGACCCTATCTCAGTGTGTAAGGTGGAGAACAAACTAACATCAGCCTCAGGTCTCCACACATACTCAAACATATGCATATGAAGACACATATACACGCACACACACACACACACACACGAACACCACACACAGTAGTGGAAAATGTGAAAACAAGGTGGTAGAGCACTTGCTTACCAGGTGGAGGGTCCTAGAGCTGTATCCAGTATCACACATGGAAAAATTATGTGGGACATTAATATAGGTGTTTGGTACCTCTTTACTTAAATACTGCTGGTTCTGAGCTCCATGTGGGTGTTGAGGTGATCTGATAAGGAAGCTGAACATGTGGGATTGTATTTTCTGATGACAAATAGGACCTAGTTAATTATCTTTCCTATTAGACCCATTGGGTTACATTCACTGTTGCTGGGAACTACAGTTAGCAGGATATCCCCTCAGAGATTAGTAACTAGTGGTTAGTAGTGGTTAGTAGGAAGGACTGTCTCAAGGAGCTTCCTCTGAAAGCTTTTGTTCTTTTTCTGCAGCTTCTGTACACTGGGTGCAAGTTGAAGGAGAATGGCAATTCTTTTAAAAATCGTGTCCTTGGCCTGGGACTATATCTCATCTAGCATGGACAAGGCCCTGAGTATAAGGTCAACCTGGAACATATGAGACTGTTTCAAAAAAAAAATGTACTGACTGGGTAGGATGCATACTTGTCATCTTAGTGCTGAGGAGGCAGGGGTGGGAGCACTAAGAACTCGAGACCGGGGAAGATAGTTTGCCTTGCAAGCATGAAGACCTGAGTTTGGTTACCAGAACCCTCTGTTAGTAAGAAAAAAAAAAAAGCTAGGTGTAGTGGTGTGCACTTGTAATCCCAGCACGGAGGAGGTGGAGAGAGGCAGGTCCCAGGGGCTCACTGGCTACCCAGACTAGCCTACTTACTGATTTCTAGGCTACTGAGAAATCCTGTTTCTGAAAAATGGCGCATGATGCCTGAAGAACAATACCTGAGGTTGTCTTCTGTCTTTCATATGCATGTAAACTCTCTCAGAGAGAGAGTGGGTGTGGGGAGAGAGAATATATTTAAAGCTGGTTTAGGTTTCAAAGCAATCCCTTAAAAAAAAACAAAACAACCCTAAAACCAAAAAAAAAAATTGTTTTTATATTATGGGGAATGGTCATCTAAACCTTTTGCTTCAGTAGATACTAGAATCTGTTCATAGAGACTTAGAGGTGAAGAAAAACCTACTTGCAAAGTAGACAGTGCTTTATGTTACCTTGGGGAAAAGGGTATTTATTGTGACAATTTTGTTTTGTTATCTTTTCCCCACATCTCTGTTTTGACCTTGGGGAAAAGGGTATTTATTGTGACAATTTTGTTTTGTTATCTTTTCCCCACATCTCTGTTTTGACAGGCCACTGCTTTGCATTGGAATAATGTTTAGGACCACAGTGTACAGAAAGAGCCTTACAAGTCATGGAAAAGCTCTTGGGGTGTAGTTCAGCGGTAGACTGCTCCTGTACAGGGTCCTAGGTTTGATTTCCAGCTCTGTAATAGAAGAAAAAAAAATGTCATGGGAGATGGGACCTCTTGTTTCAGATGGCCTTTTCTTTCTTTCTTTTTTTTTTAAACAAAATTCTCTTCCTCCCACCGTGTGTGTGTGTGTGTGTGTGTGTGTGTGTCTGTGTGTCTGTGTGTCTGTGTGTGTGTCTGTGTGTACATGTACATGAGCTGTGGTGTGAGTATGGAGATGAGAAGACAGTGTGTGTGAGTTGGTTCTCGCCTTTTACCATGTAAGTCCTGGGGATTGAAATTAGGTTGTGAGGCTTGTCAGTAGATTCTTTGACCTGCTGAGTCATCTTGATGGCCCCTGGATCATGTTTTTGTTTGTTTTTTTAAAGCCCTATAGGTAGTTTAGTAATGAGTATGAGATACAAGATTAGTTGATAAATACTGTCTTTTTTCCATGTTTAAGTTTGTTCAGGAAACAATACCATCTCTACATTGAAGTCACCTACTTAGTTTCATGTGTTTGTTACTATTACTGGTCTCTGGAGGGCCTAAATATGAAACCCAGACTTGGTTGAAGCCATTATCAAGAACTGGTCCTTGTGAAGCATTATTTTCTGTGGCTTATCACTATGACTTGTGTGTCTATGTGTGTATGTGTACTGTGTGTGTACATAGAGGTCAGAAGATAACTTGTGAGAACTGTTCTTTCCTTCTACCAAGTGGGGCATAGGGATGGAACTCAGATCATTAGGTCTGTCAGCAAGTGCCTTTACGCACTGAGCCATCTTGCCAGCCTTTGGCTAAAGGTTCTTTTAAGGTCATGGGAACTTGGAGCTGTTGGGTTGTCTGTGACCTGTTGGGTATTGGAGGGATTTTTTTGTTGTTAGTGATGGGTCTTTTGCTTGTTTGTTTTTGATTTTGAGGCAGGATTTTTCTCTATAGCCCTGGCTGTCCTGGAACTCACTCAGTACAGGAGGTTGTATTTTTTGTTGTTTTTTTTCTTCTTTTATATTAATCACAGGTTATGTACTTTGTATCCCAGCCGTAGCCCTCTCCCTCATTCCCTCCCAATCCCACCATCCCTCCCTCATCTCCTCCCTCTCCCTTTCTAAGTCCACTGATAGGGGAGGACCTCCTCCCCTTCCATCTGACCCTAGCTTATCAGGTCTCTTCAGGACTGGCTGCAATGTCCTCTTCTGTGGCCTAGCAAGGCTGTTCCTCCCTGGGGGGGAGGGAGGGTTGAAGAGCCAGCCATTGAGTTCATGTCAGAAACAGTCCCTGTTTCCCTTGCTAGGGTACCCACTTGGGTACTGAGCTACCATGGGCTATATCCAAGCAGGGGTTCTAGGTTATATCCATACATGGTCTTGGTTGGAGAAACAGTCTCATAAAAGACCCCTGTGCCTACAGGAGGTTTTTTATATCTAGAAGGGATAGTACTATAGAGTGTAGGAATTCAGAAGTTCGTTGGGAAAGTAGTATGGCAAGTGCTTATCTCTGCCAGGATGGGACTGGTATTGAATGGTAGTGTTGAGGATATAACTTGTAACCTTTTAGTCCCTTGAGAGGAGGATGATTTTATTCTTTTTTTTTTTTTCCTTTAAAGAACGCATAGTGAGGACCAGGGAGATGGCTCAACAGTTAATAATACAAACTGCTCTTGCAAATGACTGGAGTTCCTAGCACCTACAACCAACTGTGACTCCAGCTTCAGGGGACCTGAGGCCCTCTTTTTGTCTCCACAGGCACCTGCATTCATGTGCACATACCTTTGCACTCATACACATAGTTTTAAAAGGCTTTAAAAAGAAAGCATTACAGTGCTTTCTTTGAAATTTATATGACATTATCCATGAATGAGTATTTATAGACGTATGAACACATGCCTATGCTAAGTAAAGTTGTCTATATAGATTTTAAAGAAAAAGATAATAGCATGAACCTAGAACATCTTATTCTTACCTAAATGTATTAGTAATTAGGTTCTAAATGGTGAGCCCAGATGAGGCTTAGGATGTACAGGTGATGGCAAGTCTTTGGCCTTGTGGGGACATTTGGAAACGTTAGAGTATCCCAGGGCCCAGTCTTAAGGTCCTTCCTCTTAGGTGGTTCTGTGGTTGTGTATGTGTGTGTGTCTGTGCCCATGGCACTTGCATGCCAGCGGACAACTTTGAGAGTCATTTCCCAGGCTCTGTTCACTGATGAATTCCATTCATTTTTTAGGAGACACAATGTCTCACTGACTTAGAGTTCCCCAAGTAGACTAGTCTGGCTGCCTACTGAGGCCCCTGGGGTTTACCTTTCTCTATCTCCCCAGTGCTAGGAGTAGAAACACATTTGGCTTTTTGTTTTTGTTTTATTTAATGTACATTTTTTATTTTAATGTAAAAACACTTTTATTTATTTATTCCAGGGATCAAGCTAAGGTCTTTGTCTTTACAGGGCAAGCACTTTATTAGCTTTCTTTTGTGTTTTGGAAGTCTTTCTTATGTAGTCCTGACTGGCATGCTTTGACCTTACTGTATCCTACCTGTGCCTACTTAGTGCTGGGACTGTAAGCATGTCCCATCGACCCCAACCTGGTCTGCTGGCCTTAAAGAGCTAAGACTTATGGAGTATTTGTTCTGAGTTAGATCAGTAATAAGGGTTTATGTACACTGACTGAACCTTCCAGACAGCCTCTCAGCAGAAGTATTGTGAGCATTCTCACTTGAAGGTGGAGAAACTGAGGTATAGGGAGATGAACTTGGGATCACTCAGCTCAGGATCTGGAGAGCCAGGATATGAGGCTTCTTGGATGTTCCACTCTGTCTGGTTCTGGGGAGCGTTTTTACTAGGCTCAGCTCCTGTATTCTTCCTTTCCCTTTATTGACTCTTCCCAGTAGCAACCAAAGCATTATAATGTAAGCTTCACATGGAGTCTTTATGCTTATGAAGAGAGTTAAGATTTATTACTAGTACTTGTGTGTTCTAAACCTCAGCCCTCTGTGTGTTCTCTACTTTCCTTCCATCTCTGAGCCTTTGCCCATCACTTGGGATGCTCTTATTCCTGGATATTGTTAGTTTGTACCCCGACCTCAGAAGGCTTGCCTGGTCAGCCTGGCATTACTCCCATTGAGTCACCTCTCTGCCTCGGTGTGTTTTTGTTTTGTTGTTGTTTGTGTGTGTGTGTGTGTTTTAAGAATTTATTTCTGGACTCTTAGAATGTTCCTCCTTCTTATCTATACAATCTGTCTTTATATCAGTGCATTTGTCTTATTATTATTTGGATGTGTTTGTGTGTGCATGCTTTTTCTCATAGAGGCCTGAGGTCAATGTCAGTACTTTCCTCTGTCACATTCCATTCCATTCCATTCCATCCCATCCCATCCCATTTATCTGCCTGTCTATCTATCTATCTATCTATCTATCTATCTATCTATCTATCTATCTATCTATCTATCTATCTATCTATCTATCTATCTATCTATTTGTGTGAGCTATGTGCAGTCCACCGGTCTCTGCCCTTTCTCTTAGCACTGGAATTATGGACATGAGGCACACTTGGCTGTATTGTTTTATGTCAAAACAGGTTCCTTGGAGTCTATTATAAGGATACTAATCCCATCACTATCCAAAGGCTCTACCTCATATTACCTTCACCTGAGGGGCCAATTTCTTTCTTTCTTTCTTTCTTTCTTTCTTTCTTTCTTTCTTTCTTTCTTTCTTTCTTTCTTTCTTTTTTTTTTTACAAAAGAGAGAGACATACAGAGAGAGAGAGAGAGAGCGAGAGAGAGAGAGACATCATGCCATGTGTGGGCTGCTAGCTACAGATTCCTGGGAACCAGAGTTACAGGCAGTTGTGAACCACCTCACAACTGGGAACTGTTCAGTGCTGGGAACTGAACTTACAACCTCTTGAAGAATAGACGTTCTCTTTAACCACTGAGCCAGCTCTCCAACCCCTGTACAATAGTGTCCAGTTAAACAATTCTCTTTAACAGGTTCCTTTAGTTGAGTTCGTGGATTCTTTGGAGGTAATCTCATTTAACCTTTGCAGCAGCTCTGAGAAATGTGTTTTCTTTCTCGTTTTTATGTACTTTCTTCCAGTGGGATCTCAGCTATCTTCAGGGCTTCTACTAGTTCTCTATAATTAGTTGGTTGAATTAAAAACAAAAAGGGTTATTTATTTTTGTTTTTTGTATATGAATATTTTGCCTGCATGTCTGTATGTACCATGTGTGTGGTAGCTGAGGAGGTCAGAGGAAGGCATTGGAGCCCTTGGAGCTGGAGTTACGTATGGTTTGTGAGCTATCAAGTGGGTGCTGTGAAAGGAACTCAGGTCCTTTTTAAGATCTCTTAACTTCTGATCAATCTCTCTGGCCCCTAGTTGGTTGAATTTTACATAAGTAGTTCATTCTTTCTAGAAAAATTAGGAAATTAAGACTGAAAACAAAACCTCAATCCACCTTCTTTTAAAAACTGATTTTTTTTTAACTCTACTTTATTTGGGGTTCCTAAAACCTTTACCTCCCTTCCAATTCCCCAACCCTAGGTAGGAGAGAAAGAAGGTTAGAGAAGAAAGGGGGCTTAGACCTCTGTACTTCTTCCAGCTGAGTAGGTTTGTCAGGTTTTTGGGGGGCAATACCAATCTCAGTCATCAGGATATCCCATAGTCCAGGGAACTAGCAAACCAGCAAATGAATCACGCGGTCTTCTTTCTTCAAAGTGTTATTGAAGCATTCTCTCCATCTGTCTCCTCCAAGTCTCAGTGCTTTTTCTCTCTGGGCTTTTCCAGAGAGAGGGTTTCTCTGTGTAGCCTTGACTGCCCTGGACTCACTTTGTAGACTAGGCTGGATTCAAACTCAGAGAACTGCCTGCCTCTGACTCTCAGAGTGCTGGGATTACAGGTGTGTGCAGCCGCACTTGGCTGTGATTTTTTTTTTCATACTTTTCAAAGCAGTCTCTCAGATTATATTTTTCTTTATCTTCTTTAATACTACCAGCAAACATTATCTTCAGTGATGGGCACCAGGCTCTATAGAATCCTCTCTAGTAATACCTCTCTTGGGTTCCACCACAGGATCATCAACCTTCTGAGGTCAGGCACACATTGCTGTATCAGTGTAAGAAAAAGTCACAAAGGCCAGGTGCATGCCTTTAATTCCAGCACTCAGGAGGCAGAGGCAAGCAGATCTCTGTGAGTGCAAGACCAACTTAGTTGACATAGTGTGTTTTGGAACAGCCAGGGCTATATATAGAGACCTTGTCTCAAAAAAGAAAAGAAAAAAAAAAGAGTATATCACCAAACCATGGCCTTGAAATGTTTTGTTGAAATGTTTGTTCTCCCATTACCACACAATTTATATGTGTGCTCATTTCTCAAAATGTTCTCTTAAACTATCACTTGCAGTTTCAAAGCTCAGACCTCCAATAAAATGGCTTTCTCAATGTTTATGGTTTCTTGCCATGACTTTGTGAGGAGTCAGGCTGGGGGCTACTGGTCACAATTTTACCTTATTTAGAGACCAGGCTTTCTTCTTCCAACTTGAGTTCATTGTGGAACCTAGAGTAAGAGTGGAAAAATCATATTTCTTAACATCAAAGCTCTTCTACCTCTGTCTCTCTCTCTCTTTCTCTGTTTCTGTTCCTGTCTCTCTGTTTCTTCCCCATTCTCCACTCTTTTTAGGCAAGGTCTCCTATGTAGTCCTACCTTTCCTGGAACTGTCTGCATACACCAAGCCAAACTTGAACCTGCCTCTATCCCCCTGCATACTATAATTATAGATGTGAACCTCTGTGCCCAGCTAAATCAAAGTTATTTTTACTTCATTTTTCATACACACACACATATATATTTATTTATGCAGGGAGTGTGCTTTGGGAGGGGTACTTTGAAAATCAGAGGACAACTCAAGGGAGCAGTTCTTTCCTTCTCCCCTTTGAGTCCTGGGAATTGAACTCAGGTGGTCAGGCTTGATGGTAGGCATCTTTACCTGTTAGGCCATCTTAATGACCCGCAAAGACATTTCTTTTCTTTTCCTTTTTCTTTCGAGACAGGATTTCTTTGTGTACCCTTGGCTGTCCTGAACTCACTTTGTAGAGCAAGCTGGCTTTGAACTCACAGAAATCTGCTTGCCTCTGCCTCCCTAAGTGCTGGGATCACAGGTGTGTGCCACTGTGCCAGGCTGGCATTTCATCTGCTCCAGGAGTATGTATACCTTGTTAAACAATTTGAAATAAAAATAATTTCTCTGAGTTTTATATGCAAATATAGCATATAAATATACTCTCTACAGAGCTTGAAGAAATTTGGATTGGGGATTTTTCATCATGCATTGTTTTATATGTATATATTTAAAAAGCATTGGAATGTTTTCACAGTAGTGGCCCATGGTTGCCATTTTTCTTCAAGCATCTCTTAAAAGCCTTTTATATTCAGACCAAACCCTTCTATCATTCTAGACCGTTTTCATCTATTGAGCTTTTAATTATATATTTGAGATTTCTTGTCCAAAGACCCCTTTTGTCTGCAGGGTGGTTCATGGACCCACATTGCTTTTTTTGTTTGTCATCTTGTGCATCATTCCTTTAATCTGTTTCTTTCATTGCAAAATTACCTTTGTAGGTGCAGTGTTCCTAGCTGCTTCTTTTGTAGCATCTGGTCATTGGTTTTCTATGGAGCTAATGTTTCTACTATTTTCTTTTAATTTCCGTAGTCTGTTTTATCTCCTTGATACCTGATATCTGCCATTCTGTTTTTCATGGTTTGTTTGTTGCAAGGAAGGCATTTTGTTTTAGAGATTAACTTGGTCCTTTCTTTCTAGAAAAAAAAATCTTTTTTTTTTATCTAACTGCTTATATCATTTGGTAGTTATTCATTTTATTATGTTTAAAATATATTTATTTCTATTTTCTATGTTTGAGTAGTTTGCTCTTACGTATGTAAGCGGAATCAATGCCTGATGCCTTTGGAGGCCAGCAGAAAGCGCTGGATTCCCCGGAACTGCAGTTGTGTATAGTTGTACACTGCCACCATATAGGTGTGGGGAATAGAATTCGTGTCCTCTGACAGAGCTAACTGCCGAGCCATCTCACCAGTCACTCAGGCTCACTAGAAAGGGTTAAAGAGTTATGGTATTCTTACTTTTGATGATGATAGGGTTTTTGTTTGTTTGTTTGTTTTTGTTTTTGTAAGACAGTTTTGTGTTGCCCAAGTTTAACCTCAGGCTTGCTTATGTAGTTTAGACTGGCCTTGAACTCCTTCTGTTATTACTGTTGCCTAGCTATGATGGTGAGTTTAATTAGTGAACTTCTAATTGCAATAAATTTTCCTCTTCCTATTTTGGGAAATAACTGTGTAAAGGAAATAAAATCTTGAATCCCATTTTGTTTTTGTTAAGATTAGCTGGAGGGGCTGGGGAGGTGAGTCAACAAGTAAGAATGCTTCCTATAATCATGAGGAACTGAGTCCAAATATCTGGCATCCATGTAAAAAGCCTAGTGTGACTATGCTAGCTTATTTATTACCTGAGCATTGGGGGAAGGGAACAGAAAAAGAAGGATTTCTAGGACTTACTGTCTGCCAACTTAGCTCTGGTTTCAGTGAGAGATCCTGTCTCAGAGGAATAAGGGGGAAAATGATAGAGCAGGACACCCAGCTTCCTCCTCTGGCTTCCACTTGCAAACATGGGTGCAACCCTCTCCCCATGTATACATATACCACACACTTACATACATATAAACAAGTATATACATACATATACACTCATACACACACTCTTATAACAAACAAGTGTGTGCATGCACACACATACACACCATTAGCATGAAGGAAAAGCCCTCCCACAATGATTTCTTCTAGAATGCTATTGGTTTCTGAGGACCACAGTCTCTTTGTCTCTGCAGAATTGGCTGGCTCAAGCTACATACAACCTTCATGTAGAACAGTATTTAGGAAATTGTCCTGGCAATCTAAAGAGTGCTTAACAAAAGTGACAAGGAGTGTGAAGGGCCCTTTGAAGGCATGGATGTGAGCCTTAAAATATGTAAAAAAGGTGGGCATTTGGGAGGAGATAACAGTCCACTAAAACTAAGCTTTTAGGCATCCTACACAGTAAGTATATTGAGAGAGACCAACACTCTGTGACAGGGAGACATGGGAGACGGAGACCCTGCCTCAGTGCCTGCAGTAATGATCTACAGATGAAAATCAAGATGGGTAGATTAATGAGGAAATTTGAAGACCTCTTGTTATGAATACAATGGAAACAATTAGGAGGGTTATAGAAAACTATCTGGAAATATAAGGGTGTAAGAAGACTGCATGGAGTACAAGGGAATTGATCTTGGCCTTGGAGGTCAATTTTTGTAGAACTTATAGCATTTGACTTGGTGAGAGAAAGGAAGAGGTGAATATCCTAAGGCACAAAGTGGGAAACATTTATAAGGAGGCATTTGTCGTCATATGTAGATTCTGTCTCACTTTCAAAAGTGGTGACTGTGAGTATCAAAGAACGGTGCTCTGCCTAGGAAGCTCATCAGTCTGCTGCTGTTTGGGGGATCCAAGTACACAGCCTTTGTGCTTGTCTTCATCCTAGGAGAGACATGGCCTCCATGCCAGCACCTTGTGGAACATTCTCCACCAACCTCAATAACCAGAATCAATAACTGAGATCACCTATACTATGCTTAATTCTTAGCCTCTAGGTCCTTGTACTTGCTAGCTCAGCTCAACTCAGCTAGGAACTACCCAGCTGAGTGCCCATAGACACCAAATTCTGGATTGGAGTTGCAGATGGTTGTGAGCCACCATGTGGGTGTTGAATCCTAGTTCTCCACAGGAGTAGCAAATGCTCTTAACTGTGGATCCACCTTTCCAGCCTCCAAAATTGTTTTTTTAAGTGAATGGTGTGGCACTTAGATTCCATTGGACCATTTGGAATTCACTTAAATGAATGAGTAATGAATGAGTGGTTTATTTTAAAAGGTAAATATTTATAAGTGCAATATCCTATTTTAGTCTTTATTTTAACAAATTAAAAATGTATTATTATGTGAAGTGGGGTTAGGGAGGGCATATGTGCTAAATAGCTCGTATGGAGAGGCCAGAAGACAACTCCAGCTTTGTGGAGTTGGGTTTCTCTTTCTACCTTATGTGGATTCTGGGAATTAAACGCAGACCATCAGGGTTCCATGACAAACATCTTGGCTGCTGAGCCATCTCACTGCCTCTGTTTTTTTCTTTCTCCTTTCTTTCTTCCTCTTCTTCCTTCTTCTCCTCTTCCTTCTCTTCCTCTTTTTGCTGTTGTTGCTGGGGATTGAACACAGTGCCTTACATGTACTAAGCATCTACTTTACCACCAAACACTGAATTAAATCCCCAGCCCAAAATCTGTAATATATGTAATACCAGAAAATACATTTCTACTACTGTTTTTAACACAGAAATTTAAATACTAACATGTATATATATATGTATATATAACTATATTGCATATATGTGCAAGCATATATGTGTATGGAGGATAATGTATTTTGTTAAATCTTTTAGGACATATGATAACCATTTACAGTGGAGTGTAATACAGGTGCTCAACCAGAGGAAAGCAAAGAATCCCCAGTATTAGGAGCAATCATCAGAGGAGATGCTGTGGGAAATGAATTTTGAGGGTTGATCTTAGTCATCTAAACAAAATAGGGATGGGAAGGAATTCCTTGGAGAGGGAACCATATCTGAAAAAGGCCTGAAGGTAAAAAACAAAACCAAAATAAAAAATAAAACCAGAACTTTTTGTGGGTAGTGACATGACAGGACCCATGCATGGCTTGTAAAGAGGCTGGAGATCCGTGGAGAGAGCGCTTGCCAAGAAATGGGCGTGAGAAAGTGTTAGCAGTCCATTGAGGGTGTTTCCTTCCCAGTGGCTATTTTCCATACTAATATTCTTTTGGGCATTATTACAAATGCAGAGATTCTTGTTTATGTTCAGCTAGGGGAGGAAAATGAAGCTGGTGATTTGAGTCTGCTCCTTTGCAGAGTTGTACCTAGTAGTTATGGGAGGGCTGAGCCTAGTGCTATCGGCCAAAGGAGCTCTCTTCAGTGACATAATTGTCATTAAGAAGAGTGGCAACTCTGCCCAAAGTTTGGCTATGAGTCTTAGCCTCTGCTTCAATACCTTCATCATAGAATCTTTCAGAGGCCCTCTGTGGTAGGCCTGTTCCCTGTCTTCTTCTGCTTCCGGTATCTATCGTGTTTGTCCATCTGAATGAGGATTGAGCATCTTCCCTAGGGTCTTCCTTGTTGTTTAGCTTCTTTATGAGTATAGATTTTAGAATGTTTATCCTATATTATATGGCTAATACCCACTTATAAGTGAGTATATACCATGTGTGTCTTTCTGCTTCTGGGTTACTTCACTCAAGATGATCTTTTCTAGATCCTACCATTTGCCTGCAAATTTCATGATTTGCTTGTTTTTGATAGCTGAGTGGTATTCCATTGTGTAAATGTACCACAATTTCTGTATCCATTCCTCCATTGAGGGACATCTGGGTTATTTCCAACTTCTGGCTATTACAAATAGAGCTGCTATGAACATGGTTGAGCAAGTGTCCTTGTTATATAGTTGAGCATATTTTGGATATATGCCTAGAATGAATGGGGAGATAGAAAGACCTGGAGGGGACAGGAGATCCAAAACAAGACCAACAGAGCCATAAAAACTGAGCCCTGGGGCCCCTAAAGAGAATGATACCCCAACCAAGGACAATGCATGGAGAGGACCTAAAACCGGGCTCAGATGTAACCTCTCCAAGTGGAGTCCCTAGTTAGGGAAACAGGGACTTTCTTTGGCATGAACTCAGTGGCAGGCTCTCTGATCAACCCCCACCCCCCAGGGTGTGTGTGTGCAACCTTGCCAAGTCACAGAGGAAGATAGTATAACCAGTTCTGATGAGATCTGATAGGCTAGGGTCAATTAGAAGGGTAGGAGGCCCTCCTCTACCAGTGGACTAGGGGAGGGGCATAGAGAAGAGGGAGGGAGAGTAGGATTGGGAGGAGATGAAGGAGGGGGCTACAGCTGGGATACAAATTGAATAAATTGAAATAAATGATAAAAATTAAAAAAATAAAAAAAGAAGAGTGGCAATAATTTTGAAATCAAAGATTGGTATACTTGCACCAGTAAAGGACTTTAAATTATTACTATTATTATTTATTACTTTTATATTTTGTGTATGAATGTCTCTGTGTACTATGCACATGTGGTACTGTGGAGGCCAGAAGAAGAAATTGGATCCCTTTAGACGTGGAGCTAGAGAGTGTTGTTAACTACTATATGGGTGCTAGGAATGAAATTTGGTTCCTCTGGAAGGGCAGTCAGTGCTCTTAACCACTAAGCCATCTCTTAGAGACTTTTTGTCTCAGTTTGCAAGTTTATTTACATGAGAAAGACGCCTTAACAGAATTATAAAATTCGAATCAAACTTAACACGTTGCATTTATAAAACTACCTTGATTTAAACAGTTGTACTTCGTAAGTTCTTTGTGGTCCCAGAACAGGTAAAACCTGTAGTTGGTTACTCTCCTGGCCTGTCTATGACACTGAATTTCCCTGTTATGATGGAGAGAGTGTTGTGAGGTAAGGTTGTTTGTGGTTCAGAGAAAACAGATGATGACACTTGTTCTCTGCATTTGAACATTTGCTCAGCAGCATGGTGAGCCTCAACAGTGTTTGCTTAGAGCAGATTGAACCAAACCCAGGAGGAAACCTCCAAAGAGCTGATTCAGTATCATACAAGAAAGCATGGGACAGTTGGATGAGCACCTTTTCCATACTTTCACACTTTCCAGGATGACACTTGCCCTTAGAGAACCTTGAGCCACCTAATAATTCATTGTTCCAGCTTGTAAGGGAGAAGTGGGAAATTATACCACTGAATTTATACCAGGGCAGTAGATACTCAAGGTTTTTGTGAGGAGGAAGACAAAAGGGACTGAGGACAGCCATAGGGATGTGACCAACATGGCAAGGTAAAGAACATTATATCACTTTGATTGGTTGTGGAAAAGTGTATTTGGAGGGTTGTGTTTTGTTTTTGTTTTTTGCCATCACTCTCCCCAGTACTATTTTCAAAATAGTCTTCAGAAATACTAATGTTGGCTTTCAGGAGGGGGACAGGAGATTATGCTGTTAAGTAAGTATTGAGTCAGCACAGAAGCCCTTCTATGTGCATTGTGGCTTACTGCCCTATTTATCTATCATTCTGTCTATTGTCTACCTATCTATTTACTTATTTATTTATAGAAGAAGTCTATGTATCCAAGGCTGATCTTGACCTTCTGACCTTCTGTCCCACTTCGCTACTGTTAAGATTATAGACATGTGCCACAACAGTTGGCTTATGCAGTGCTGAGCTTCAAGCCTAGGGCTTTGGGCAAACATTCAAAGCACTGAGCAGTAGCCCCAGCTCTACCTGCCTTCCTACTCAGGTGTTGGTGGCAGAAACAAAGTGGTGGAGTCTGTTTACATCACAGCAGACAAAGAAGCAGAGAGTGTGACACTCAGTCCTGATACAACCTCTAACGCCCATCCCGCAGTGACCTACTATTATGTAGGCCTCACCTCTTAAAGGTTCCACAGCCTCAAAATCCAGGGGTGTTGGTGGGGGAACACAACCATTTAAAACATGAATTAGTGGAGACATTTTAAAATCAAAAGAGAACACTAGCAGCTGAGCTCAGAAGCTGCAACCCATTATCTTGAGCCACTGGGGAAGTGCTGGCTAAAAGAGGAATAGAAATGGGAGATGCCAGGAGATTTTGAGACTGTTTTTGGAGAAGAAATTTGGTGATGGTTTGGAAGTGGGTCCTGAATATATCTGCCACTAGTTATCCCAGGGGAAGGGTGGCGCCTTATACTGAGGGGTATAGGTGTCATAGACCAGAGCTCTTGTTTTCTTGTTATTATCTGGGGACTAAATACATTTCCTAGTTTTTAAGTTTTTCTAAAAATAATCAGTTATGACCACAAACTTGTTACCTTTGTCTCATATAAAAGGGAACTTTTACAGACCAAAATAATAAAACAAATAACTGAAGGCTCCAGCTTTGGATCCTTTTTCTTCGTGGGAGAGTCTGTCTCCATGTGTGCTGTACTGTGTTGGAGGTACTTTCCCTTTAATACATTTTGGATGAGTGTTTTGACATAAACAGCAGCAAAAAAGAATCTAGTGGCCCTGTCTCAGAAACCTAAACAAACAGCACTAAATAACAAGCTGGGTGTGATAGCTCATGCCTGGAATCCCAGCACTTGTTAGGCTGAAGCAGGAGGATTTTGACTTTGAGGACGGTGTGGGCTATGCAGTGAGACTGTTTCAAAAGTACAACAAAAATACAGAAAAAAAAAGGTAGGATGACAGGATAGAGAAAGATTTTATGCTCAACCATTGCAAAATTAGGCAAGATCATTTGAGTTAATTAAAATTGTAGTGTGCATTTGTTGATATATTTTCAATTTGAGAATTCATTTTAGGTTTTCTTTATGTATATGAGTGTTTTGCAGCCCTCATTTGGGTGGCTAATAGAATGTTGACAGTTTTTACATATTACTCCAAACTCAAGAAGCTTGTGTCTCTAACCTGTTTTCTATCAGCTGTCCATCTGTCCATTTATCTATCTCAGTTATTATTGTTTTAAAAGGTTTGTTTATTTGTATTTTATGTGTATAGAGTTTTTGCCTTCATTTATATAACTGTACCATGTATATGCAGTGCCCATGGAGACCAGAAGGTCCTTAGAGCTAGAGTTATAGATAATTGTGAATTACCGTGTGGGTACTATGAACTGAACCTGGGTCCTCTGCAAGAGCAGCAAGTACTGTTAACCACTGAGCCAATTCTCCAGCCCCTCATGTAAGGCCTAGTTCTGTGTAGTGGTTTCTTCTCAGTGGGTTGATCTTGGTGCTTTTACTCATTTTGGAAGATCCTTCCTTGGGTCCCTTGAGGTACCTTACAGTTTCACTTATGGTGCAAATGGGCCTCTGATATGCCCTGGGCTCCAATATCACACTCATGGAGTCCTGTATATTAGGGAATAATGTTTTTTTCCAATGTCCTTCTCTTTCCTTTCCTTACCTGAAATGTAACCTTTGGTCTTTATTTCTGAACTAGATTTCAGTTGATACTTTGGCCCTTATTTCCATGTTTGTCGCGTAAGTATTGTTTGTGTAAGTATTGTTTGTGTCTTAACCAGAAAAATGGTTTTTGCTTCTTTGTTGCCCTAAAATTTTTAGTTGCATAGATTTTTTAACAATTCTTTTCTCTTGGTTGGAACTTTTTGTACTCTCTTTGATAAATTGGTAGTACTTTATTCATGAATCTGGAGTCCAGTTTTTAAATCACTGCCGCCTTTCAAAAGCAATGACTTACCATGTCCTCAGCATCACATTTTTTCTTTTCTAGTTACCCATCTCCTGGTCTGTGCAGTGGTCTTCTCTTCTATTTCCTTGTGTGCTCTGCCTACTCCTCTCCCACAGTCTTCCAGTCTTCTTTCTGTCAGAGGTCACAGAAGAAATATTTAGTTAGCCTCTGCCAAACATTCTGGCTGTGCTGTTTTCCTTAAAACAATTTGCACATAAATAGTTTTGCTTCTTGGTCTTTGTGCTCTAGTACAGATGTTTCTTCGATGACAGAGGTATTGTGGTCAGTTGAGAGGATGATGGACCATGTTTAGAGAATTGGTTTCTGATCTTTGCTGCACTACTAATTTGTGGTTTGATCTTGTACAGGGCACTTTCTGTGCTTCAATTTTCTTTTGTCAAGTGTCCTTATTTTATGGTAAAGAAGATGAAACTCTATGAGTGTGAGATGGGAACCCAGAGTAAGCCTGGGCATCAAGGAGTGAATATAGACTTGAAACAGAACCATTGCTGTGAGCATAGAGCATCCTTAGTAGAACCAAAAGGTAACTCAAATGACCTATACGAAGACAAAGCTGGTCTAGGTAGTCGTCTTGAAGAAGTATAAAGTGTAATAATATGATGAACGTTCTCTGACAAAGCTCACTTCTGGAGATGACTGGCTTGTCCACCCCGGGTTCACCCTGGATCATTTATCTATTTGTTGTTACCTAGGGTTAGGGGAAGCTTGTCCTCTGTGAATCCAGTTCCAGAATTCCTCCTCCAACCTTCCACCTCCTTCACAGATTCAACCTGGACCTTCATCTGGCTTTGATTTCCCCATCATGTGGAGATTAGTCCTTGGAAATTGGAGTTTCAGGAAACCTTAAATGTTTGATAACAAATGTTTCTTGATGGCTCCTTCTGTGCTGTGCATGGCTGTGCTCCAAATCTTAGGCTTTGGAGGAGGCGGGATTTGGTTCTAGCAAGGAAAGGCAGAGTGTTTGGGGATCTTGTTACCAAGAGCTATGAAATAAGAGTAGACTAAAGAGATGAGAGATGCCTCTTAAGAACACCAAGGGGTCTTTGAAGCAGAGGTGGATGGGTTAGCTTCTGCTTACACAAACCTCAGCTTTCCTTCCCCATATACAGCTACTGACAAAAGCAGCACCCTGCTGCTTCCTCATCTTGTTCCCTTGTGAAATGCCTTGATATTTATTCAGGTCTTGTCTCATTTAGACCCCCTTTCCTTTAAAGATTTACCTTAGTTTTTCTCATTGCAGAATGAGCTGGACCCCTGAGGTCTTTTTCTACCCAGTGACTCTATGTGGTTAGTGATGGGGCTGAGGCAGCTCACTATTCCTGCTCTCCTCACTCAGAGACTCTTAAACTGCTAGAGAAAGCCAGAAAACTCCAGAATAGTTCTGGAAAGAAGAATTACTTACTGGACTCTGTATACTTTCGAGCAGACGCTGTCTGCTATCCCACAGTCTTTATCTCTTTTTCCTTAGGACAGTCACCACAATGCGCATCAAACTATATTCATTTCCTATCGTATTCTATATGCCCTGATTCTATCCTGACCATACCTTACCAACGAGGATGCTTCTGGTCTACTGGAATTGTTAGGACTAGGTGACACTGATCCTATTATGTAGGGAGTGGGGACTGTTAACTAGCCAGCCCTAAAAGACTAGGAAGTAAATGCTAATGCAGCTTCTTCAGACCTGTTTATTGTGGACAGTAACAACAGCTGGTTGAAATAATGGTTTGATTTGGGGTTTGGTAAGAGGCTGTGAGCCTATCTGACACATGGCACTTGCCCCCATTCTATTTGGTTTTAAATTGTTCTAATCTGATGACCCAACTGGTAATTGTCACATAATGCCAGATGTTCCTTGTGGCCTGACATGTTATGGGTACCTGTGGATTTGCTAATTCATCAGTCATAGGTAATTAAGTATTTTTTCAAGTACTACTCACAGCTTTTTTTTTTTTGAGGGGGGATGGGTGTTTTGGCTATTTGTGTGTCTGTGTACAGTATTTGTGCTTGGTTCCCTCAGAAGTCAGAAGAGAGTATCATATCCCCTGGGAATGAAATTACAGATGTGTAGGTCCTGGGAATGGAATCCAGGTCTTCTGGAAGAACATGCAGTGCTCTTAGCCACCAAATCATCTCTCCAACCCCTATTTATGCTATCTTTAATCCTGCTCTTTCCTTTGATTTCTCATCTGCTTATTTTGTCACTTCAGGAAAAAATCTTCCTTGTTTATTCTTCTTTGATTATGACTATTCTAATCCTACCTGATAAGCTTTATAGCAGGAATACTTCTGAAAAGAAAGACATATGGGAATGGAATTAGACAGTGTAGTGTAGTAACAGAAAGAATGAAATTGTACCATTTGCTGGAAAATGAATACAACTAGAGATTGTCATATTAACTGAAATAAAGCCAAATTTAGAAAGACAGATATTGCATGTTTTCTTTCATTTGTGGGTGCTATGTATTTTTCTATATATACATAAAACCCTTTGTGTATAAATATAACATGGAAGTTGAAAAACTACTGGGGAAGAAAGGAAACTAGTAGGAGAGCAACAGGGAAGAGGAAGAACTGGGAAGGTAGAATAAATATGATCAAATATGTTGATATTCTTGAAAGAAACAGACTCTGTGAGACCCAAAGCTATATACAGTGAATATATGTATGAAATCTCAATACAGCCGACAAGACCAGCACAGTGACACCATCAGTTGACATGCCAATGTGATTGGGGGAAATCTTACAAGGTCCTACTCCTACATGAAGAGCGCCAGGCAATTAATGGCTGCTGAGAGAAGGAGAATCAGTCTTCAAGGACAAGCTCCTGATATGTTATCCAGTCCCAAGTGGTCAACCCCAAACAGTTACATATAAGCAACAGTCAATGGTCTTAGCAAGCTGTATTTATTTTTATGAGAGAGAACAATAAGGAAGAGGGCTCATAAATATGAGGAGTGGTGGGGAGACACAGGAGGAGTTGGAGTGGGGATAAGAACGGATGGAAATGGCATGAATACAGTTCTCTTATATGACGTTCTCAAAAAATTAAATTAAGATGTACTTAAAAATTAGATGGTGTCAGGCAGGAGAGATGGGTTGACAGTTAAGAACAAATGCTGCTTTTTCAGATGACTGGAGTTTTGTTCCCAGAAGCCTTATTGGATGGCTCCAGTTCTCGGGGATCCAATGCCTCCGATCTCTGACGGCACCTGCACTGATGTGCATATACCTACACACAGGCATGAAGGTTTTTGTTTGTTTGTTGTTATTTTGTTTTTGGATGCAGGATTTCTCTGTGTAGTCCTGAACTCCCTTTGTAGACCAGGCTGGCTTGAAACTCAGAGATCAGCGAGTGCTGGGATTACAGGCATGTATCACCACACCTGGGTGGCACATAGTTAACAATAAAAAATAAATTAAAACATTTTACATGGAGAGCTGTGTGGCAGTGAGGTGAGGGGTGGCATATGCCTTCAATCCCAGCACTCACGAGGCAGAGGCAGGTAGATCTCTGTGAGTTCAAGTCCAGCCTGGTTTATAGAGTGAGTTCCACGACAGCCAGGGCTATGAAAGAGACCTGTATCAAAAACATTTTTTTAGATGGTATGAAGCATTCATGTATTAGTGTTGCTCTGGGAAATACCCTGTTTTATATTTATTTTTTTAATTTTTAAATTAAGTTATAATTTTTTGAGTCTCATACTGGTCTCTAATTTGGTACGTAGCAGAGGCCTACCTTGAACATCTAATCCTATTACCTCCATCTTCTGAGGGCTGGAATTGTAGGCATGTACCATCATGGTTGGCTCTATTTTTTTTTTAACATGGGATGCCTCATGAATGTGCTGTCATCCTGGTATAGGGACATGCTAATCTTCTGTGTGTTTCCAGATTTAATATTTGTGTTGTAATAGCAAGCATCCAGCTCTGTCTTTTAATTAACCTGCCTTTCCTGAACTCTTGTGTAAACACTATGTAATTTTATATCTTCTTGATGGTATTTTTAGAGATATTGTTTTGTGTCTTTATCATGCAGAAATCAAATTTCAGCCATGTTTTTCAGTAATGAGATTATCTGGGCGTCCAACTGTCATGTTTATGAGTTTATCTGGGCATCCAACTGTTATGTTGTCATTTTATAAAAGTGACTGACTAACTCTTGACTCTTCTGTTGTTTAGAGAGGAAGAATAGTACTTCAAAAGGATTCTGAGCACAAGATAAGGAAAGTTTGATTCTTTCTCTGAGCCACAGTCTCTAGGCGAGAGGTGATGGAGGTAGCCATGTTTAACTTTCCTAAGCCCTTCCTTCTCCACCCTGTGTGTCTTGTCAGGATAAGCTACAACTGAAAGCTCCTCATTGAAAATTGTGATCTGACTGTGATAGGATCCCATTCTCCAGACATGCTTAGTGGAGAGAATGGACTTTTCCCTCTTTTTTTGACTGGGAGATAATCAGTGCTTGAATGCAGAGTTCTCAATGTGAAGTTTTGTGCATTTTCTACATGGTACACATGCTGCTCACTTAGGTAAGCTGCCCTATGTGTAGCTTGCAGCGTCTCCTTGTGGAATGAAAATTCAGGAAAAGAGAACTGCTATTGACTAGATTCCAAACTGTACTGGGCTCCAGGTAATCAAAGTTCCTGCAGATGTTCCTGCCTGCGGATTGGCCTGTGTCCTGTCTGCTGTTCCAGAGAAGTACGTGGCTGATTTTTATCTCTTTGTCCTTCTTTCTGTGGGGCCCAGGATGTTCTTTTTGAATTCTTCTGTAGCTTTGTCTCTTTGAGGAAAAGCAGCATGTATTTTGGCCTAGAACTGTGAATAAAATCTGTGCCCAGGGGCCAGGGTGAAACTAATGCCTTTTTTTAGTCCCAAGCCCTCTAGTCCAAAAGCTCCATTGGCAACAGACGATAAGAGTAGCCAGCTGCAGATCTCTATTGTGCAATTTTGAGGTGAGGATGGGTACAATCTCAGGGCCCAGGAAGCAGATGTTTGTCAGCCAGAGCAATGACATTAGTTGCTTTGCTGGTGCTACAGGGAGGGGAGATTCCAGGTGCTTAGCCGCTTTCGTGCATGTGTGGTGGCCGGAGCCACCCTGGTTCTCCAGCAGTCAAGGCCTCTGTCTGGAGAAAGCTTTGTTTCATTCTTGCCTTCTGTTTTCTCCATGGGACCTGAAATGGAAACTTTGACAATCCTTTGAGGACTGGACAGCCTAGTGTGACCTTGTGTGCTACTTGTGGAGATGCTAATCTGCCTAAGGTTTGCAAACCTTGTGAATATGAGTATCTTATATGAAGTGCAAAGAGGAAGTGTAGAAGGGGAAGTGTCTGGAATCCATATTAGGAATTGCCTTTTCCTGGCAAAGAAGAACAGTCTTAGACTTGATTCTTTTTTTTTTTTTTTCCATTTACTTTTGGGAGGGGGCATGCGTGTTGTGGAGGATGCATCTGCACTTGTGTGTGCTGAGGCCAGAGGTTGGCATTTGGTATTTTCCTCAGTTGCTTAATACTTAACTTTTTGAAACAAAATCTCTCATTGACCCCGGAGCACACTGATTTGGCTAGACCAACCAGTGAGCTCTCAGGATCCTGTCTCTGCCTCATAGCTCTGGGATCATAGTCATGCTGCTAGGGATCTGAACTTAGGTGCTCAGGCTGGAATAGCAAATACTTTGCCAGCTAAGCCATCTTCCCTGCCCTGCTTTAAGTTTTTTATAAATTAATATTATTTGGTGGATTAATGTAACCATTTAGCACAGAAGAAGAAGATATATCTAATGGCTTCTTTTCTGTGTCCAGCAGAGCCTCTTAGGGCCATACATTGGGTGATAAATTGGAAAAGACATGTCTTCAGAATGATCTCTCTATTCAGCCTAGCTGTGTACAGGGATCTAGGAACTGCAGTGGGGATTCTTGGGAAGCTTGTAGCTAGCATTACAACCTCTGAGGCAACAAAGAAGCCAGAACAGGGTGGGAGCCAGCAAAGCCCAACTACTTAACAGCTTTGGTTTCCTGTCAGATGTTGGGGTATTCTTCTGGCTCCACCTGTTTTCCTGCAGATGTTAGAAAAGAAGCCTGATGCACAGAAAGCAGATGATACTAGGGCTTATATCAGGGTAGGAACTTCCAACCTCTGGCTTATGTAGGCTTCTCTGTACCTGAGTAGCTGTGGGTTTCTTTAAGAGTCTGGTTCTCATTCAAGTGTGGCCACTGCTCACCCAAAGGCATGTTGGGGAGAAGCTCAGGTATAGTCTGTCTGGATGTCTTTTTTTCTCTTCCTTTGGCTTTTCACAACTAAGGACCTTTCTATTACAGCATCTGAGGTACCAAAGTGCATGTTCTATGTCTAGGGCCTCTACTTTTAGACCTGGAAAACTGTGGATGAGCTCTTGGTTTCTTTCCTGGTCAGGTACTTCTTAGACACCACATGCATTCCTTTCTGTCCAACTCAGCCTCCAGACTTTGTGAAGTACAATTGTTTCCTGCTTCTGTGATTTGGAATGTTAAAAATAGATCAGAGGAGACTAACTATTGAGGGTGACCAGAGCTGTTCAAGGGGGGAGGGTGGCTTTTTTTTTTTTTTATAATTCTGGAGCTATCTTTGTGGGGTTATAGTATTCATTCTTCTTTTGGGGAGGAGGGTATCACTGAGTAGCTCAGTCTGTTCTCAAGTTTGTGATCATCCTGCTTCAACTTCCTGAGTGCTGGGGTTAGAGTAGTGTGCCACCATACAGGGGCTCAGTATTAATTCTTTCTAAAACATTCCCAACTTGCCTACCTTTCTTCCCGTCATTGTGAAAGAGAGAGGATGGGGAGCAAAGCAAAAACCAATCCTCAATTTCCTGTGATCTTTTTTTGGACTTAAGATGGGTACTGCAGATGCATTTAAGAGCAAGGAGCTGAGAAACAGGCTGTTTCTGGCTCTCATGTTGGTGTGCTGAAAAGTTTCTGTAACTATCCCCTTCCCCTACAGGTAGGTGCCATTTTTACCTGGCTTCAAAGTCTTTGGAGGGCAGCAGCATTTACTTCTGTAAAGTAGGAAGGGCCCAAGAAGACATTAAAACATAAATAACTGGAGGAACAAGCCCTTCCAAAGAACTGGAAAGGGAAGTTAATTTGGAGGGAATGGCGGGTGCTGGGTGTGGAGAGTGGGGAGGTGGGTTTGGGAATGCTTGCTTGTGCCATGAGCATGATGCCCAGGACTGCCTTCCTTTGGGAATAGAGTTGGTACCTTGCCTGCCCTTCTTGTCCTGTCCCCATCATACTCCTGTATGGTTTTGGCCTGTAAGGGAAGTCTTGGCAGAGTGTCATGGGACAGAGCCACTAGATTTGAGATTAGACTGGTCAGCTTTGGTCTACCTCCCAGCTTTTTGGCTGCCTTAATTATGAAAAGCTTCTTGGAAGCCCCCAGTCCTTGCTGACTCGGCCTGTGATTGTGTCCTGCATTGGTAAGGTTCATATTTCTTCCCACACATGCTCTACAGCTTTGGGTTTTATAAAGAGAGGGGTATGGCTAGGAGTGGTGCTGCATGCCTGTAACTCAGAACTTAATGCAGTATAATTGTGAGTCCAAGGCTAGCTGGACAAGACAGCATCAGGTACTAGATCAGCATAAGCTACACAGGGAGACCTTGTCTTAAAAAAAAATAAGGACTGGAGAGATTTCTCAGTGGTTAAGAACACTTGCTGAGGACCTTTATTCGATCCCTAGCACCCACATGGTGATTCACAACCAATTGTGACTCCAGTTTCAGGAGATCCGATGGCTTCTTCTAATCTCTGCCGCACTAAGCATACATGTGTTATAATACATATGTGTAGACAATAATACATGTAGACAAAACAGTCACATAAATAAAATGAATGAATGAATGAATTAATTAATTATTTTTTTTAAAAGTTGAGGCTGATTCGTGTTGTATCTCGGTAGAGTGCTTGCCTAGCATGTGTGGCCCTGGTTGGATCCCCAGTACTACATAAACCAGATTGTTAAATGTGCCTGTAATCTCAGTATTTGGAAAGTGGAAGCATGAGGATCAGAAGTTCAAAGTCATCCTCAGCTTTATAGTGAGTTTGAGGTCATCCTGAGGTACATGAAACCTTGTAGTAAGGGGCTTAATTTGAAACAGAACTAGCTCAGGGTCTACATCTGAAATGTGTACTGGAAGACTCCTACTAGTCTTGATTTTTCTGTCTCTTCCTTCCCTTTATCTTCCCACCATGGTCAGAAATTTTAGACAGCTTCCACTATGAAGTAGGCCCATCAGAATGTTAAGGATGGAGCTAAGCACAACTGCACGCTGCTTGGAGTGCTTGGGCTCACCTGCAGAGCCAGCAATTTAACCTTGGGACGGGGCTTTCCTCCCAAGAGGGGATGAAAGCAGGGAGGAAAGAGTAAGGAAGTGCGTCAGGGTCAGGATAGCATTGAGTCCATGTTCTTTCCTCCCTCTTGTGCTTCCAGCATCATCACTGTTGATAGGAAAACAAGAAAGAGAAAAACAAGGCTTTGCTATCCAGTCAACAAGCGGTCAGCAAGCACTTGCTGACTTCCTTAGCTTAAACAACAGTGTAGCGCAGATACTTTATAAAGCTTGGGTTTTGGCAAGACATAATTTATTATCTACCCAGAGAGACAATAGTTGTTAAAGAAAGAATGCCAAGCTTTTAACTTGTTGGTTTTTAACTACAAATATCTTTGCAGTTGGGAAACCAAAAAGTTGTGTCTTAAAACCATAGGAAAGCTTTCTTGAAAGAGGCAGGGTTTGGTTTTTTTCTGGTCTTTGGAAGTGGGGTTGAATTTATAAGTAAAAGAGGGGTGTTCTACATGTGGAGAACAGCAAGCACATAGAGAGAATATAGTATCTATCCAAGAGTCTCTGAGATGAGCTGTCCTGAAGCAGTATGTCTAATAGGGCAGAGCCAAGAATTTCACTTTTTGGTTTAACATTGGTGCACCAGAGATGGGATATGAAGCCGTGAAAGTGGAATCATGTAGAAACCTTGTTTAGTTTAATTTAAAATTTAAATTATGTATCTGTGTACATGTGTATGCGAATGTGTAGGTGTCTCACAGAGGGCAGAAGACACCATTAGATTCTGTGGAGCGGAGTTATAGGTGGTTGTGAGATGCCTGATGTAAGTATCCTTAGCTGCCAAGCCGTCTCCAGCCCTTGGACATCTTAATGGTAGAAGGAAGTAGGGACATTCTGGAGAGGGCAGACACTGTTAGTAAAGTAACTTGCTGAAGGTATTGAGAGAACTACAACAAGAATAGAGAAGGGAGTGAATCCTCACGAATGTTCCAGAGTGAGATAGGCAGGTCTTAGACGTGGGATACTAAGGATGAAGGCAAGGAGAAGGAATGTGCTCAATAAAGTTTCTGACCTGTGAGGACTGATCCATACCCACCTGACATCTCTGTGAAACACCGTGAACTTTTCAAAGTACTTTTTTATTCCACAGTGGGGAGATGGGAGCCAAGAAAGAAGGCAGTTCCTAGTTCATTCAGCTTTTTAGTGGTGGGATGGGACCTCTGCTCTCAGCTTTCCCTCATTTAGGGCAGTTTTATAATAAAAGCAATATGGAGGAATGATTGAGAGACCAGAACAAGTCTATCCACAAGCAGGGTGACACTAGGTAACTCCCAATCTCTCTGGGCAAAGGTAAACTTACCCATAAGCCTTTGGAACATATTACTGGGTTTCCTAATAAGAAATGTTTTCTGAGAACTATGATCAGACTCTTGGATAGACTCTTGGGTCTTTTTAATTCTGAGTCTTAAATTCACAGAGATTATATGTATGGAAAATACTTAATTGAAATTCTTGAGAGACTGTGGCTTGTCTCTTTCTAAAGGTATTTTAAGAGTTATTTGACTCCACATAATTTTCTGCTTGTGTTGCCATAATACCCAAGTGTTGAGAACACCACTCTGTCTTGGCAGGCTTTAGCCAAATGATCAGCAGCACCCAAGAAGCTTCTGTTATCTTTGTGCTCTCTTTGTAAGATGGACCTGTACACCTCATTTCCCACATCCTATCATTATCACTTTGTGTCTGTCTTGTTGTCTGGATAACCTTTGTTGGAGAGCCCCCACTCTCATAGCAAAGCACCTTTGGATATTACTTTCTTTGTGTTCTCTGAAATGATGACTGGCTCAGTGATGTGAACTAGCACAGTTAGAGAATGGAACACAGAACTGAGGGTCATCTTGAAAGCATTTTGGGGAGTGTGCCTTTTTTACAAAGCTATTGTGGTCTCTGTCCTGACCCTTAGCTTTCCCATAGATACAGCTACATTGGAGCTCCTAAAGACAGATCAGAGAAGTGCTGTATCTTGCAGTCTAGGAAATCTTCTCTTTTCTGCTTTGGGACATGGGGTGATGGCTCCTACATGTCTAAAACATAACCATAATTACTGAGTCATGCTGCTGAAGCTCTGTGAAGACAGCTGTATGTCCAGGTAGTTCTAGGAGAAAAGTTAAAGTTAGCAATCTGAAGAGAGACTCTGTGTGTTCTATCTAGGGTCTCAGTCCATGTGGTCTGTCACTTGCTTTCACTTTCCAGTTCCCAAAGTTCCTCAAAGAGGTGAGCTCCACAGAGTTCTTAGTTTAGTCAGGATGACCTTATCCTGGTATCTGTCCCAGGCTCAGCATCATGTTACTTTCTTTTTCCTCTTTATCTCCTCTAGGTGATATTGCTGTGATCCATCTCAGCCTTCTAATTTCCTTTCCTAGTATGGTGTCCTAAATGTTTAAGAGGCTGGGGGATTGACTATACAGGTAGTAAAGAAAGGAAGTTAGATTTGTGTGTAGGTCGCATCTGGAAGATACATACATACTACATATTTTTGAGACAGGGTTTCTCTGTGTAGCCTTGGCTGTCAGAACTTGCTTTGTAGACTAGGCTGGCCTCAAACTCACAGAGATCTGCCTGCCTGTGCCTCCGGAGTTCTGGGATTAAAGACATGCACTACCACACTCAGCTGGAAGGTATATTGTATATCTTACCTCTTCTGTCCTTCAGAATAGCAGGTCTTGAAGCCAAGTGTAATGGAGCTTGACTTCAAGCCTTTCTTGGATGAATTGAAGTAAGTGGAGTAGTTTCATTTATTAAAACAACAACAAAACCCTAAAACCTCTTCAAGCCTTCAGATTTTCACCTGCAAGTGTCCATCCTTGCCTCTGCCAGCTTTTTCAGTTCTTTCTGGGTCTCTAATCTTCAGATTGCTGCTGGTTTTGCTTCTCCTGGCTTTGTTTGGAGAAGCCTAGATTCTGGAAGGGAATGTAATTTAATTAAAGCTGCGGTCATCTGGTAAGTCTTGGGTGTGCACAGAGTAAAGCCTTACTTAACCTTAACAAATTTTCATGAGAATGCTTTCTTCTCAGCCCCTGTGGCCTTTTCCTCAGAAGATGTATCATGTCTTACTGATGGCAGGTGTCATCTGTGTTGATGGCAAGCTATAGTCTTTCATCATCTTTAGAACTGAGCTGCTCATCTGTTGGAGGTGAGCCAGGGTCTCATGTATGCTATGCAGTGACATGGCTTGGGACTGGGAAGTCTGGTGGCATTTGTTGTGCTGGTCACAGCAGTTGTGTCTCCAAAGAAAGAGACCCCGGACACCGAGGAAAAGACGCTTTCTGAATTCCTTCCTAACTTTCAGTAGGCATATGTTCTCTCACTCCTCTACAAGTAATGCCTAAGAATCTTCCAGATTAGCCATTCTGATAGCCAAACAAATTTCCACCTGTTTCTGTCCTTCAGCATCTTGTGCTGGTTTTTCTCCTCCCATGCGCCTCCCCACCATCCTTTCTTTTCTCTCCATCTCCCTCATCTCACCCTTTTCTTGCTTCCTGGGGTCTCTCTCTCTCTTTTTCTGTTGCGTAAGTACCTCTGTGTTGAACTCTTAAGTGAGCATCTTTATACAAAGGCAATCTAGTTCTGTTCTGTGTTCAAAAAGTAGGATATATGGGGCTTGCGAGATGGTCAGTTTAGGTGAAGAGTGCTTGCTGCTCTTTCACAGGAACAGTTCAGTTCCCAGAACCAATGTCAGGTAGCTCCAGCTCCAGGAGATATGACACTTCTGCTCTGAGCAGACGCCAACATAATGCTTGCATAGTTACATATACGGATACAGATACATACATATTAAGACAAAAAATAAAAATAAGATATATCCAGTGTCTGTAACATTAAAAGCTGTTGTTGTTTTTTTTTTTTTTTTTTTCTGAGAAAGTTCTAGGTTTTTAACTTTGAGGTGAGGGGAAGAATGATTTTAAAAACTCCATCTTTGGAGCTCAGTATACTTTAATCCTGGCACTTGAGGCAGGTGAGTTTGAGGCCATTTAGTCTACACAGAGAGTTCCAGGTGACCCAGGTCTACACAGTGAGACCCTGTTTCAAAGCAACAATAACAAAAGCCAAAATAAGATGGAAATGTTCCCAGAGGACTGGAGAGATAGCTCAGAGGTTAAGAGCACTGGCTGTTCTTCCAAAGGTTCTAAGTTCAATTCCCAGCAACCACATGGTGGCTCACAACCATCTATAGTGAGATCTTGTGCCCTCTTCTGGTGTGCAGGTGTACATGCATTCAGAACACTATATAAACAATAAATAAATCTTAAGGGGGAAAAAAAGACTGGCCCTTTGAGGTGCCTTTTGCTCCTCTCTCTCCCTGAGTCTTTACAAGCATCGTGAACTTTGCTTCTTGGAGATAAGTTGGTTTGTAAAAATACAAACAATGCCTGAAGAGGCCACCAGCTGCATCCTGCCGTCTGACGGTTCAGATGCCACATTCAGACCCCAGTCTGTGCTCCCAGGCAGCTATCAGATGACAGCTTAGTTTAGAAGGTTAGAGAACCACAAGAATTCACTCTGATGTGATTCAGACCACAGTGAACCATGGTTTAAAGAGACAGTGGTATGAATTGTTCAGATTCCTGAGCAGGGCATAGAGCTCTATGCCCTTGCTAAAGCTTGGGAGGTCAAAGGCCCAGTTGACCCGACAGGCAGGGCTCAGCTGTCCCTGCTTTATGGAAAAGGTCTTTATCTCACCATGCCTTGAGTTTCTCCTGAGACAACTGCTCAGAGACAGAAGTACTTCTCTGCCTTCTTGCTGGATGTGTGTCTGTGCACTTTGTGCATGTGGTGCCCGAGGAGGCTAGATAAGAATGTCAGATGGCCTGGACCTGGTGTTGCAGAGAGCTGTGAGCTGACATATATACTAGGAATCAAATCCTGAGAATTTCTACATGCAGAGCAAACACAAACATTCAAAAATGGTAAGAGGTTGTCCCTTTCAGAAGAGCTTATATATAATTGCAAATGTGAAAAAAACGAACAATAGCTTTGTGGGAGGAAAGAAAGTAATAGAACTCAAAAGACAAGTCCTGAGTGTAGGAGAATTAACTTGGCCACCTGCCAAATTTCAAGTGGAAGATTGTAAAGAGTGTCATGGTAGTGTATTCCATGATCTCTTCACAGGGATAAGAGACTGTGCAAGTGACTTGATTCTAAATTCTCTTCCAGGCCCTTGTTAAGAGTGTCTTCCAGCATTTGTGATCAAGGAAACAGGTTCCTGGCAAAAGGCTGACACTTTTGAAGCTGGGATTGAGAGTTAAGATACTGTTCTTGTTCTATAGTACTAGGGGCTGGTGGGAGAGTGAAGCCAAGCAGGCCTCAGGGCACTGAAACACAGGGCAGTGAGACACGGTTGCCGTAGGCAGCCTGCTGGTCCCAAGAGTGCTGAGCTGAGAAGCCAGCGCAGCCAGGACACTCAGCAAGGTAGGATAGAGGATGTGGCTATGTGTGGTTACACTTCAGTAGCCTTGTCCAGATATTTTGGGGAACACTTCTTTCCCAGGTTCTACATGCTTTCTTATTTAAGAATGCAATTTAACTGAGACTGAGAAGGCTCAATTGGCAAAGCGTTTGACACACAACCATAAGGAACCTAGGACTCATGCAGTACTGGGTGCTGTGGTGCATACCTCTAATTCTAATGCTTTTATTATGAGATGAGAGGAAGAGACAGCGGGAGCCTCCGAAGCCTGGGACCCAGGAAGCATGGTGTATGCAGTGTCAAATAACAAAAAGAGACAAGGTGGAAGGTGAGACCAACATTTCAGGTTGTCTGTAACCTCTACCCGCATACCTCTTCTCACATGTATAGACACATGTAAATATGAGTGCTTACATGCACGCACACACATACACACATACTTGTACTCTACTTCTCCCTGAAGCTTAGTCATGACAGGTTAAGATCTTGGTTGAACTCAGTTCTAGGATAGATCAGCCTGAAAAGCCCATTTGGGCATGAAAAAATGGTGTCATTGGGTAAGTCTGGAATGTCACTTCCATGGTCTAATCTTGTCTGGTCCTGAGCCTATATTTATGTGGCGCAGTGTTAAAATGCCCAGACTGAGTGAGGGGCAGGGGTTGAAGATTTGAGAGCTTTCATCTCCTTAACTTGTATATGAGTATTGTGACCTATATTCTAAGAGCCTGGGTCAAGCCACTGTGCACTTTGTTATCAGAGGATCTGAAACTGGAGCTTCACCTGTGTTAAGAATGGTGAGGCTGGTAGACGTGAACCTCGTGGGACTGGAAGATGGGCGCTCCATAGTGGAGGAAAGAGACTGGAAAGAGGAGAATTTCCGCTTTAAAATGACTAACCTTGAATGTAGAGCAGCTATTTTTCTCTTTTCTTGAGAAGGCAGTGCTAGCAACATATGTGTAGCAGCAGCCAGCATTAGGCTCCTTCTGGGTGTGGCTCCAGCCACAGGAGGGCTGGGATTGCCATTCCAGCTTGCAGTTTATTTTATTGATCTGAAGGTTCTGGAAGAGCGCATGCTCAATTTATTGTAGACATATTGCCTTTCAAGAGGACTTTGAGATGACACCTCTCTGTTCTTTAAAGGCAGCTTTGAAAGTGATGGCTGAGGAGAGGGTCCAGACTGTTTCCCAACTTACTCTATGCTTGGCACTTTCATTCTCTCTCCAGCCTTCTCCCTGTAGGCCAAAAACTGGACTCTCATCTTTTTCTTCAAGGAAGATGCTTTTTGTTGGTGATGGTCTTTTGTATGATTGGAGACAGATAGCCCGAGAACTCTAGACCAGGTGCTGCGGTGTTGAATAGACCCAAAACAAAACACTGGCCAGAGAGATGGCTCAGTGGTTAAGTGCACTAGATACTCTTGCAGAGTACTTGTGTTCTATTTTTAGCACTCACAGGCGGCTCACAGGGCATCCAATACCCTCTTCTGGCCTCTACGGGCATATGGTACAGAGACATACATGCATACAAAACACTCATACACATAAAAATAAATAATTTTTAAAAGAACACTATAAAAACAAATAAATGTAAAGAGATATATAAGAAAACATCATGCACTTTTTTAGGGCCTCAGTCTTGTTTTCTGTAAGTATGGATGGATATGTATTCCCCATGTATAGTGTAAGCCCATTCATTGCTCTGGAGAACAGCTGCTTCTGTTTGCTTATCTGGTGAGTGTTTCCATCTTTCCATTCATCTTGTAATATGTCGATTGCCACGATGAGTGAGCTGCTAAAGTCCTTGCACCTGGAGGGGCGCAGGCCTGTGTGGGGAGTGGTATACAAGTCATGATGATAAAGTACGCCACACAACATAGGACAGGCATCCCTAGGCTGCTGTGGGCCTGTGAAAGAGACAAATTCTGCCTGGAGATGTAGAAACATTTCACAAAAGGAGGTGTCCTTGAGGTGGGCCTTGAAGGCAGTAGGCTTTTGTGAGTGTGGGAAGGAAAAGCAGCCAGATGCAGTGATAGCATGACCCACAGAGAATGGGAGAGAAAGGTTGGGGCGTTTTCAGAGTACCAGGTTGTATGCAGTATCGTGGTATGGCGTGGTTATGCCCACAGTGGGAAGGTGGCAGCAGGGAAGGTGTAGGTTGGAGATACATTGATCCTTCACTGTTGACTGCTGAGAGAAAATTCAGGAGTCAGGATTTCAGATTTGGGAGGCAGTGTGTCTTATAATAGGCAGTAGATCTAGTTGTTGCTTTTATTAAGACGTCATTATTTTTCCCATATAATAATTTTCTTTTTCTAGTAAATATTTGTTTTTATTTTTAATTATGTGTATACTTGTGCATGTATATGTAGGGAGTGGTGTGTGCATGTGAGTATAGGTATCCTTGGAGGCCAGAAGTGTTGGATCCTCTGGAACTCAGGTTTCAGAAGGTTGTGAGTCAGTTGATGTGGTGCTAGGCACTGAACTTTGGTCCTCTGGAATAACAGTATACGCTCTTAACTGCTCAGCCATCTTTCTAAGCTCCCCTCCCCATAACAGTTTTCAATGAATTTTTTCTTAGTAACAAAACTCCCTGCTTCAAACTCATATAACATATCTTCAAATTATAGTCATATACACATAAATATATATACATACATGTACATAAGCATATACATATTTTTTTCAGTGTCCAATCTTTTGACATCCTGACATGACTTTAGGTGACAAAGTTCATGCTTGAGAATTGTGCAATCAAGTTACAGAAACAACAACAAACCCTTGTGTTTTGAGCAAGTTTGTGATTTTTGTGTTGGACCACATTTATAGTTATCTTTGGCTGCATATATTCAGAAGTGACATATTTGTTAGCATGGTAACCTGTGCTACACAGTGAAAGGGAGAAGACAGTGTTTCATTTCTGGATAAAGCTGACCCCAGAGAATGTTGTCATTGTGAGAACTGGGCCATTCCTTTAGCTTACTTGGTTTGGCAAAGATACAGTGGTAGTGGAAGGCCTATGATGGGCATTTCCAGTAAAAAGAGAGGCTATAAAACCTCTAGAGTGCATCCCTAGGAGAGTGACCTTACCAGGATAGTTCTGGGAAATAAACCACAGGGAGTCTTGACAGGAATTTTTGGTTAAGCCCATAGGGAAGACATATGGGGGAAATATAATTATAGTTTGTAAGTTTATGAAAAGGTGAAATGAGTGACAAGGAATAGTTGCTCTGGGTGTCTCCTTCCTGTAGGAAGGGTTTTTATACATTCATTCTGTGTTTTTGAGTGTCTGTTCTGTACTGGCCCTTTATCAAGTACAGGGACTGTGGTAGCAGGATAGTCAAGGTTCCTACTCTCACCTGGGGGAAGACTCTAAGCAAATAACTGCATAAAAGCACAATTACAAATTTTAATAAGTGCTCTGAAGGATAAGTACAATGAGCTAAAGGAGCTGCGTTTAGACTTGGAGGACTGTGGATGTCGGGAGATGAGAGTCAAGTTGAGGCAAGATAAGAGTCATCAGGGCAAAGACTGGGGCTGAGGTTTCAGGCTAAGCTAGCCAGCCTGGAAAAAAATCTGACATTTTTAGTGAACTAAAATATCCTGTGCTCAGAGGGGGAAGGGCAGGAAGTATGCTGAGAGGAGGGAAGAAAAGGCTCATGCTAGGTCCTTGTAGGTCTGAGTAAGAAGCAACATCTCATTCTAAGGGCTCTGGGAAGCACTGAAGTGTGTTAAGCAGGAAATGACACGATCCTGTGTCAAAAGGGGATTCAGACAGCTGTGTGGAGAATGCATTTGTGAGGGTATGATGTTGCGGAATGTATATTTGGTCTTCCTCCTGTTTCCTGGCAGACAACTCCAAAAATCCTTTAGAATCTCCAAAGCAGGATGTCTCTCTCACTTTCCCCACCTCCTCTGTGGGTTCCTGGATGTCCTCAAGATGGGGGCTGCTTGTGTAACTTTTAGTCTTATTCCCTCACTCCTGGGGAAGGGAGAGGGGGTTGAAGGTTAAATTGGTACCAATGACTAATGATACAATCTGTTGTGCTTATACACTGAATCTTCCATAAAACCCCAGAGGACTAGGTTCTGAGAGCTATAGTGGAGCCAAACAGGTGACATTTGTAGAGAGGGCTTGGAAGCTCTGTGCCTTCCCCATACCTAGCCCTTTGAATTTCTTTCATGTACAATACTGTTCATAATAAACTAGTAGATCTAAGTGCTTCCTGAAGTTTTATGGGCCAGCCTATTAATAGCAAATTCATTAAAGCCAAGGATATAGTTGTGGAAATTCTGATGTAGATTTATATGTGCTTGGTCAAAAGCACAGATAAAACAATCTGAACCTAGCAATTGGTATCTAAAGTAATAGGGCAGCAGTCTTGAGGAATGACCCTCATGGATTTTTGGTGTAATCTCCAGCAAAAGTGTCAGATCCACACGGGAGGGCATATATCTGCTGTTAGACTGATTATTTGCTTGGTGTGTTTGGAGAAACCTCTACCCAGTTAGCAATAGAAGGCTGTTGTGTTGATTGTTGTGTGACAGTGTGTAAGAAACTGAGTTTGAGTTTTCATTATTTTCCGTGAGGGCAAGAGGTGAAACTAGAATAGCTAAGTTTCTGTAGTAATTAATGAGTGAGATAGACAGCCATGGAAGTGGAGGAAAGGAGATAGACATTAGATTTATTTTTCAAGTAGAATTTTTTGAAGTTGTTAAGTGGATTGCAGTGGGAAGGGGAAGAGACTGAAGATGTCTTCCAAGCTTCTGGCCCAAGTATGTGTGTGAACTTGTGGTTCTTCTTTCCCTGTAGTGGGAGGGTTAAATTTAGAGCCTTCTGTGTGTCAAATGCTGTCCTGTTGAGCTTTCTCCCAAGCACTTTATTTAGTTGTTTGTATTTTATTGAAAATACAGCATTTATCCATTTGTGTGTGAGGAGGGAGGCTATGTATATGAGTAAATGCATACCATGATATCCACATGGTGGTCAGAAGACAACTTCAAAATTTAGTTTTCTTTTTCTACCATATTGGTCCCAGGGATTGAATTCAAGTTATCAGGTTTGGTGGGAAGTTCCTTTACATGCTGAACCATGTCATTGCCCCTTATTTTATTTAATTTTGTTAATTATATATTTTTGAAGATTTGTTTTGTTTGTATTAGTATTTTTGCCTGTGCATATGTTTGTACAAAATGTATGTACCTGGTGTCCATGGAGGTTAGAAGAAGGTATTGGATCTCCTGGAACTGGAGTTATGGGTGGTTGTAAACCATCATGTGGATGCTGGGAACCAAACCTGGTTTCTCTGCTAAAGTAACAAATGTTCTTAACCACTGAACCATCTTTCCATCCCCATAGCCCTTATTTTTTTATTTTGAGACAAGATTTCATTGATTGCCCATACTAGTCTTGGATTTGCTCTGTAGTCCAGGCAGGTCTTGACTTTGCAGCCCTCTTATCTCAGCCTCCTGAGTAGCTGGTATTACAAGCCTGGCTGACTGACCCACCATTCCTGAAAGACAACATGGGTCCGTAAAATCCACCTCCTTCAGGAAAAGCCACAACAGGCATGACCTTGATCCAGTCTTGCAGAGGCAGCAGAGGAAATTAGCTGGCCTTGTTTCTGCCCCGTTTCAGGAGCTCATATACAACAGCATTACCCAAGCAATGGTTCTGGTCTCTCTACACTCGAGGCCCTAACTTTGCCTCTTCCTTCTGAGGACAAGGCACCTTTAAAGAACCCTTATAACTCCAGTGTGCCACTAGGGGGAGCTTGGCCTGCACTGTGTCTAGTCTCAGGGCCTTTAAAATTTGGATTACTGGGCTGGAGAGATGGCTCAGCCATTAAAGGCTAGGCTCACAAGCATAAATATTTGGATTACCTGCTTGATTGACCCTGTTTAAAAGTATGCGTGGTAAGGTCTCAATAAATCTTAGTTGGTATTACCATTATACTATGAATTTTATCTCATTGTAGAATGAGGTGGACTTGCCTCACCTAGATTTGGAGACTAGGCATGTGTGCATTGTTTGGGCTCAGAAAAAGAGCAGATAGATGATTGTTGTGTATATGAGGAGAGAAAAGCTGAGGTTTAGTGATACTGTCTTCTTTTACAGATTTGGGATTCTGGGGCTGATGACCACTTTGGATCTGTAGTAGCCTGCCATTTCTTCTTGGGTTTTGTGACATTTTCTACATATTCCTTCAGCATATATTTATAATTTAAATTCAAGTTAACCAAAATCTGGTTTTGAGAATTTTGTAGTATACTGAAAGTGAATCAAAATCAAAAGGAATTCTGCAAGGGATAAGCATTAAGGAGTCCATCAGGACCTCCCAAGCATTATTTTGAGAAGCAACACTGGAAAACGTCCTCCTTGAGTCTCATTATCTTCATCTTTATCAGCCTCCTTGCCTTCCCACATTCAATCCATTTACAAGTTTCAAATAATTCTACTTGAAAAATATAATATCTGGTGGAGGCGGGTTACCAACAATTTCGGGGGGGGGATGAGAGAAGTTCTTAACTGAGTGCCTGAGACATTTTTGGCAAATAGTATCTTTACACTCTCCCAACCCCCATCTCACCCTCCACTACCCCAGGGAATAAGATATATGGAGAAAAACTAGAAGGTCAGGAGGCTGGCTCAGTGGCAGGTGGCCAGTTGGTGATGAGGTCAGACACTGCCAAGGCCCTGTGATTCCGCTCTGGTGTTCTTGGCAACTGCTCTGTTTAATGTATGTTGGAGAGCTGAAAGACTTGGGTGCTGTTTTGGATCTGTTATTTCTTGGTTCAGTAATTGGGAGCAAGTAATTTAACTTTTCTTTAGATATTCTTTAAAATATGTTAAATTAGTTTAATAACCCCAGTCCTAGCTTATAGATCTACTCTGTTGGAGAGATAACAAATAATCAGGATTTGGGAGGCTATTTTGGGAGGATGTAGGGTAGCGTATGGCAGAGTATTTTCTCTAATTTTCAGCATATATTCTGCATGTTATAGATGCTATCTGTCATTGAGGTGTTACAAGGGCAAGCAGTTAGATTTACCTCATCAGGACTCAGAATGAATTTCCATTTCCCCATGGAAGCCCTCACTTGTGATTATCAGAAAACAAGCTGGTTTTTAAGATTATGCTTCAGTACATTTTAGAGAAAACCTATAGGTTTAGGAGACTCTTGATTGGTCCCTACTCTTAGTTCATTTCCTGACTAGTTATGTAACTGTGGACCAGTCTGATCTTTCTGGACCTCAGTGGTCCCATCTATAGAATGGTAGCAAACGTATCTGACCAGTGTGATTCAAATAGTTAAGCGGATCAAACAAAACAGTACATCTAAGCGAGCGTTAAGCAGCTTCAAGCAAGAGTGTACATGGGGCTACTAAAAGGGCCTTCTGTGTCCCAAGTACGATGCTGGCATTTGCCCAGCTACTCACTGGAAGCCTGGACTCAGGTAGAGAGGAGGCTGTTTGTATTGTGTTTGATGCTCTGGCTGTGGCCATAGACTTGCCCAGGGTTCCACCTAGTCCTGATGTAGTTTGTTTCTTCTCCATTACAGGAAGACAAGAGACTGCTTAGGCTCTGGCACTAGTGCCATGGGACCCTGTACTGGTTAAAGCCATCTCCAGGACCTGAACAGACAACAAGGTAACCTGAGAGGCCAGGCCAGCCTGACTTCTGGGATGTGAGCAGTGTTTCCGCCCCAATTGCTGCTGGAAAATCCCAAGCGAACAAACAAGTTGAGGCAACATGCATCAGGGTCCCTCCTCATTCCGCTGCTGCTGCAGTACTCAGAGGAAGAGCTTGCTTCCCCTCCAAGCCTTCAGCTAGCTCCCTCCCCCTTGGCAGGGATTCTTCCAAGTTATAAAAACTGAGACACTAGAGGGGAGGAAAACAAGTCCACTCACTGTCCTCACCCTTCTCCCCTCTGGGTTGTTGCAGCAAGTTCCCAGGAACAGCCCTGGGCTTCTGGTTGACTGGAGGTAGGAGGGGTGGAATGCGTGCATAAACTGAGCCGATTAAAAGACAGTGCTGTTTCAAGGCCATCTAGAACTCAGGGAATGCATGTAAGAGCGAGCACGCACGCGTGCGCGCTCCCGGGGCACCGGGTTGAGGGAGAGTGCCTAGTTGAGTGAGAGCAGGCGTGTGTGCAGCCTGGGAGGACAGGGTCTCCATGACAACCGGCCTGGCTGGCTAGCTGTGCGAGCTCTGCTCACTTGGCTGGAAGGAGAGTCTTGAAAGGTCAGAGGAAGGAGCTGTGGGAAGTTCGCAGCAGGTTCTGGAGCTTAAGCCAGTGCATCTGGGGCCCTGGGCTCCCTAAGCGACTGTGGTGTGAGCCAGCCTCTGCGGAGCATGGAGTGGGCAAGAAGTCACGCAGACTATCAGGTAAGGGCACCTCTGAGCCTCTTGCTTTGAATCTTAGGCGGTTTGTGGCAGGCCAGTGTCTGCTCTTCACTCAAGGTTTGAGGTCGAGAATGATGTCATGCTCCAACAGTTGGATTCTATTAGCTCCGGGAAGAGGAGGGAAACAGCCAGTTTTCTTGACTTTTCAAATCCAGCTAATCTTACTCAGGCTGAATTGTAGATGTTTAGGTTTCACTCTGCTTTTATTTAGCACAGAACCACCAATATTTTCACAGGAAAGCACTTTTACAGGAAACGAGTTCTCATCACTCTAGCACTTGTAGTTCTTACATGGAAACCTTGGGTGGCTTGTTGGTTCCACTAGTGCTGGCCTCTCCTCACCATGCTGTTATGCTTGGCCGTTAACAACATTAAAACCAGCTAATGAAGCTCAATGAGGCGCCTGCAGTGAGTTCCAAGTACCTCTGGAATGTTAGCAGGACAGAGGGACTATCACAATAATATCTGAGCTGGGGCCTTTTGCATTCTCTTTATGAAGTAGCTTCAGAAATAGGAAACTGCCACCCCCCACCTCCCATTAATGATGTTCAACACAAGTTTTCTTGAGTTGCAGAAGGGACTTTCTCTGGGTTTTGGGACTTGCAAAAATCTGTCTTATTCAAATGTTGCAGAGGCATATCTTCGGTCTAGGAGCTAGGAACATGAGGGATAATGCTTGTGCTGGGTGATCCCTTTTGTTCATATTTTAACCAAATTTCAGAGCACACAGTGTCCACATCATGCATGCCTAAATTTCAGAAAAAAACTTGTTATGACCTAGAAGTGTGGAGAGGAGTGGTGTGTGGTGAACTTGGTGTGGCCTACGAAAGGAAACCCTTTCATAAAGGTAGTTATATAGATGATGAAGTAGCCGGTAGTCGGGCCATTTGTAATGTTTAAGGGAGGATGAGAGCTGCAGACCCTACTTACAGGACCCCTCTGGCTCCCCAAGAGGCATACTTTTACTTCAGCTTGGCCTTGGGAACTTCGTGGATGTTTTTGGTTTCTCAGTGGGGCCAGGGAACAGCTGTTGTTCCTGGCTCTTTGGCTTTTCCTTCTTGAACTTTCTGAACAGTGTGTCTTTTGTGTCCTAGCAAACAATAAGGGGACCTTCTGATTAACTTCGGGTCAGCTTGCCAGCACAAGCGCTGGCTCTACCTCTGATTCTGGCGGCCTGAATATATACTATATGCATCAGTGTTGGGGGCTGAGGGTCTGCCAGTGTGAACTGAATGGCCCCTGAACCTCAGATCAGCTTCTTTCAAAGTTAATTCCTCCTCCTACAACACTCTAGGGATTCTTTTCTTGGGGGAATATGGCCTGTGGGTTGGGATTGAAGGAGGAGTTGTAAGAAGGAATTGTCTGAGTCCAGTGGTGCTCTGTGAGGTTCTGCTGCTTGCTGGGAAGTCCCTTGACTAATAGAAGCTTCCAGTTATTAGCTGTGAGATGGAAATAATGATAATAGTTGTTATCATAATACTATTGAGAGGAAGCAAATGGGATGGTTTCCATGAAAACAGTTGTAAACAAATCTATATAATGTGATACGCTAGAGAATGAGGTTTAAGGAATAGCCTGACCTCTCTGGAAAGTAACTTTGCCTCTTCTGATTCCCTCATTAATAAAGACCTTCCACTCAGATGCACTTACAAATGAGATAAACCTCACAAGTCTTCTTTGAGATGTATAGAGAAACAAATGGTGCTTTCTTTGAGTTGGGAAATCAGCTAGGAGGCTATTCACTGTAGACTTTGAGCCTCATAAATGATCCCTTAGAGACTTTAGAGATAAAGAGTCCTGTAGGTTATGAAACTCGTGCCTTAGTGTAGAGAGGAGTCTCAAGAGATCGCTCTCTTTTTCAACGCTCATAGCTCCATGCACTGGTGGCATCACATGTTTTAATGCCTATAAGACAGGCCCTGGTTCTGCTGGTCTCCTTGGGGAAACTTGAATGGGCAGAGGGGCCAGTCTCCTCAGTTCTAGGTTTGAATGGTCAGCCTAAAATTGATAGAAAGTGTTATTGCTCTGGAAGCCTCTTAGGAGCCAGGCAGCTTTTTGAAGAACTTGTGAGGGGGAAACCAAAAGGACAACAAGGAAGTGGGAATTCCAGGGGTAGATACTTGATATGTCCTGGAATTGTGCCAAGGAATGGAGTAGCAGGAGAGGGGAAAGTCCAAGCAAGGGCGTCCTAGATCTACCCTCTTTCTTCAGTGAACCTTAGGCTATATGACATACTAAGGTACCCCACCCGTAATTTCAGCCTCTATCACAAGACAGGGGAAAACCTGCCAGCCATGACCTGGAGTGGCATTTTGAGAGAACGGGTTTTTGTTTTGTTTTGTTTTGTTTTGTTTTGTTTTGTTTTGTTCTCCTTCCTTGAATCAAACAGTGCAGCTTTCCCAGGTGATTTCACATCACTATGGCCAGTCAGGCTTGAAGGAGAAGTTGTGAACAGTTTAGATTGGGCATATCACTGTGGCCTCTCAGGCCTGAAGAAGTTGAGTAAAACTTAGATTGTACTGCAGCTGTTCTTCCTCCCCAGTCCTTCGGCTTCCCAGAGCTGAGTCACAAATTGGATCCCTTTATGTTTCTTAAGGATTAAAAAGTAACACTCCTGTTCTCATTCCCTCTCTCATCCCTTGTCTGCTCCCCTTCCTGTATACTTTCCCTCAGGGCTCCCAGTCTCCAAAAAGAATAACAAATCACCCAAGGAAGTTGAAACTTGGAAATCTACGGAGAATAAGGCCAAGGCATCTTTAGTTCTGCTGGCCTGCTCCTTTCTCTGGGCTGGGAGGACAGCTTTGAACAGACATCAGATTCCAAGTATCATGGCCTCCCTGCTAACCTGTGACTAGCAGAGGGATGCCTTGTCTTCCACTGCATCTGATACTAAGAACCACGTTGGGAAGGTGGACTGGCATCGGAGGGAAGTGGGCCTGAGCACCTTTGTGGAACTGGGTTGTTTGCTGTCACCATCCTAGCAACTTCAGATTTCCACTGTTGGGTCCAAGAGAGTTTGCTAAGGCAGCCAAGCAAAGGCAGCACATTTCTGAGGCCTGAGGAGGCTAGGCAGCAGCCCCTTAGAGCCTGGCTCAACTTCCCTTCTGTGCCTCTATGTTGACTTGAGGGCTGGGTGAGGAAGCTGCAGAAAATTGAGTTCTTTGAGTTAGAGGGACCATGGCTGAGAGGGCACGAAGGGAAAAAACCAAAATAAATAAATAAAGAAAGAACAAAACGCTGGCCATCTGCCATAATATAATAGGCAGATTTCTCTTCAAAGCCTATGGGAAAACTTGCATTAATGTGACTTCTGTTAGAGGAAGAGAGAAAAGGGCATCTCTTTCTGTTAGATGGTAGGCACGGTGATCAGCTGTTTGAGTAAGTAGTAGTGTCTGTCTTAAGGGAATATGTTGTCATTCTATGTAACACTGAGATGATAGAGAAACCCTGAAGTCTCTTTCTAGCCTGGGGCCCAAAAATGTGTCTGTATGTTTTTATTTGTTTAAGAGGAGGTGTTCAATGAGTCTAGACTACCTTATTGAAGAGTTTCTCTAATGACCTCCCTCCCCCAGCTCTGACATAATGAATACACTGTTATGGGGCCTGTTGAAACAATTGCAATGACTGAATATTTGGTCTTCTCTGAGACTGTCCCTGTAAAAGGGTGAATTACGTGCAATTAGGGTATGAAGCTGCTTCAACCAAGATGGGCCTGTTTCTGTGGGCTTATTTTGAAACCATTTCCGTTACTTCTCCTGTGATGCCTACTGTGGCTGAAGGTCTGTCTATAAATTGGAGATTGCCTTTGGGAATCAACACAGTGTATGAAGGCTGTTTGAATATGAAAATAGGAGATCAAACTGAGGGTTATGGGAGAAAGATCTAGAAGCAACAGGAGAGAGATCCTGGATATGGGGGCTGAGAATAAAGTAGTTCTCAGCAGTGGTTTCAGAGAAAGAAAACCAAGCAAAGGCAACACATTTCTGAAGCCAGAGGACACTAGGCAACAGCCTCTTAGAGCCAATAGGAGACTTTCATATGTATGTTATGCTATATAGATGATGTATAACATATATCTGTGTGTATGTGTGTGTGTTTGTGTGTGTATGGGTTACTTAGCAAGTGGTTCTATCTTAAAGCAACTCTGGTGGAATCCTTCCTGCTTGTTATGCAGGAAGGATCTTTCTAGAACTGCTTATTGTCTGCCCCTTTCTACTGGCCAGCCCAGGCAGGGCCCCTGACATTTTCCTTGACTTCCTATTGGAGTTCATATGTAGTAAGAAAGCTAACCTGCCTCTGAGGGGCCCAGGATTACACTTTGCAAGTCCTAGCAAGCACCTGACGTTGGGATCAATATACTTTTTCATTTGCTCCTGCACTCAGAAGTATCTCAGGTGCCGACGATGGTATACCTTCTTGATCAGTTTACCCATTAAGTCAGAGAACACAGATTATATGGGCTAAGAGCTGGGGAGGATCCAAAAAGGTATGAATTGTGGGACTTATGTTAATGTTATATTATTCAGATTTCTTCCCTGCTGCATTTCTTCCTACAGTGTGAGCTTCTGCTGGTGTGATTAAGACAGAGGCCCAAACCTGAAGTTTGGGGAGGGGGTTGGTTAAAAGTAGGGTTGATTGCCATCTGGAACTCACAAGCTAGAAAAGGGGAAGAGGGTGCTTCTCTTGGAGTCAGCCAAGGAGAGGACAGCAGGTATGAGGAGGGTGGGGCTTCTACAGCTCTCAAGAAGCTTCTTTGCAATTGCTGAGTGGTAAGGTGGGGAAGGATGTAGGAAAAGGAACATTGGCGAAAAACATGAAGTCAGCTACTTTAGAGTTCTAGATTTGTTGAAGGAACTAAATTTCAGTGTTCTTACCTGTGTCTTAGAACACAGCCTACCTCATGAAGTTCTGGCATTTGTTGTTATTTTTGCATGTTTGTTTGAGTCACAGTCTCTTGTAGCCTGGGTTGGCCTTGAACTCACTATGCAGCCAAAGCTGACCTTGATCTTGTGATCTTCCTGCCTCTACCTCTAGAGTGCTGCAATTATAGGCATTTACCACCATGACTGATTTTATGTGGTGTTGGGGATCAAACTCAGGGCTTCATGCATTGCAGTTAGGCACATGCTCTATCAACAAGCCACATCCCCTTCATATAATTGAGTTTGTGTGTGTGTGTGTGTATTTGCATGCTTGAGCACATGCATGCATAGGTATGCATGTATGCTATGTGAAGGCCAGAGGTGGAAGTTGGGTGTCTTGCTCTATCACTCTGCCTTATTCTACCACCACCCACCTTTAAAAGTTTATTTTATTTTCACGTATTTGTATGAGTGTATACACACACAGGTGCATGTGAGTGCAGCTGCCCCCAGAAGTCAGAAGAGGGCATTCTCCAGTATGTGTTCTTGGAATCAAATTCAGGTCTTCTGACAGCAGTAAGCCCTCTTAACTGTTGAGTCATCCCTTCAGCTTCCTGCCTTATTCTTTTGTTGCAGGGTGATCCTCCTGTCTTCTCTTTATTTACCCACAGTACTGGGTTTTAACAGGCATGCAACCATGTTTGATTTTTCTATGTGGATTCTAGGGATTTGAACTCAGGGCCTCCTGCTTGTACAGAAAATACTCTTGCCTGCTCAGCTGTCTTCCTAGCCTCTGTAGAGCATTATAAAAGCAGGTAAACCTGTGGAGTGTGTGGTCATTGGTGACTATTAGATGCTCAGTGAGCATGTGGTTCTGTCTTAAAGCATCTCTGGTGGAACTCTGTCTGCTTGGTATGCAGGAATTATCTTTCTAGAACTACTTATTGCTTACCCCCTTTTTGCTGGTCAGCCCAGGCAGAGCCCCTAAGGTCTTCCTTGACTTCCTATTAGAGTCCCTTTGCAGGCTGTCCTCCCTGTTGTCATGCTGACAAAGGTTTCAGCCCAGTCCTCCTTACTTCTGCAAATACTAATCCATGTATGCCCCAAAACCCAGCATGTGAGGGGTGCTTTGCAGCCAGCTCAGGGTGAGGGTGGTGTAAATTGGAGTGGGGTGGAGTGAGGGGAGGGGATAGTGTGGGATAGTGTGGAGGATGAGGTGAGGTGAAGGGGGGGATAGTGTGGGATAGTGTGGAGGTGAGGTGAGGTGAAGGGGGGGATAGTGTGGGATAGTGTGGAGGATGAGGGGAGGGGAGATGAGGGGATAGTGTGGGATAGTGTGGAGGATGAGGGGAGGGGAGATGAGGGGATAGTGTGGGATAGTGTGGAGGATGAGGGGAGGGGAGATGAGGAGAGGGGTTATAGTCTGACTCTTCCTATCTTTGGAAAGTAAGAAGTAACTGGAAAGTTGTCTTTATATCCATATATAAATTGGGGGTCATCTTACTCATCTCAAAGCATTTGTAAGCGTTACAGTTCTGGCCTCACATATGCTGCCAATAAATGCCAGCTGTTGCTGTCAGTTACCTCTCCTTATGATCATTCCACTGACACTGGCAGAAGAACGCATTGGCCAGGTAGTCAGCATATCTGAGTTTTAGTTCTCATCTAATCTGACTACTGGCTCTCAGTTTCCTCTTCTGAAAACCAAAGAAATGGAGTAAGAATTCTTGTTGACATTCTGACTTGTCACATCCCAATGTTGACTTTCCAGGTAAATTCTCTGAAATTCTATGGAATTAATTATACATTTTATTTCCCCAAATGTTCAACCTATGTATAATTTGTACTTTTAAAGTATTTGAATAATTTTAAGCCCATCAGCTAGGTTCTAGGAAACATTTTTTCATTTTTTAAAAATATTTTATTTTAATTTTTATTAATTATACTTTATTCACTTTGCATTCACCCGTACCCCTCTCTCCTCCTCTCCCAATCCCTCCCTCCCCCATCCCACCCTCCCTTCCCCTTCTCCATGCATGCCCCTCCCCAAGTCCACTGATAGGGGAGGTCTTCCTCTTATTCCTTCTGATCCTAGTCTATCAGCTCTCATCAGGACTGGCTGCATTGTCTTCCTCTGTGGCCTGGTAAGGCTGCTCCCCCCTCAGCGGGAGGTGATCAAAGAGCAGGCCAATCAGTTCATGTCAGAGACAGTCCCAGTTCCCTTTACTAGGGAATCCACTTGGACACTGAACTGCCACGGGCTGCATCTGTGCAGGGGTTCTAGGCTATCTCCATCAATGGTCCTTGGTTGGAGTATCAGTCTCAGAAAAGAACCCTGTGCCCAGATTTTTTGGTTCTGTTGCTCTCCTTGTGGAGCTCCTGTCCTCTTCAGGTCTTACTATTTTCCACTTCTTTCATAAGCTTCCCTGCACTCTGCCCAAAGATTGGCCATAAGTCTCAGCATCTGCCTTGCTACCCTGCAGGGTAGAGCCTTTCAGAGGCCCTCTCTAGCAGGCTCCTGTCCTGTTCCCTGTTTTCTCCTTATGTCCATTCTCTTTGCCTTTCTGAATGGGGATTGAGCATCTTAGCCAGAGTTCTCCTTCTTGATTAGTTTCTTTAGGTGTACAGATTTTAGTAGGTTTATCCTATATGATATGTCTGATATTCTAGGAAACATTTTTACTTAGTTCCTAAAATTTGGAGATGGGAAACTTGTTCTCAGGTGCAAAAGGTGCATTGATGCTTGTAGCAATTACAAAGAGTAAGCTGGAAACCCTCCAGGTTAGTAAGAAAGAAGTGAGTTTACGTGGTTCTGCTGGGAATATTCTCATTAGTAGGTGTTTGGGGTATTCACTTTTGATTTGCTCTGAAGACTGAATAAATGCTGTCATCATTCCTCTGGAAAAAAGGAAAGGTGGTAGTATTGTCTGAAGAACTCTATTCATAGTTTCAGTGACCAGTTGATGGCCAAAGACAAAGCATGTTAGAGAAAGAGCTATACAACCAGAATGACGTTTGGAACCTGGACTCCAGTCAGACTGAATTCTAAGTACCTGATGATTCAGCTACATCCGTGGTTCTTAGTGCTGCCTCTGTTGCGCTTGTCCACAGTGCTTTTACTCTTTCACACTGTGGCAGTAAAAGACTTATCGGAGAGTGTTGTAGTGAAGTCTACATGTAAAGACATAGCTATTACTTTCTACCTTGTGGACAAAATATTAGCTACTTTCCTATTTATTACTCCCCTGCAAACCAAGCTATATTTGTAGCTAAGCTGTGGGGTTTATTATATCTCTTCCTTTACATCATTTGCAATTTTAAGAGTCCCCTGATGAGCAACAGACCAGAACACTTGTACTTTACTTTGTCTGGTGTGATGGTACAAGCCTTTAGTCCCATCACTGGGAAGATATAAACAGGCAGATCTTGTGAGTGTGGAACCAGCCTAGCCTATCTAAATAGCATAGCCAGCCAAAACTACACAGTGGTGGGTGATGGTGCATGTAATCTCAATACTTGGGAGTCTGAGGTAGGAGGTTGAAGCTACCCTGGCTGTATTGTAAGACCTTCCTTCAAACCTAACCAAACAAACAAACAAACAAACAAATAAGTCAGAGGGGGAATCTGGCCAAACCAAAGAACTGTCTAGGCTTAGAGGATCCTCTGATGACATTGGAGTGAGGACATGGCATAACCCTGTATGAAGGATAGGATAGGAAGCAGAAGGGCTGGTGGGGGCTCAGGGAGAGTGGAGACAGGGCTAGTGAGATCTGGGCAATGAAAAGCACCGGGTACCTGGGCAAGTGGCTATGACTGAGACAGTCATCAGGACACTTTCCTTTTCCAAGAAACTTCTTGATTCCATCTCCAGGTGCTGCTTGCCCAGCACTGACCACTCACAGAGGAGTAGGAGATCTGGATAGGAAGGTTCAAATCTGTATCTAAAAATTGAGTAGCACCTTATCTACAGTGTAATTATAAGGAGATTTCCTTTTCCAGCTGTAAGAAACAGGAACTTTTGCTGCCAAATTTAGCAGTGTGTTTTAAGTCCCTCAAATCTCCTTTGAGTGCTACCAAAGCTCTCAGCTTTGTTGTTATCTCCTGCTGAAATAGCGCCTGGAAAGGTCATCTCAACAGTGCCAATTTATGGGCCTGCAGAACACAGGCAAAATCTCTGAGAGTAGGTGCCTCACAGATGTTCTCTTTGAATAAGACTGCTTATAATTTAAGGTGTGCCCCCCCCCCCACTAGAAGGCCAAACTTTGCAGGGTAGGGCCAAGTATTCTGCAGTTAATTCTGAAGGATCTCAGCGGCAAAGCTCAGTGTCTAGGAGCCCATTGTATTCTCAGAACCCCAGTCTCAATACTCAGCAAAGTTATGCCCCTACTCCTGTTGGCAGAAAGTTTCTGTGGCGCAAATTTAACACCAGACTCTTTTCCCTCTCCACTTAGTTTATTAGCCACTCATGACCTACTGTCTTCTGCTGGAATAGTTATTAAAAGATGAAGCCTGTGGGGTGTTGAACGAGCCACACATGGGACTCATTTCCAAAGGTTTGGGGACAAGTAGGTCAGAGCCATATGCATGTAGATTTTGATAGTTGAGAAAAAGGAATGCAATTAAAAAAAAATTCAAGAATGTGAGTGACCCTGGCAGCTGTAAAGAAGTGGATACATGAGAGTGACAGAAAAGTATTTAGAATCGTTGACATGATCTTGGCAGTGGCAGTGACCTTGGTTTGCAGACTTGGCTGGACTAACTCAGCTGCTGTGTTCAGAAGATTAAGGCTTTGAATTTTAGGTGGAACGTGCAAAACAGCCTCATTTTCTTTGCCTTTTTCCATCCCACCCATTCCCCTCCCTGTTATTCCCCCTATAAGTTCAGACCTGGATGGACTGGGCAACATTGTGCCCTCCAAGTGTGAGCATTCATTGCTGCCCAGGATTATTACTGCCCAGCTGCTATTCTTAAAATTCCTGGGAGAGCCAGCTGTGAGCATTATAGGGGGAGAAGGGTTTGGTTAATTTTGAATTAGAGGGTAGGGATTGGGTTTAAAAGGGGGGTATTGTATTTAAATCTTATTTACAGGTTTTTCTGTTCTCCCTCCCCTCACCCCTGCTTTTTACCTCATAACCCACAACTGTTAGGCAAATCTTGGTGAGTTTCAAAAGAAGTACTGTCTATCTAGACTTGTTTTCAGCTGCAAAATTTAAGGCTAGAAGTCAGTGTGGCCCCCTGGAAGAAGTTTGAGACAGAAAACCCTGGGGACTAGATCCCTTAGGAAACTCCTGAGCCCCTAGCAACATTTACTGTTTTCACCTGGGGTGTTGTGGTGACTGCTTATTGGTGTTTCCCAGGGCTTGATCTTCAGCCTTTTATCTTCCTCATCCGTGTCTCTTCCTTAGGGGCCAACCTCTCTTCTTAACCATTCGTTAAGAGAAAGAAAAGGGTCGCTGCACCTCTGCCTCAGATTTCAGAAATGGAATTTATTTATTTATTCAGTAAGTATTTACTTAAGACACAGGCTTACTATATAGCTAAGGCTGGCCTGGAATTCTCCTGCCTGGGTCTCCTCAGTGCTGGGATTGTAGATATGTGCCACCATGCTTGATTCATTTAATAGCTATTTATTTAATTATGTGGATTTGTGTGTGTGTGTGTGAGAGAGAGAGAGAGACAGAGACAGAGACACAGAGAAAATATGAAAATGTTTTAGTTAAGTCAGTGTCTTCTATTTGCCCCTGCATATGTCAGGCTAAATGGGCCAGAAGGTCCTGGGGATCTCCTGTCTCCACCTCCACCTTATTGATAATAAGGAGCCCTTGGATTACAGGTGCACACTACCATGTCTGATTTTTTACATGGGTTCTGGGGATTTGAACTCATACTTGTATGGTAGGTGCTTTATCCACTAAACCCTCTTTCCAGCCTTAAAAAAATATTTACTGAGTATCCATTTTGTTCTAGCTACTATACTATATGTTAGGGATATAGAGATAATAAAGATAGATAGCAAAGTCTTTTTTCATGGAACTCATTGTAGAGAAAGTTCAGTAGACAAGTAAACAGATCAATACATGGGATAAAGTGATGCTACAAAGGAGAGAATGGGTAATATGAACCAGAGAGATTAGAAAAGGCCTCTCGGAGAATGAGGTTCAAGCTCCTCATTTCTCCAAAATGAGGAGAAGCCAGGAATATATAGGCTTGGGAAGTACCTTCCTAAAGTAGGAAACAGGAAAGACAAAGCCCAGAGGTAGAGAGAACTTGATGTGCCAACTAAATATGGTTGTGGTGCAAGAGCAAGTGATTCAGACTGCATGGTGTTAGCTGAGGCCAGTTGAAATGGAGCTTAATGGCCTTTGTCAGGACTGGTGTGAGAGGTACACATTCTGGCTCTACTTTGGAGTGAGATGTAGTTTGACAGAGGTGGCTCAGCAGCATTGAATCTAATGAAGAGGAATCAAGAAAAGAGTAAGGACAAGCAGTCTGGAGTAGGGATGGACATCAACAGGTTCAGCTAGCAGAAGCTGAGTGATACATACTTGGGATCAACAGTATGTGTCCACAATTTTCTGCAGATTTTAGGTTTATGTTCTTTCACTAGTAGAGGTATTATTATACCAGGCACCTTTTACAGTAAATTTATTCATTCATTTATTTCACATCCTGATCACAGCCCCCTCCCTTCTCCTGGCCCCACCTTCCCTCCTTCCCTCTTCCACCTTTCCCCTCTCTCCTTCTCCTCAGTAAAGGGGAGTTGTCCCCTGCCCCCCTTACAAACCCACCCTAGCCCATCAAGTCACATCAGGACTTAGTACTTCTTTTGTCTTCTATTGAGGCCAGACAAGGTAGCCCAGCTAGGGGAAAGTGAACCAAAAGCAGGCAAATGCTCCCCTTGTTGCTAGGAGACCCACATGAAGACCAAGCTGCCCATAAGTTACATTTATGTTGTGGGCCTAGGTCCAGTCCATGCATGCTCTTTGATTCGTGTATCAGTCTCTGTAAGCCCCTATAGGCCTAGGTTATTTGACACGGTTGGTTTTCTTGAGGGGTTCTTGTCCCCTCAGGGACCTTCTAACCTTCCCCATACTTCTCCATAAGACTACCTAGGTTCACCTAACGTTTGGCTGTGGGTCTCAGCATCTGTTTTGTTCTGTTGCTGGGTGGAGCCTCTCAGAGGACAGTCATGCTAGGCTCCTGTCTGTAAGCATAGCAGAGTATCATTAAGTGTGAGGGGTTGGCCTTTTCCTATGGGGTGGGCCTCAGGTTGAGCCAGTCATTGGTTGACCATTCCCTTGTTCTTTATCCCTGCATATCCTAAAGGCAGGGTAAATTGTGGGTCGAAGGCTTGGTGGGTGGGTTGGTGTCTCCTTCTTTCCACTGGAAGTCCCACCTGGCTAGGCAGGGGCCCTTTCAGTCTCCATGTCCTCCGGAGCTAGTAGTCTCAGCTAGGGTCACCCCCATATCCTCCTAGCCTGCTCTGTTGCAGACCTCCAGCTTGTCTCAGAGATGTCCTCCTCTCTTGTAGACCAGGCACTTTTATTTGCAATTTTATTTGACATTTTAATAAACCCTCATGACAATCTTTGAGTGAATTTGTTGATATGATGTCTTTAGGAACTCGAGCCACTAACTTGCTTACATTCTGGATCTAAGTGTATGTGAACTGAAGCATGTGCTCTTTCTATACCCCTGTTCTGGTCAACATACCATAAATGTGGTTCCTCTCAGTTACCTGAAACATTTAATGAGTCCCCTGCTCAGAGTTATCTTTCATCGATGACTATGATCTCCTTTCAATCCATTGGAAACTTTGAATGTTTATGGGGCAGAAGAGGGTATTTTCAACTTTCACTGAAATGATTACAGTATCAACTAAGACTACTAATTGGAAGAAAAAAAATGGGGCAGAGGGTTGGGACACATGGTAAGACTGGAACATAAATAACCTGAATTACCTTTCTCCTCTCTCTCTCTCCCTACTTCCCCACATTTAAAAAAATTACATTTTTAGTAGGTTGTAGTGGCACATGCCTTTAATCCTAGCACTTGGGAGATAGAGGCAGGTGTATCTGTTTGTGAGTTTGGTCTACAAAGCAAGTACTAGGCAGGCAGGGCTCTGTTACACAGAGAAACACTGTCTTGAAAAACAAAAGAAAAATGGGTGTATTGGAGGCAGGGGTATGCACACCTGAGTGCAGGTGGCAGTGGAGGTCAGAAGAGGACATCAGATTCCCTGGAGCTGGAGTTGAGACTGTTGGTTTCGGTTATGGGAACTGAACTTGGATCTTCTGCAAGCGTAGTATACACTCTTAACCACTGATCTATCTCTCCTGACCACCCTCCCTTGCTCCCTTTCTGGTCTCTCATCCTTGCTGTTTAGTTGAGGGTCACCTTGAACATCTATCTGCTCTTCTACTTCTGGAGTGCTGGGATTATAGGCATACATCACCATACCTAACGTATGCAGTTCGGCAATATGGTTTCCTCACATTATTTAAGTTATGTCTTCTTGGATTTTATAGTAAGAGGATGGAATTTGGTTTTTGGAAAAAATAATTTATCAGTAGACTAGTAGTTACAATAAGTAAACCTTTCTTTTGTAGTTTACGGATATCTTCAAGTCTTTAGTTTGCTGGAAATGTTTAAGAAAAGAAATTTATCAGGTCACAATTTTGACTTCTTAAGAATTAAGCATTGACTACATTGAATTTGTAGATACTTCTTTTTCTGAAGGTACTGAACTTGCCTGGCTTGAGTTGCAGGGTTCAGAAATGAAAGTGTATGTGGGTGCTTGTGAGCTCTTATTCCTTGGAAGTTAGTTCATGTGATCCATGTTCCTCCTAGCTGGCATGCTGGAATAGAACAACTTGTTGGGCTAGATCAGGGTGAGAGTGAGATTCAGGTAATCGTAGATTTCTGCGAGCCAAAGGAGTTTCTTTTGTGAATAATGAGTTCTACCTTCCTGCTTCCCATCCCTATCTGACGGTTTTGCTTCTGAAGGAAAGATATGTGGTTTGTGTGAGGTGTTTTTTTTTTTCTTTCTTTCCAGATTGTGTTTAACACCAATTCACTGGACAAAACTTTAATACTCATCTATCTTGAGCAGAGATGAACAGATGAGTTCCAGGATGACTCTGATTGGGGTAAGGTGAGAACTTGAAGAGCTGAATCACCAAGAGCCAGGGAATCACTGCTCTGAAAGCAACAAAGAACATCATCGGCATCAGTTTATGGGAAAGCAGCCTATGACACAGCTGAAGTGATAGAAGTCTTGCCTATCTCACTGAGTGTATTATCATGGATAGGCAGTCTTCCGTTCTGTCAAAATTGATTTAAAGTAGTAGAAAGTCAGGAAGTCCAGGGGCAGAGTCTGAACTCCCTTGCAGAGTTTTTAGGAGCCTTAGATTGGTGGTTTTGAGACTCAAACGTACATCAAACTTACTCAGAGAGCATATTTCATGTTTAGTAAGACCAAAGTGGTACTAAGAGTTGGTGTTTTGGACAAGTTTATAGATACGCTGTAGTTGGTGGTGGTAATGTGTGTAGTGCCCGTGGTGTGTGGTGGTATGTGGTGGTGATGGTGTGGGATGGTGGTGGTGCATGTGGTGTGTGCAGTGGCGTATATGGTGTGGTGGAATATATTGTGGTGGTGTGGGGTGGTGGTAATGGTGATTTGTGAGGTGGGGTGATGGTGTATGGCGGTCTTATGTATATGGTATTGGTGTTGGTGGTATGTGGTGATGGTGGTGCTGATGTGTAATGGTAGCATGTATGGCATTGGTCGTGGTGTGTGGTGGTGATGGTGGTGGTGTGGTACATGGTAGTGATGATGATGGTGGTTGTGGCAGTGGCAATTTTGGAACCTCACTCTGAGAAGCACTGTTTAAGAGGTTTGGTGGTTAAGATGCAGTAAGGCTTTGAGACAAGATGCTAATTGGCTTACTTTCTTTGACTAGCCTAGAACTTTATGGTTGCAAGTCTATCCTTCATAAGTTCTTAGCTGGTTCACAAGGTAATACCAACAGGGATGGGTAAAGGTCTGTGCCCTTCTAGTTACTTTTCTCATGGTATCCAAGTCACTTCCAGGTGAGGTTTCAGGTGGTGTGCTTGTCTCTAAATTGATGCTTGTCTGATTTTTGGAACATGCCCATCCTGTGCCCTTTATTTCACTAGGACAGGTGACATATCTGTCAGGAAATGCTGCCTACCCTTGAGCATAGCCCTTTGGTTGGCTGGGCTGGCTCAGGGGCTGCAATCAGGCTGAGTGTGAGTGTGCTCTGTTTATTAGCCAAGTTTACACAGGGAGATTATCTCTTCAGCACAGGAGTTGAATTTCAAGGGCAAAGTCCACAGTGAGTGGTTGAAAAGTTGAGAACACCTGGCAGAGAGGATTTCACTTACCCAGTTTTTGGGGTGTTCCCACAGAGGTCAGGTTTTTTACTTGTGAGAATTTCTCTGAGGCAGAATGGCTCCAGGTATCATCGCCTTCATGTTTTTAACACCAGGGGCTTCAGGTGAGACAAGGCATAAAGTGGCCCCTCTCTTCTTTGTCATCCGTGTTTCCTAAAGCCTTCTCTGGCATGCTCTTGAGAGGTCTGGGACTTTTCCTCTCCTCCCTTCCCCCTATGTGTGTGTGTGTATAATCTTTAAGTCTTTAAAATTATATATAAGTACATATAATTTTAAATTATACATAAATACATATAATTTATATATATAATTTTAAAGTCTTAAAGACAGGCTCTTGTTTTTTAGTGATTCTGTTTACATAACATAACACTGGCAAATGATATGGCAAATTAATAGACAGAAACAACATTACTCACCTGGAGTTTGGAGAGAGGTGACAAATACAAAATTAATGCTTGGTGTAGGATGTTTCTGGGGAAATAATGATGATGTTTGTACAACTTTGTGATGTGATATGATGCTGCTGAATTGTACAATTAATGAGTAATTGAAATTTTTGAGTTATGTTTTACTACAAGAAAATATTACACTATACTAAAAAATGTTGTATTTGAAGGAAGAATGTTTTTCTATGTTAGTATATTCCTCTTGGCAGCAGCATTATGCCTTTTCAGATGACTCTCATAGTTTTACTTAACCGAGACCCTAAGAACTCACCTTGAGTTTCACCAGTCTCCCCTTTTAGACACTCCTATAGTAAGCACACAGTTGTTTGCCCATGTGTTGTAATACTTGTATTTTCTTAAGCAAAATTCCTAGAAGGGAAGCTTTGCTGACCAAAGGGTTTGCTCATTAAAAAACAGTAATAAATATGGCCAAGCTGCTTTCCAAAGGAGTTGCATCAGCTTAATTCTCATGAGTAGTATAGGAAGACACGTTTCCATCACACCTGTGCCAATATGGTATTAGCAAGTTTCTCATCTTTGCCAATCTGATAAGTAAAAAAGAATTTTTCTTTTAAAAGTGATTTTATTTTTTATTATGTGCATGTGTGTGAATGAAATATCATTGGAGTCCAAAAGAAGGCTCTAGAGCTCTTGGCAACTAAGCCGTCTTTCTCACATCTGAAAAGGGACTTTTTTTTTTAATGCTTTGTTTAGGTTTTTGTCGTTACTAGGAGAAGTGAGCACTTTTTATGTTTACTGCCAATTGCTTTTATTCTTCTGTGAGTTTTATGCTTAAATATGTTATTCACTTTTCTAGTTGGTTCCTTAAAGATTTGTTATGAATTTACGCAGATATATCAGGTCTGGGATATATGTGTTGATGGTATTTTTTTTCTTCTTCCATCTTTCTCCTGGTAAATTGGTCCTTTACATAAAATTGGTAAACTTTATTTTACCCTTCTTTTAGTGAATTAAGGCCCCCACATTCAAATTCTCATAGTGTCTCCTATTTATGATGTACCATAGCCATTAAAAACAGTTTTGCAACACTTACAAAGGAACACTTCCAACCCAGTTAATGAAGGCAGCAGATTGACAATTACTATTACAATATACAAGTCTCCACAATCCTGGAGCCTGTTTATTTTCTGTTATCCTGGATATGGTACTACCATATTCCTTTTCTGTGTGTTTGGGGATAATCACATCTGGCCCCTTGGGAAGACTTCAGAGTGAATCCCTTGGTTCAACTGTATGAATGTTAGAGACCTAGAGATTGTAATACAAAAATCTTTCCCGTAATGCAGATGTGGCTGAATGATCTCATTCTGGCTGAGGTAGCCCATAGGTGAGTTTTGACATCAGTGACATGGTGGCATAGTAAGTGGGCCAAAGTCCCAGAAAGGATGTGGCTTTGCCATGGGGGCAGCAATAAACATGAACATGAGAGAGAGAGAGAGAGAGAGAGAGAGAGAGAACATATTGGGCATGGTTACAGGTGCTTATAATCCAAATGCTGGAGAGGTGGAGTCAGGCAAATCTTTGGCCAGGAGGCCAGTAAGATATTTTTTTTTTAAGAGGTGAATACCCTTTTCAGAACAAGACCTCTGTCCTATGCATGATATATGAATATACAAACACACACAGAGGACAGAATGAAGGAAGATTTTGAAGTCAGAGAAGGAGGGCTGTTTATTGAGGATTCACTTTTGTCCAAGATAATAAACTGAACAGATTTACCTTAACTGTACTTTAAAGGCAGCTTTTAGTGCAGTGTTGCTGATCCTAGAGTCCCAAACCCAGGACAGAGTACCTCCTTCAAGGATCAGAGTGTAAATCAAACTTTAGAGCTAGTCATTAGGGCTTAGGACACTTGAGGAGAGCAGGAATAAGCTAGCATGGTTTCTGCTTTGTCAGCCAGGAGCTTAGGCAGAAATGTTAGTGGAAGTGAGCTAAGTAGGGAAGCATAAAGGGAAAGTATTCAGGTAAGCATATATCAGGTCTCCGCAGGGCCAATTGCACAGACAACTGCACTCTGAAGGAACTTAGTTGGATGAGGTATAGAAAAGGCCAGCATCTGCCGTGGATTACATTACAAGAAATTGCACTGTGCTCTGAGTACGTTGCCTAGACGGTTTAGATTAGGTAGTGGTGACAAGGATGTGTGTCCACAGGTGGACAGGAATGGTGCAGTTTGCTGTACTTAACAGGGAAGTGAGGAATTTCAAGATGGGACTCCATATAGGTCTTGCTGACCAATGTGCACCCTGAAATATAGTGGCTTAAACATCAGTTGTTTCTCATGATTCTGAGCCTCTTGCTTTAAGGTCTTATGTAGTTTTAGTTAGATAGAGGCTAGGCAGATGTTGTCTGAAAGGTCACTCACTCACCTGTGTGTTCTGGATTGGGAAACCCAAGCAATTGGGGGTTCCTAAATATGCTTGCTCATTCTTGAGAGTTTTCTTGTCTCTACCCCTGCTATTACTCCATGCTGTACCTTCTAGAGCTGCAGGGTTAACTACAATTCTTAGGAGGTGGCTCAGGATCTCCTAGTGAATGCCTTAGAGAGACCTGAAGATGTTGAATGGCCTTTATCTTCCCTAGGCTTCCCTAGGGAGTACGGTCTTGAATGGACCACACTTTGTTCCTCAAGGCAGTGACAAGGGCCTGGTTTGCTTAAGGAGAGATTTACTTTGAGATCATCATGACGGTAAGAGAAACTACTAGATAGTTTCCCACAGGATTTATTCGTTTTCTGCTATCTTTTTAGTATCACCAAAGCCTCTTAATACTTGGGCTATTACTTACCCAATATTTAAATCACCTTACTCTGTATTTATCAATGCTTATATTTATTAAAAAAAAACACCTGTTTCTTAAGGTGAAAAATCAGTATTATTTGACACACAGGGAAGGTAACGTACTAAGTACAGTGAAACAAAAATGTTTAAAATTTTAGCCAATTACTGTGGTTTGTGAAAGTCTTTTCTCATTAAGAGAAACAAAGAAATGGTACAGTGTATAAAACATTTGCCATGCAGGTGTTTGGATCTCCAGAACCAGGTGTGTGGCTATGATGGCTTGCCTGTAATTCTAACACTTGAAGACAGAGATAGGATTCCAGAGCTGGCTAGCTAGCAGGCTAGACCAAACAGCAATCTGTGGGTTTAATTAAGAGACCCTTCGAATAAATAGACCCTGTGAATAAAGTAGAGAGTGATTGAGGAAGACTCTCAATATCAAGCTTGGTCTTGTATATGCTTGTATACAAGTATATCTTCACACACATTTACATACCACAGACATGCACACACATACACATGCACACACACACAAAAGAGTGAGGCCAGATTAGGTGTTTGGAGGTAACAGCAAATAGGAACTTTCTCCTCAGTCTGAGAAGACTTGGAAGAACTGAAAAATGCATGCTTACTGTGCTGTGATTCCTGCCAATGAGTGCTGTGCTGAGTTGGGTGCTATGTCAGATGTTGGATGCTTTGTGGTTCCCCACAGTTTAGAAAGCTGTGGAGCTTTGGAGGTAGCAAGAGTGATGTGCAAAGAAAGAAGGGTATAGAGTGACCTGAAAAATCTGCTGAAGTTTGGTATGGTTACAGTAAACCAAGCAGTAAACTGTTGGAGTAAACCAAGCAATTGCTGGTAAAGTCACAGGTGTGTGTGTGGGGGGGGTGAGACTTAGAGCAGCTGGAGTATGTAGGACTTGTTGATAGGCTTGGGCATGAGTGAGAGTATGAGAAGTCAGGGATAGAAACTTGCAGGACCATGGAAAAGTGGGTTGTGTGTCTTTCTGCGTGTTTTATCAGGGGTGGATCCAGCTCAGTTTAGACATTCCTTTTTATCTTCAGACAGGAATTCAGTTTGTACTTAGTAGACTTATTTCTTTGGAGCATTGTTTGGGTTGTTGTCTCTTCTGTGTGTTTTCTATGAACTGTAATTAGATATATAGGCTAGATGCTGGTAAGGATTTCGGAGGACGCCTTTAAGCAAATGCAGAGGATCACAAGCATATAAATCTAGATATCCCACCGTTTCTGATGTTAAATTTGGTTACTACTTAAAGTAGACCAGCCAGATGTCTCCATTGTAAAATTATAGTTTTCAGTTTTTGAAGGTCACCTCTGGGTGACCTTTGGCACTGCTCCTCTTTAATCTTTTCACTGAAGAGGTTTTATTTTTATTTTTTTAACTTTGTATTATGGAAAATGTCAGGCATACCCAGAAGTAGAGTTGAAGATGAATCACCCTATAACCACCATTCAGCATCAACGTCTACCAACACATAGACTAGCTGGTGTTGTTTCTAGGCCTGTTTACTCCTCCACTACCAGATTTTTAAGACAGGTCCCAGGCATCACTTCTAACCATTAGCATTTTAGACAGACTCTTCAAAAAGACCCTTAAGATACGTTTGCTGATTCATCTGGTCTACCCAAGGACAAGACTTTGAGATGTATAGTCTTGAGTGCTAAGGTCTAAGGGTTGACTACAATGTAGTGGCTAATGCAGAAGTGAATTCAGGCAGTACAGTCATGAGACTAGGCTTTATGAGTTCTAATGCTGGGAGACAAGTTAGGCTATATTTGAAGCCCATTTCCTCTTAATGTTTGTGTATGTGCATGCATGTACATGCACACATGCACACATATGTGTAAAGTGGTAACATTAGTTCTGCCATGGCAGTAGCATTATTTATATACCTTATAGCATATGAAACATTTTTGCATACCTTATTTCCTTGGATTTATCGTCTGTCTTTTCAGAAAAAGAATTGAAGTGGCTGGCTATAGAAGACAAAGCAATAGTAATATCCCACTGTCTTTCCATGATATGGTAACCAAAAAGGGGATTTTGAAGTTAGATGCAGTTTCAATTCTGGCTTCTCCGTTTGCTAACTGTACGTTAGTCTTTAGCTTTCTTGCTTGGTAAGATAAATAGAATTGGTAATACTTACCTCATAGGATTGTTTTAGAGTATTAAATGAATTAGCATAATGAATGCATGGGAACGGTGCTCTGCATACAGGATGACTAGTAAAAGAAATCTTAACTCATGTTAATAACAGAGCAACAGGGAATTGGCACCAAAGAAGCTTGTGCTGTGTCTTAGTCTTGCTCATGTCTGAAGCTGCAAGTGGCCTTCACTTCTGACTGCCAAGTCTTGGATAGTCTGTACGCCATTCTCAGAGCAGGTCAGTGTTTTTCTTTTAAGCTTCATATTGTAATGAAATTTCTATGGTAATATGAATAAGGTGAAGTTGAATGATACATTGGATGTAATTCTTTTTTATTTTTATTTTGTTTAGTATTAGTGTGTGTAAGAGAGTATGTGGGTGTACATGTGGCATGGCACTTATATGGAGGTCAGAGGACAACTTTTCCTCATCTACTGTGCATTCTGGGGATCAAAATTAGGTTGTCAGGCTTGCAGAGTAAACACTTTTACCTGTTGAATAATTCTGTTTTTTTTTTTTGTTTACAAAAAGTTGATTTTTATTGCTATAGCTACAGAGTACAACACATGCTTATTCAAAATTGGTTTCCTATAGCTTCCTTCTGCAGATTGCCAATTCCAATGTATTCTATAAAATTGTAACTTGTCAGCTGGGCAGTGGTGGCACACTCTTTTAATCCCAGCCCCCAAAAGGCAGAGGCAGACAGATCTCTGAGTTCTAAGCCAGCCTGGTCAACAAAGGAAGTTCCTGGACAGCCAGGACTACACAGAAAAACCTTATCTGGAAAAACCAACCCCCCCCCCCTAAATGAAATAATAAATAAAGAAGTAACTTGTTAAAAAAATCACTGTATAAGATGCTAAGCTAATAGGATCTGTATGTATTCTTCTGATATCCTAACTGATAGAAAAATGGGACTTGGTGTCCTGGGGGCATTGGTACCACCACTTTGTGGTAGAATTTTGTTAAGAATTGTACTGAGTTATGTATTCTATACTTTTGTATTCCATATTTCCAACTAAATGTAGAGCCATAGACTTCAGAAACCAGATCAAAAGGTTTGGCTTCCTTCCATCAAGTTAGAACCTAGTAGCATACATTCTTGCCTGTATTAAAGCATTATTCTGAATGAATCTTTATTATAGCCTTGGGAGTCCTGTTATCTCTTAAGTACTTTTATTCCATCTGCCAACACTACTGAGAGATCAGGTGAGCAAGCCTATTGCATTACTTGTCTCTCTCTGCTCCAGTATTACAGATTCATAGTTATCAGGCAGAGATTACTCTTTGCTTTATGTGTGTGACTTTCTAATTGGGACAGAACCCATCATTTCTAGATAATGCAGCCCTAGGAATTTCCTGAATAAAGCTCATGCATGTCACAAGTAAATCATGAGATTATAGTGACTTCGGAGAAATCCTAATTGGGAGTAGTCATTATTCCAGAAGATAAAATAACAGGAAGGCAAGTGTCTTTCTTCCGGGCATAGGGTGCTTCTTTTTTTAGTCATCCTAGGCATCCTTACTTGTCAAAGACAGATAGAACGAGCAGGTTTGCATGCTTGTCATTGTCCCCTCTTGAGACTTTGTAACTCTATATCAAAGATCCTAGAAAACATATCGAACTGCCATGTTGATCCATTTTTATTATAAAGTAAGAGTTAATGATGGCTTTCAATTGTCTTGGTATGTTCTGGCTTTGTGGTATAGGGATGGTGCTGATAATAGAAAAAGCAGGCATTTGGCTTCTTAAATAATAGCCACAGTCCAAAAAATAGAAGAGTGGCTTAAATTTCAGCAGACATGTGTGGCATTTTAGGTGGTTTGCCTGTGCTGTGGGGTGGGGTGGGAGGGAGGAAATCATACCCAGAAGACAACACACATAAATATGGAATGCCTGGGTTGGCAAGTAGCTGCTATGCAGTTAATACTTGTTGGTGACTTTCTGTTTAGTTATATAATGTTTGCTCAAATGCAAATTTGACATATGACTAGTAGTACCTAGTGCACTGGCCAGTGTTGCTCACCGTATTTCTTAAATTTTGTTAGCTTTTTCATTTGGAACTCACTGCGTAAACCAGGGTGGTCTTCAACACACAGAGATCTGCTTGCCAGGATTAAATGTGTGTGCCACCACACCCTGCAAAATTTGTTACTCTTTATCTTAGTAATTCCAGAGAAAGAGAATTGCTGCATAGTTGGACTTGACAACAGGCCACTTTGATGTCTTTGTTTTTGTGTTCTCAGTCACTCTCGTCACTATAGGTAGTTCAATATACTATTATAACTGCACCAAAAGGGGCTGGGCTCCATGGCAGGTTCAGAATCTCTTGATAGAGAATGAATTAATGCCACACTTTAGTATGGAATTTTGGAGCTGTGTAGTTCTTTGACCTTTTACCCTTCAGGTTACCAGAGGACTCCTGTTTATTACCTTTGTATTCTTGGTATTCTCAATTCTCAACCTGCACTAGAATCTCTAAGCTCACCTCTTTCTCAAACTCTCACTTTGTTAAGTTCTGTATACAACACTGCATTTCCCTCTTTCTCTGCTAACGTGTGCCATTATTCCAGCAAAACCACATCTGCTACTGGTGGGACCAGCCCACTTTTATTTCTTTCTTTCTTGCCTAATGAAAAATTAATAAAAGCATTAGGAAGAAAGTAAAAATATAATTTATTAATATTTGGTATATACTATTCTTTGGGTGGCTTTTGCTATATGTAGTGAATATATATATTTATATTTTTTGGTTTTTTTTTCAAACATGGCACTTAGACTTTGAAACCTACTGTTTATGCTACTGATTTTGGTTGGGTATATCTACAAATACTTTTTGAAACTATTTTATAATATTTAATCTTGCATAGAGTTTTATTGTATTGATGAATCAATTTGATGATAGACTGTTGGGTTGTTTAGAATTGGCAGTTTTTATATTTTTATTTTCAGTGATAAACCTTCCTGCTAAAATTTCTGGGTAATTCTATAAGTTTTTATAAGAAAATGGAATTGCATGTAACATGTATAAGTTATTTAATAATAATATCTTTTTGCTTCTAAAAAACAATATCTTTTGAAGCTTGGATAAAATGTTAATATAAGAAAATAATACATGCATAAAATAGTTCACCTTAATAGTATATAATTTGTCATTGTATAACAGTGAGTGAAGGCTGCTGCTTTACTTGTCTTGTGTATTGCTGACATTGTTGTAATGGACATCTGTATATAGTAACTAGGCAGGGATTTATATACACTAATATCTAAAAAAATGAATTGCTCTAGAGGAGTGTATGCTTCTTCACCTTGAGAAGTAATTATAGGGCTCTGTCTATGGTATTTATTAACAATGCCTACAAATATTCATTTCTTCTCACTTTTGCTAGTACTTAGAGATGCCACCTTCTCAGTATTTTCCAGTCTACGGAGTATGAAATAACTCAACACTTGCATTTGTTTTTTCTTGCTTTACCAAAGAGGTTGAACATTGTTTCATTCTTTTTGCCATTTGTTGCATACATTTTCCTCTTTCCCACTTATTTCTTGACATAGCCTTAATTTTAGTCATCTAACACTTATGTAATTTGCAGTTATTTTGGTGTGTGGCTTGTCTTTTGTAGTGAGTATTTTTGCAAATGTGTACTTTTCAGAACTGTTGAAATGTAAAATCATATATATATATGCATATATGTACATATATATGTAGAAAATTATATTCCCAAATTTACTTTCAGAAAAATGGTGTTGGTTTACAGGGCATTCATGGTGTATGGAGTGCCATTTTGATACACTTTGCCTGAGTTTGGCAGTCATTTTCCAGGTGTAATAGGCAGATTAACTTTTTCTTTGACCTTGCGTATTGCTTCGTTGTAGCTGAGAGCCTGCTTTACCTGAGTGCCTCTCTTTCCTTGTGACCCTCTCTAAGAAGCCACTCACCTCCTCCTCTCTTAAGCTGTGCTCCTTTAAAATATATTTGTTTGTTTGTTTATGTATACATGGGTTCTTTGCTTGCACTAATGTCTGTGCACTGCCCAGCACCCTTGAAGGCCAAAAGAAAGCATCAGATCCCTTGGAACTAGAGTTACAGACAGCTGTAAGCTGCCATGTAGATGCAGGGAATTGAATCCAGGTCCTCTGGAAAAGCAGCAAGTGCTCTTAACCATTGTTACCCGTGCTCTTTGACATGGCTTGAAGGATTCCATTCCATCTTCACTTTTTCTTTCTTTAGACAGGATCTTAACTATGTCTCTTTGGACCAGGCCAGCCTTGAACTTATAAGAGATCTACATTCCTACATTCCTACACTTCCCGAGTGCTGAGATTAAAGGTTTGTGCCACTAGACCCAGCTTCACCTTCATTCCTCTTAACGTGCAGTAGTATAGCCATATCTTGGGTGCTATCACTTGGAGTAGTTGTACTTTCTAGATTCAAAACTTTGAAAATTGCCTTCTATAATAAAATCTCCCATGTACACTTCTCTCTTTCTGTTTGTATGTACCTTGAGACAGTATCTCTTGTATACATTGCTTTCAGTGATTCTCCTATCTCCACCTCCCATTTCCCTGTAGGATTATAGGATCCCTGCACTAGGATTATAGATGAATACACCTACATTCAGCTTTTATGTAGGATCTGAGGACCTGAAGCCAAGTTTTCAGACTTGCATGGCAGACACTTTACCCACTAAGCCATCTCCTCAGCTCAGGACTTATTTTCATTTAACTTTCCTGACTGTCCAAGGGGGCAGCCAAGGGGTGAGGACAAGGGAGAGAGTAGTTTCTCGAAATTTTGCACTTGCAACAGTATTTAGCATACCCACAGGTTAGAGAATGGGCACCAAACTGTTGTTTTAAAATACAATCCCAAATGTTTGATTTTACCAATAAAGACTCAGGTTAGGGTTATGAGGGTATAAGCCTGCTAGCTCAAAGAAGCAGAGAAAGCACCTAGCTGACCTTCCTACTCAGCCAGTATCCCAGGAGGAAAAAGTTCCTTCTCCATACTGTCGTAAAAATCCTTCAGACTGAATGGCCTTTCTTTCTACTTCATGTGCATCACTCATTCCGTCCTCGGACTTCCTCTGACTCTATGGGTTTGGTGTTTTGTTTTTTTTTTTCATGTTTACTTCCTATTAACTGGTTGCTTGCTCCACCTCTTGACCTATGGTTAACTTTATTTAATCCTGTTTTAAAGCTGTTGGGTTAAAGGTGTGTGCTAGGGCTGAGCCATAACACAACTAGAAACAGGTTTTTCCACTGTGCAATCTCCAGGCTCACAGTGTGATCAAATATCCTGCAACAGGAATGAGGTATCAGTGTGGGCTCCAGGGAAGAATCAGAACCTCAGGGAAGGATCAGGACCTCAGCAATAGTAGCAAACTTGGCGTTAGCCATGCCTCCTGGCTCTCTAGGACATGATGGGAACTAAAGGCATAAACGATTGATTGTATCTGGAAGGATCCTCCACTAGCCCCTTTCCTGAGCTGGAAGCAGGGTGAAGAGCAGCAAGCCAGTTGGCAGACTTGCCTTTTCTGCCTTAAAATACATTGTTTCTGTTGCTAACAACAGACACGGGTAGTATAAATAAAACAGACTCATAGGCACAGAGACACATGGAGACAGAACTGAGGGGGAAGGGCTGAAGTGGACAGGGACTGAAGACGCACAGCTGAGTCTCTAGAGGTGCTGTGTGCACTCTGCCCTCTCCCAAGCCTTGACAGTGGGTCTATCCTGGGGCTGCTGTGTGGGAGACCCTCCACTGCTATGGAGCAGGAGAGATCTGGATGACAGGTTTCAAAGATGAAGTGCTCAGTACAACTGGAGATGCTTTGCTCATGCTGACACTCCTGCAAGCTAGATACTGGTGATCTGAGGCCAGATGGTGGCTTCTTTCCTCTTTTCTTTCCTATCTTTAAGACTGAACTCACTGGTCTCTGTTAGTTCTCACATGACATGTGTTGGAATCAGCAACACAGTGGCCTTGATGTGTGAACTGACCTAGTAAGCCATGTAGATCTGCACCCCTAACTATGTAAATAGTGCTTTAAATAAGCTCCTGAAAGTTGTGAGCTCCCATCATGTGGACTGAGACTGATTCAGCCTCTCTGGAAGTGTGGTCCTAATAGCAGACTTGGAAGTCTATGACCTAACAGTGCTGGAAATCTATTTAGAGATAGGCCAGATGGTCTCTGTCAAATGGGTGTCTGTGATTATGAGTAGAGAGTATATTCTGGGTCAGGATAATAAATTAATAAGAATTATAGAGCATTCCCTAACAAGCATCACTGTGAGCATTTGTTTTATAGTGTCTGATACTTAGGGTGAAGGTATTTGAAGCAACATATGGTTAGACTCTTTTGCCTTACCATGGTTTCCTTGGACCATATAATAGACCTAAGGAACATATTCTAGTCTGTCAGAAACAGTGATCTCCATTCCAATCTGGGCATCAGGTCACTGGGCTCTAAAGATATAGAACTGTCGGGACACATGGTTGATTGGGGCTGGAAGGATGCATCAAAGGCCTTGCTCCAAATGGGACTTTACATTGTTATTAACAATGTTTGTCTTTCTTGGGTTGAGAAAAGTGGATTAGAGTTGTTCTTTAGATATAGGCCTACAAATCTGCTGTAGAGTCTCATTTTTACTTGGCAGCTCTCTAGGTTACCCAGTGTGGGCAACCAGGGGACCATGGGCACATTGACAACTTATAACAGCTGCTTCTGTATAGTCACCTTGGAGTGTAAGTGAGGTTTGATAGCAGAGAAGGAGATGCACACTCCAGGATGATAAAGGTTTGAGTGTAAAAGAGTAGAGGCAAATATGGGCATATTGGAGTAGGAGAAGTGCTACCTGGAGAGAGAAGGGTGTGTGTGTGTGTAGATGAATTGGTTGTAGTAAAGACAGGAGGAAGAAGAGGATGATGAAAAAGTGGTTGGAATTGGTGCTGGTGATAGGAGGCTGTTAGCAGCCCTGAATGGTGGGACAGTAAGTGTCATTTATGAGTATGGAGAACTGGAGACTGAAGGTAAAGAGAAATGGTGATGTAATAATACTGCCTTGCATTAAGGTATCTCTTCTGGGTACCACTCAAGGCCGTTCCCTGAAGTCAGAGGTTCAGAGGCAGTGATGGGGGAGAAATTGTGAAGGACACAACATACTTAACTTTTTAAATAGTTCTCTATATTTGGCTCTTACTCACTTAAGTAAGAAATGGCTCCAAGGACATCTTCTTGGGCCTTGCTTCTTAAACTTGTCCTTGAAGCCTCGGGGGCTGTTATCTGGCTTGGTTGGAGCTGCTGAACATTTTGCATACTCCTTGCCAGGAACTAATGTCCTTGGGCCTCAGCAAGGGTGTGTCCCCACTCCAGCCATCTGGAAGGTCAGAGTTATTAGCCACTAGAATGTGCCCATTAGCTCTTGGAGGGGCTACAACCTGTTAGTGGATTCTTAAGCCTGGGAACTGCTTCTCTCACAGGGCCTTTCAGAGTTGGAACATGCTAACTGGTGTAGTACTCCCTTATTTGGACACTAAATTTTCTGGATGAGATTACAGTTCTCCTTGTTTTGAGTGAGATTTTAGAGTATTTGATATCCTTGTGAGTGATTTTCAAGATCAACATAATACCAGAGTGTATTCTTTTTCTTCACCTGAGTTTACTTGACCTCCAGCCCATCTTCTTAAGAAAACAGGATAGGGGTCCCATGTTATACATGCTCATTGGTCTCCCTAGGGAATGAATGGAGAACACCACCTTAGAGCCAGAGAGAGTAGGAATTTGAGTCTGGTGCTAGGGCTTGTGGGGAGCTTTGTGCCTGGCACCAGAAACATATCAGAGAGACCTTCTATGCTTTGGGGAAACTTGCGTACCCATCAGCCTGGATGGGCCAGGATACCAGGAACAGGATGCAGGCGGGGATATGAGGTGGTATTGAGCAGTGGTGGTGCTACCATGGGTAAAAAAAAAACTTCTGTGGGACTCTGAGAGCATACTTCTCTCACCCAACCCCCTCTGAGAAAAGCTGACCCTCCCAGAAGGGCAGCTCTGTTTACCTTTGGCTGCCCCTTTGATTGTTTCCTGCCAACCTGAGGGAAGTGGTTGCTAGTGACAGTGACATTGGATCCTAGTGGAGGAGGGAAAGCTGTCAACAAAGGTATGCTTTTCCAGTTGGAACTTGCTGAAGCAACTTTTCAGCCCTCTGGGTGAAAGCTTTGGGCTTAAAGAGTCATGCCAAGGAGACATCAGGCTTGAAGATTGATAGGGCTGAGGAGTAGAGTTGAGGCCAACCCTGCTGTCCTCAAGAAGTCAGAGCAAAGGCTGACCAACTGAAAACTGCTGCTGCCCACAAAGAAAGTGCTTTCCTAGCAGGAAGACCTTTCTGGGCAGTACAGTCTCACTCAACCCCCACACATAGGATTTGTACTTGTACTGCCTCCTTATAGATGAGAAAAGTGTAGCTTAGACAGATTAGCTTTCCTTCAAAGCTTTGTAGCAACTGGAGGAATTTTATACCCAGATTTCATTAACTACTTGGAATTATTCCAAGAGTACTCTTTCCCATTATTCCGTGTAGAGGAAACCACAACAAGCTATTATTTTAAGTAAGCTTTTAATTTTAGAATAGTTTCAGAGTTATAGAAAAGTTGCAAAGAGAGCACTGGAAGTTCCCATAGGTCCTTGTAAGCCATATATGTGTGTGTGTCCTTTCTTTCCCTCGTCTATTTATAAGGGAGTAGGGGAGCAGATTTGGAGTGAGGACATTTTTTTTCCAGCTTGGTGGTTTTTGAACCAAAGTTTTTGAGAGTCCACTAGGGTATAATAGTTTTGCCTAGGGTGCATTTTGTCTCAGCTGGACTGGGCTGAATCTGGTTTTGCATTCTAGTTTCAAAGTCATATTTTCTGCATCTACCCAGTGGGGCAAGGTGGTAACTGAGCTCTTGGAAGTTGGGGAAGGCAGGTAGTTATTGGGAGGATCTTTAAGCTGTCTGGCTTCTGCCTTGTTATCTGGGAGGGTTCTTTCAAGGCAATCCTCTTATTTTCAGCTGGTGTTAGCTGGCTTGGAGCCAGAGCTCTCCTAAGGGACAGAGGGAGCATCTGGGTGATGGGGCCTGTTTGCTTAATGCCTTAAGTCTGTCCTTGTATGGTGCCAGCGTGGTTGAAAGTGGTCGCTGCTCTGGGCTTTAGTCTGTAGGAAGGCAGAGAGTGGGTAGTGCGATGTCTATGGGCAGCTGCTGTGCTTTACTTTGGGGCCCAGGCACATTCTCCATTTAAGGGAAAGGGGTCTGCAAACTTCTTGGCTGTGGGTGTGAATGGGCTGGCCTGCTCCTGGCCTTTGCTGGATGTGCTTTTTCAATGAGATCATTCCAGAATTGCATTCCTATGAAATGATATTTTACTCAGGACGTGAAGCTAGACTTGTGTAAAAGCACCGGCACTAACACCCAGAGCTGGGAGAGGGCAGAATGAGAGTGGGATAAGCAGCTGTCCTTTGCTGGGGCAGGGATTGCATTCAGGATGGTACACTGTGAGCTTACCCAGGGAATGAAATTGCCAGTCAGTACTGGGAAGGGAGGCCTGAGTTGTGTTCTCCCAACTGCCTACCACCCCCAGGCAATATGAGCTCAGAAAGGGCAAGTAGAGAAAGATACTTAAGGCCTCTGTGCTAGTGGCTGCTGGAAGCTCTGGGAACAGACGTGTCTTTATGTTTTGGCATTTAAGGCCTGTCCCTGTCCTCACCTATTTAGCCCACCTTGCTTCATCTCCCACCTCTGCTCCCTTTCATCCTTCTTCTTCTACCACTACGATCTATTTCTACTCCCATTTGTGGCACCAAATATATTGTGTTCCCTCCTTCTACCCCCACCCAGAACAGTCAATTCTGCAGTTCTGGATACCAACTAGAGATTTTATAATCCAATTTAATCTTGATACTGACTATTTGGAGTTAGCATAAACTCCACAGTTTAAGAGCTTAGTTTCATATGACTGCCCCCACTCATTAATCTCAGTCACCCATATTTCTGGCCACCTAGCTATAAAGTTTTAGGGACTCCTTTCCCATCCCCTTCCCATGGGTTTGATAATTTGCTCACAGAACAGAAACCCAGAAAAAGTGTGAAAGGCTCTAGTAGGTCCAAGCATGGCAAACATGGTTCTGGCAGGTCTTGCCCTCCCCCATTCCCTCTTCCTTGCTAAACCATAGATTACACCCCTAAAGCTAGCCACCATGGTCTGTTCTCTTATTTGGCTACGTCTTTCTCCTGAAGCTGACCACAAGGTCCAGCTATCAAAGTTTTGCAGTCCAGCAATCAAAACCCTCCTTTTGGCTACTCTAATTAACATGCCCAATCAAAAGAAAACTAACTCATCCTAACATGGGGTTTCCCCTTTCCCTTTATAAACTGGGCAATCTCTGTCTACCCCTACCCATCCCTATTCCTTTTCTGTTCTCTTGTCCTCTGTCTCCTGTCTTTGTCTCTTATTCCCTGCCCTCTGTCACTTTGGGGCAAATAAATCTCCTTTGTGCTAAGAACTTGATCTTAGTGTGTTCTGTGTTCCTTTCAAAGTGTACTTACTTACCAGTTTATTATTAAGCCCACAACTCAGGAAGAGCCAACTGGAAGACCTGCATAGGGCTGGATATTGGTGGGTTAGCAAATAGTTAAATCACACCTTCCCTTGGGTTGCCCTCCAGCACTTTGATACCTTTACCAACCCAAAAAGTCCTTTGAATTCTCGTGGTCAGGGGTTCTGTGGAGGGTTTGCTCTCTAAGTGTGATGGATTGTGTTATTAGTACTGGAGATCAGCTCCACCTTCAGCTCTCTGCTCTCCCAGAGGCTGATGAGGGATGAGGCTGAAACTTCAACCCTGTTAGTCTTTTTGTCATTGGGTCCTATCTACCAAGATTCACCTCATAAGCATAATAAACTCAGGTATTGTTGAAATGGGTTTATCTGCCCTCTCCCGTTGTCACTTGGATATGTCCTTGAGGAAATTCCTAGGAATTCTCTGCTGGAATCAGGCAGAAAAACCAATTCTAATTGTTACTATATCACAATACATATAGACCCCGTGTGCTGGCAGCCGTTGATTATGCTACTTGTTATGATGTCTTGCATTTTCCTGTGTTCACTCTTAGCTCAGAATGTGCCACGTCCTTTAGTGGCAGACGGAATACCTGCTATGTAAAACTCATTTTCAGCGTTGCCTTCTCCAAGCACTTTTTAAAAAAGATTTATTTATTATGTATACAGTGTTCTGCCTGCAGGTGTGCCTGCAGGGCAGAAGAGGGCACCAGATCTCATTATAGATGGTTGTGAGCCACCATGTGGTTGCTGGGATTTGAACTCAGGACCTTTGGTAGAACAGCCAGTGTTCTTAACCTCTGAGCCATCTCTCCAGCCCTCTCTAAGCACTTTTGAAAGCATTGCCATTAGTTATTTTTTGCTCCTAGTGTGGTACCCGTGTGCTCTTGTTGCCCTTTGTGCATCTAGCTATTCCTTCACTGCTCATGTTTTAGAGGACAAAAACTGTTTTCAGGGCTGGTGAGATAGCTCAGCAGATAAGTAGCGTGCTATGCAAGCCTGATGACCTGAGTTCAATCCCCAGAATCCACAGAAAGTTAAAAAGAGTGAGTCATCTTCACAAAGTTGTCCTCTAATTGCCACATGCATTTTATGGCACAAATGCCCATATGCATACATTATAAACACATATAATAAAAATGATAATTTATTTTTTAAAAAGACTGTTTTCCCTAGTAATACCTAGCACAAGACTTAGTAAGTACCTACAAAGTGTCTGTTGAAGGTAGAGTTGAAGGATGGTAGATAGACATAATTAAGCAGTCCTGGACAAGGCACTGCCCCACCCATCATAGACCCTTCCATGTCTGTTTGCATGGACCCATCCTTGTCTCTTTTTTCCACTTCTCTCCATCCTACTTGGTAGTCAGGTAAGTTGTCAGAGCTGTATGACAACTTCATCTGGTGGGCACCAGGGCTCCTGCCTTTCCCTCCTGTTATCATAGGATTTCTAGGGAAATTTTAATTCTTTGAGGGCCATTGTTTCAGTAGTTTGATAGCACAAGAGGCTTTCTTTAAAAACAAAAACAAAAAACACCTCTCCTGCCAGACAGCCACAGTAACCTGAAGTCCTTTAGAGCCAGCATCAGCAAAGGGAAACTTGCATACATATCACTTATGTCCAGTGTTTGGTGTTCCATGGTGTGGTCCATCTAGTTTCACTGCTTCTGTAGGCTGGCTATTGGTAGAATCTTTGCTGGCACTGAAAAACAGGATTTGAGCTGCCATTTAAAAATAATTAAATAAATTTTTGTTAGAGTCAAAATGTGTGAAATGTTGCTTGAGGCAGGTTTTGTTTTTTTTTTTTTTTTTTTTAAATTAAGCCAGCCTTTCCTTCTCAGCCAGGGAGGTTGTAGGGTAGCGGAAAGTTGCATGAGGGCTTTGTTCTCTTGACCCTTTGGGAACAATGAAGCCACTATACCCAGTGGCAAAAAGGCCGTCTTAAGAGGATGGTGTCGAGTTCCATATCCCAGCTGTGCACAGCTGGCTACAGATTTCATGGGTTATTGGGTGTGACAGAGTTTTTTGGGAGAGTGAGAAACTTGTAGGTTTAGCAAGTTGTTTGCATTGATATTTCTCGATATTGGAGGTTGTGTCCAACAGACTGGTCCACTGCCTAGCCCTGGCATACAATTGTGTCCACACTTGACCATGGGGTGTGATCTGTGATGAGCCTGCCAATGGGGAGAGAGAACTAGGGGTGGGGTGAAGATATGCCAAGGAGGGACAGCATGGTCCTTCAGATTTCTCTGGACCTTTGTAGAGCTTCCCCTCATGAGATGTGTACTCATACTGGCTCTAGGCCTGTGAGTTGTCTGGTTTGACCATGATATCTTTGTGAATAATTATAGGTCACTGAATAGAACCACTAGTCAGCTACATCCCTCAAGAATGCCTAATTGTAGGCTATAAATATGAAAATATACCAAGAGCTTAAGTACATGTCATATCTTATTTCAAAGAGCAAGGACATGAGTCACCTATGACTTGGGTGGCTTTCAGTGTGTTGGGAGCAGTTTGGTGAGCATGCTGGCCAGCCCAGAAAAGTGGAGGAGGTCCATTCTTCAGCTTTCCCACGGAGAAACTAGGAATGTTGGGGAAACACAAGCTATGGCCATTGGCTGCACTTCTTTCAGCTACTGAATCTTGTTACTGAAGGTCCAGAAGAATGTATAAACCATGTGTATGGACATGTGTGTGTGGTATAAGGGTGTGTGTGTATGTGCATGTGTGTTTTGGGACAGGATTCTTTTGACTCTTTGTCCTGAACTCTGCCTACATATTATAAGATGCTCTACCTATCATAGCTGGTTTATACGCTGCTGAGGATCATCCTTGCCTTTGTGATGAGAGGCAAGCTTAAGTATAATATTTCTAGATGAACTATTTCAAGTGCTTTGTGGAATCCATGATAACATAATAGTTTATAAATCGTTAACAGTGAAGTCTGAAGCTTAAGAGAGGAAAGTGCTTATTGCCAATCAGCTTTTCTAAATGTTCAGCATTGTCTATCTGCTGAGTTGTGATGGGGAGTCTGAATGAATGAACGGAAAAACTTTGGGAGCATATGGACAATCTAAAATGGTAGCCAGAAGCTTCCTGTGGAGGTTCTTAGGGTTTAACAGATATCTAATAAGCTTTGTAGCTAGAATGTGAAGAGCCAATACAGCACCCTCAGGTATGGAGATTGGTATAATAAGTCTCCCCTTTGGAATTCTACAGTATATTTGATGGTTATCGCGTACTCTGACCTAATTTGGTATTCTCAGGTTTGTGTGTGTTTTGTCATTTAGCTCATAATGAATTGTCACTCATAAAAGATACATCTTTTTCTTTCATGGAGAATTCTGATAAGGCTCCAAAATCTGAGGACAACTTGTTTGTTTTTCGTCTTGGACTTACTTTGTAGACCAGGCTGGCCTTGAACTCACAGAGATCTCCCTGCCTCCACCTCCCTGAGCGCTAGGATTAAAGGTGTGTGCCACTGCACCTGGCTCTGAGGGCAACTTTAAAACAAATTTCAGAAGTGTCTTGATGATGTATTAGAATAAATGTGCAGGCCACTGAAGACCACTTATTGCTGTATTTGTTAATGTTTTATTTCTTTCTGCTAGACTCAAGCTCAACAACTGGAGCCAGGCCGGTGGCCCTAGTACAACCTGGAATTATTTGCAAATTGCTCTGTAAACTCTCTCTCCACCAGGCCAGAAAGCAAGCCCTCACCAATGTGATTGTACTGACACTTTGATACTATACCTTGCTCTTTTAGAACTAAGGGGAAGTAAATTTTCTCTTCTTTAATTTTTAAAAATGGCTCCATAGCAATTAGATTGTCATTTAAATGTCTCTTAGAATGATGGGGAATATTTAAGTTCCTGAAGAGAAGTAGGATGTCTGCAGTGTCATGTCTGCTAAGGGGCAGCGTTTATAGCTTGGTTGTTATGCTCTGGCTTGTCAGTGCTGCCCTAGCTGAGGAGAAAGCCAGAGCTAGGTCTACATCTCCAGAGCTTGTAACTACATGTCCAGGCCCTTTGAATGCATATGGGGGTTTTGTCTATAGTCTGGGAGGTGAGGCAATGTCCTTATTTCCCCCAGTTTAAGTTTTCTTAGTGCACTGAGAATCAAAGAATTTCTAGTTGAAGAAGCATTTGGTACCATCTTTGTCAATCTTCAGTGGGGAAGAGCAGGCTGATCTTATTTACCCTTTCACTGTGTGTTCTAAGAAAAACTGAGGCTAGAACATGTGCTAGTGTAACAAGGATTCTCTTGAATCCTTGCCCCTTGCTCAGCCTTTTCCTTCTAAGAGAAGCCCTTTCTTGGGGTTCAGATGTCTGGCAACAGGAGTTTGAAGTCCTGTTACCTTCCCTTCAGAGAAGAGGAAAGAAGACACACCACAGGAGGGCAGAGACCTTGCTCTGCAAATAACTTCCTGCCCATTCCTTTGTGCTCTTCATGACTCCAGACAGACAGTGTCTTTCAGGGAAGCTTTGAGTAAACTTGTATCTTTCTACCAATTTCTGTTACCTAGATTCTGATAGAGCAGAAGGCAGTCTGAATCATAAATTCTAGTAACAGTGAGGAGTTCAAAAAATAATTGTGGTTGGGTGGTAGTGGCACATGCCCTTAATTCCGCCACTTGGAAGGCAGAAGCAAGTGGATCTCTCTGAGTTCGAGGCCAGCCTGGTCTACAGAGAGAGTTCCAGAACATCCAGGGCCACACAGAGAAACTGTCTTGAAAAACAAATGATGATGATATGATGATGATGATGTGATGGAGGGGCTAGAAAGATGGCTCATCTGTCAAAAGTTGCACCCATGTGGTAGTTCACAACCATCTATAACTCTAGATCCAAGAAATCTACTGCTTTCTTCTGCATTGCCTGTTGATTCCAGGATGACCCAGCTATCAAGATGTCTTGGATGACAAATGCCAGGACCTTCTGTTTCCTTCATCTACTCCCTAGGTGCAGAGAAAGCAGACAGAAGCAGCAACATGGGAGCCACACAGAAACCACACACATACGTGCAGGCAAAAAAAAGACCCATACATACAAAATAAAAATCAAATTAACCTTAGAACAAAACAAAACAAACCCGAAAACCTCATGGAGTTCTGGTAAAAACAAAAAACAAAGAAAACAATAACAACAAAAACCTTCCACAAACTGTTGCTATCGCTTTATTTATTCATTTCTTTGATTCATATTAATTGGTCTTTGTTACATACTGCTTAGTCTAAATTCTAATATGCTATAATAGACGTCCTAATCCTTATCCTCAAGAGTACAGTTTGTAACTGAGAAATAAGGGACTAAAAGAAAGTTATAGTATGTGGGAATCTAGGGATATGCAGTTCTCCTCATTTTAGCTTCTGGGTCTTCTCATTGTCTGAGATCCCTTTGATGAACCATAGAAGGCCTATGGATCCTTTCTACACATGAGAGCCCATCTGAATTCTCAAAGCAGTTATTACCCTTTCCCGCCCCAGCCTTCTCTTCTCCAGTGTAAACATTCTTGGTTCCTTTAGTCATTTCCCCTGTGATGGGCCCGAGTGCCCTCTCCATCCTGGTTGCTATCTGTAGGATGCAGCCCAAACAAATAAAGCCTGCCCCTCTGCCAGTGTGGAGCCCACAACACAATGAAATGTCCCAAACATTGATTTCCAGGGACGCTCCCATGTTTCCGCTTTTCCTGCACCCAGGGAGAGGATGATGGAAAGAGAAGGTCCTAGTGTTGTTCAGACATTTAGATAGTTGACCTATCCGGAAATTAAAAAAAAAATCCTTTCTTTTATCTCCCTGCTATTGTCCTTTTATCCTTGCACCCCAATAAGTATCCAGGCATAATGCATCCCTTTGACACTGAAAAAGATGTCATCTATGAAGTTCATACTCAAGAACTATGCAACGGTTATAAAAAAGAGAACCCCGCCCCCTTCACACACACACACATATTTTATGTTTTAACCGAATGTTCAGTTTTTTACTGGGCTTCAACCATCCCTAAGTTCAGCCTTGCTGCCTGGGGCTTGCCTTTCCCTTTTTAAGTGATTGCTTTTCATTCATAGGGAAATTAGCATAGAAAATCAAATTCCAGTATAACTGTGTTCTTTTCTTGTCTTTTGTTACATTTTCCATCCCAGTCTTCCTCACCCGCAGACCCAAAATAACAAAAGTTGAATCCTGTGACATCATAACAGTTGGCTATTATATCAACAACTGTGATGTCAGCAAGAGAGGATTATGACTTTAGGGAAGAATGGAAGAGAGAGGGTAGCTACATCTGAATAAAAGGACATTTTAATGCAAATCTTTACCCCAAAAGCCTGGATTGGCCTTTCAGTGCCTGGCTGCCCTCTCCTTGGCACCCGTTGCACCCTGTCTCTATTAATGGTTTGGCTTGTGGGCTGGGTGTGTAGAAGTCCCCTGCTGGTTGGTTTCTGGGCTGGCTTTGGGTTTTATTTATGAGACCTGTGCTGAATAGAGCTATTCAGAGATGGGGTTCAGAGGGCAGCCTGGAAGCCTGGGATGAGCCTGAAGCAGATGTGCATGGTCCCTGGGCTGAGAGAAAGCTGCTGGTGTAGCCAGTTTCCTTGAGGCTATGGGACTGTGCTGTTCTTGGAACATGTTGCATATAGGCCTGAGTGTTGCTGTCTGCTGCTTCTGAGGCAGGTTGCGCCTGCATAGGAACTCCTTTATGGTTCCTTAACACTGAGGGTTAGAAACACCTGCCACAGAGAATTCCAAACATCCTAGTTTGTGGGTCTTAGTGTTTCAGTAACTTTTTTTGTTTTGTAGTACCCATAGGCCCAAAGAACTAGCTAGGTTTAAACAAATTTTGTTTTACTATATCTTCATCATAACAAAGTGAGTAGTAGTCTAGAAAAAAAAAGACTACATAAATTGACAGGAAAAATATTTTCATTTCATTCTTAAATAACCTTGGTTACTAATAATGGGATCTGCTGGATGCTGTGTGGTGTCCTGGATTCAACATTGCCACCCACATTTCCTGTTCCATGCTGCTCTCCGTGTGGTAGTTGCTTTTTATCATAGCAATTGTTTTAAAGCAGCTTCACAAAGACATGACATCATTAAAAAGAATGTAATGCAGTCTGATATTCCAACTTGTGTGGTGTCTAACAGATGTTGAAGATTTCTTTTCTTCCCCAAATGTATATATGTGGCAGTACTCCTGTGATTTTGCCAGGCTGTTTTGGGGTACCTCAGCATACAGTTTGAGAACCATAGACTTTCAAGCTCCTGCGTAGCGTCTCTCCTCAGAAGTTGGGCAGCTGGGTGGACAGACTCCTTTTGTCCGCTTTCTCGGCTCTAGGAGGGCTGCGCTGTAAGGAGACGCTTTGGACGGAGTCTGTGTGTGAGCTGTTCTGCCTCCAGCGGGGGAACCAGGAACCCCGCGTTGACTTTCGGTTTATTAAAAGCCTTCTAAGCTAGGTAGGTTAGAGAAAAACATTGTTATAACACCAAGAATTCAAGGTCTAGGCATTACACCTATTGCGGGTATCTCCGTAGAGCTGGGTTGCTGGAATATACATGAACTGGTGGAGGGTAGTTTCCAGCCACAAGTCAGATAGAATAGAGGCCTAATATGCTTCACCTCCAATGAAAGAGCTCACTTCCCACCTTTCAGACCCTGGCTCTGCCATGAAACTCGGGAAACTAGCCTCTTTGAACCCTAGTTACTTTTTCTGTAAAACAGAAAAAAAATGATAAGCTTCCTCTTACGGAGTTGCAGAGATAAAATGAATCAAATGCATGCATAGAATGGGCAGACCATGGCCACACTGGTGCACTTTCTTCTTCTGCTTTCCAGATTTGAGGAACAAAAGGTGTTCACCCAAACCTAAATTAAAGTTGAGCCTTAATATTTATATAGATCCTGAAAATGATTCTTTCTTTATGGTTTTATTTTTTTTTTTTACTTTTAAAATTTTATTTATTTAATCACTTTACAGCCTGATCCCAGGAAAATTGTTCTCTATTATTATTATTTTTTTTTTTTTTGGTGGTACCGGGGATTGAATGCATGGCCACAGACATGTGAGGGAAGTGCTCTGTAACTGAAGTACATCACAGAGCCAGGCGTGGTAGCTAATACCTTTAATCCCAAGCACTCAGAAAGCAGAGGCAGGAGAATCTCTGTGAGACTGTGGCCAGCCTAATCTACAGAGTAAGTTCCAGGACAGCCAGGGCTACATAGCTACCCTGTCTCAAAAACAAACAAAACAAAACAATAACAACAACAAACCCTATTTATTACCAGATCTTTTTAAGTATTTTGTGATAGGGTGTCCCTGTGTCATCCAGGCTGGTCTAAAAAAAAAAAAAGAAAAAAGAAAAAAAAGAAAGGAAAAAAAAAGTGCTGTGTCAGCCTTCCAAGTTCTGAGATTTCAGACACATGCCACCATATTTGGCCCTTTATCATTTCTTGATAATACTGCTCTGTAGAATAATATTCCAGAGTCACTGAGCTCTGTGTTTTGTTTGCTATGTAAGAACATTTTACTGAAATATGATATAGATATAACATTATATATGTGTCCAGATCCAAAAGATTTTTACAAATGAACCCATATAACTAAAACCTCAGTCGAGAAACAGAGTATTACCAGTATTCCAGAACTGCCTCCAGAGTTTGCCTACAGAGTTATACCCCAGTATCCTGACTTCTAGTAGCATAGACCTTTTTCAGGTTTCTTTTATGTTTGTGAGTGCTTTGCCTGCATGTATGTATGTGTACCAGGTGAGTGCTGGTGGAAGCAAAAAGAAGGTATTAGAGGCCCTAGAACTAATTTCAGGTGATTATGTGCCATTATGTGGATACTGAGAACCAAACCTAGGCCCTCTGCAAAGGCAACAAATGCTTTTAACAACTGAGCCATCTCTCTTGTTGAAGCATGAATTTTGTTGTTGTTTTGCTTTGTTTTTTGTTTGTTTTTCGAGGTAGGGTTACTCTGTGTAGCTTTGGCTATTCTGTAGACCAAGCTGGCCTTGAACTCACAGAGCTCCACCTGCCTCTGCTGGGATTAAAGACATGTGCTGCCACCACCCAGCATGCCCCAGCATAAATTTATTAGGCTGTTTTATACTTTCCACATACAGAATTATGCAAGATATACTCTTGGTGTCTTTTTGTTGACAGTATTTCAAATTAATACTATGAGTAGCTGTATATACATTTCCATTACCATATGGTATTCCATTATATATCATATTTACTTTCTATTCTTCTGATAGTGGTCATGTGTGTGTGAGCAGGCACTTGTGCATGCATGCAAGTACTTTATTTTATTCCTTCTCATGAATATAGTATGTTAATCGTAGTATTTTGTGATAATTTGCATTCATTGGTGATTAATGAAAATGGCTACCTTTCTCTTAGCCAGTTGTGTGTAATCTTTGGTGAAGCATCTGGCCTAGTTCTTTTGTTTGAATTTTCCTGTTTATCTTTTACTTTTTTTTTTAAGTTGGTTTGTTTAAGATACTTATATATCCTAAATATGAGTCCTTTGATAGATACATACATGGACACATATACACACAGACACATACATACTTACATTTGAGTGTTCTTCATGGGTCTGGTTGCTGTAGATAGGCCACTGGAACATACAAACACACACACACACAGAGCTGGACCGTCTCCTACTCTGTTGATTTCTTTTCTACTCTCTAAACAGCAGTTTTTAAATGAACAATGTTTTTACTTAATGCAATAACTTGTAATTGTTTCAATTGTCCCATATAAGAACTCCATGCTTTCTCCAAGGTCTCCTTGACTTCTGTTTGTCCTGGTTCTTCCCTTTGCAATTCTTCTCAAAGCCTACCTCCTGAAACACTCTGTCATAGCTCTTACCTTTTGCAGCATCTGTACTTGCCTGTCTCAGGCAGGATGAGGAGCTCAAGGGCAGGAACTAGAGTAGGCACTGTGAAGATACCCTCAGAGGGTTTGAGGAGCAGGGGCACTGGAAGCTTCCATGCCTTTTTCTGTTTCTCCTACAGCCATCAGGCTCTTCCTTACCAAGGTTTTCTGTAGTTTGAGAGTTACAGTGCTGCATGGAGAATTGACTGGTAGTGTTCTAAACACTAGACATTAGGAAGGAAGCCCAGCCAAAAATCCTGTGGGCTTTATAGTTGGAAAGTTTTTTTCAAAGAGCAAGTGTGGTTGAGTAGGGTGTTCAGAAAACATAGGCCTCTTATGATCATTCTGTGTGGTTGGAAGGCTGGTGTGAGTTTCCTAAACTAAGAGATGGACATGAGTAATGGAGCCCCGAAGCTGCCTACAGTATCCAAGGGTGACCAGACTGAGCAAATGTTTTTCAAATACTAAGAACTAGACATTGGAGGAAGGAGTGGCAGGCAAAGACCAAAAAAAAAAAAAAAAAGCCTGGAGTTATGAAATTTTATATGCATAAGAATAGAAAATGAGCATGGAGGAAGATGACAAATGCTTCAGAGGAAAATAGAAAAGACAGGTAGAATGCAGGATATGGAAAGGTTTTAATTCTGTATAGTATGCTCAGAGAAGCCCCATTGAGTAGATAGCATCTAACCAAAGACTTAAAGGAGGAAGCAGAACAAGCTTGTTGGAGAATGTGATGTAGTTAGCGAAGGTGTGAAGGTCCTACCATACGAATGTGCTGGCATGTTTAAGGGCATAATAAGGGGACAATGTGGCTAAAGGAAGAAAACAGGGGGAAAGGGTAACTGAAATGAGATCATAGGCATAATGGGAATTCTGATGCTTTTCCAAGGCAGAGGAGGCCTCTTGCCATCAGTTAGCTTAAGCTCAACTAGATGAGAGAGCATGAGAAGGTTGAGTATGAGGTCAGGATTTAGGCAGGAAAGGCTTCAGAAAGAAGTTGACATCTGGCCTGGCTGTTTAAGAAAGAATGGGGACAGAGGACATGCCAGAGAGAAGAACTTGGCTGAATAAAAGCTTGCAGGCATCAGCATTCCTGGCATATACAGGCAATGTCATTTTCTGTAGTCTGATGTGGCTGCCCTAGGAAAGACCCTGACTTGGATTGGGACTGTGGTTTCTGCATCACTGTCTTGTTTATGGACCTGCTGCATTATTTTTGCCCAAGTGAGGGAAGGCAATGGTTGGTCCCTCATTGTAGAGCTTGTAGTACCAGTCTCCATTCTGTTTTCTTTCCCGAAGCTGTGACAAGTCACTAGATAGCATGGGCTCCATTGTCTTGCCAGTAATAAGCAAAGCTGCTGGCTGAGAGGCTGAGTGTCCAGACTGGCAGCAACAGCTGTATAAAGGGGTTTGAAACTATTTGGCACCAAACAGATTTCGTTTGGCCTAGAATTGCCTCATGATCACTCAACCCAGTTTGGGCTTTCGGGAAGTATTTAACTTCAGCTTAAAAATCTACAGAAGTCTGTGCTCCAGTGGAAAAGAGCCATCTGGCAGGAAGGGGGATTGCAAATGGGTTGAGGTTGAAAATCTAAATGTAAAGGCCTTTCTTTGAAGAGGAAGCTAGGAAAGCAGTGTTGGAGTGACAAGTGGACTGTAAAGAGTTCTTTTTTTCTTTCTCATTCAACAACAAAATCTTCTTTTCCTGCGGTTGGTTTTTCAGCAACTTTGGAGCCTGTAAAAAGCTCTGGCAATTTTTTAACCTCCTTTCTACCTTGACAGGTTCTCTGTGCTTTGAAAGAGTTGCAAGGTAAAGGTATATGGATAATGAAGGAAAAAGGGGTCTCTTGGTTTGGAAGGGATTGTTTCAGTTTGTGAGACGTCTTTCCTGGTGCCCTTTCTTAAGGATTTTATACCCTCCCAACTATCCCAGTTACACCACTTACTCTCTTTTCCTGTGCTCATTTCTAGGCATAGCACAAAGACCCATCCTAATGGTGAACTTCCCTGTGTGTAGATATTGCAGAAGGAGGTGTGGCTGAAGATTTAGGCTCCAAGAACACAGAATAAGGCCAGAGGGGTTTTTTAAGGCTCAAGGATTTTTTTTTTTTTTATCTTTTTCAGAACCACTCAGAAGGTTCACTGGGAAGGAAGACCGGGAGGAATGTACATAACCTTTTTCTAGGAGCAGGAGAGCTTTTCTGCAGGGAAATTTAGCAGGGCTCTTCCTTGTTTCCTGAGGGCTGATTATGTGGGGATCCCAGAAGACACTGAAGTGCTGAGAGTGAGGGTGAAGTCCCAAAGAGCAAAAGCTCATCCTGGTGCAGTTGTTTGTTAAGTCTCTTCTAAAAGGACTTCAGAATTGGTTTGGTTTGGTTTGGTTTTTTGAGATAAGGTTTCTCTGGGTAGCTTTGGCTGCCCTGGAACTTGCTCTGTAGATCAGCTGGCCTTGAACTCAGAGGTCTTCCCGCCTCTAGTGAAATTAAAGTGCTGGGAATACAGGTGTGCCCAGCAGTAGTGCCAATGTTAATTGGTGGGACTCGTAGGAAAACTGTGGAAGGCTAGGGCCTCCTTGGGAAGCTGCTGGACTGTCCCTCCATCTCTTTTGACAGTACCTGTGGATTAGGACATAGATGGTGAGTGGGTACAGAGGGTCAGTATATGAGTTTTGTGGCATGATGAGTGGGCAGGTAGCCTCTGGGCTCAGATGGTAGCTGCATGCTGTTTGGTGACTGTCCTGTAGTTGTGTTGGTTTGCAGTGTCCTGGCTGTAACCAACCTGGCTGAGCTCATGTGAGAGCTCAGGTTTGTTTGCTGTCTTTTTTTTTTTTTTTTTTTTGTCTCTTTGGGCTGCTTCTTAAGCTATAACCTTCACACAAATTGGCTGTAGAAAATTAAAGAAATACAAGTGTTAATAGAACTCCTTCCATAGTTTAGTATCTTTCTTTGTTAGATGTCTTTTTAAATTTTGTGTGCGTGTGTATGCAACTTAAGTATATGTAAACATAGAGCCAGAGGTCAAAGTTGAATGTTTGTCTCAATAACTCTCCACATTATTTTTCTGAGTCAGGGTCCCTCACTGAACATGGAACTTGATGATTGGCTAGACTGGCTGGCCAGCAAGTCCCAGGGATCCTCCTGTCTCTGCCTCCTCAGCACTGGGTTTATAGATAATGTGCCCCTGTACCCAGCTTTTACTTATTTGGTGGGGCTTCAAAGTCAGCTCTTCATGCTTGTGCAGCAAGCATTTTACCCACTGAGCTGTCTCCTAGCTTTATTAGGTGTCTTGACTTCTCACTAGTAAAAAGAAAAGAGCAGTGATGAGTAATTCCTGTTTTCTGTCAGTGGTGGTTCAAACACCAGCAGGAGGGGAGGCTTTCCCTTACTTGATCACCTCTCTTCTCTATCATTCTCAGCATTCTGCAAAGCCATGCTATATGCACAATTATATCTGCAGAAAGATACAAAAAGGACATTAACCTAGTGGGGAACATTGGGGTTTTTGTTTTTTAGAGGCTGAGTGTCTCTGAGAAAGATTTCCCTTTATAGATTAACTTCATCATGACTGTTATTAGTGTGCGTGTGAAGGCATGGTGCGTGTGTGTATGGTGTGTGTGAGTGAGTGAATGTGGTGCTCCCGTATGATGGCTTGTGTGTGGAGACGACAACTTTCAGGAATTCTCTTTTCATCTTTTGTGGGTTTGAGGGATTGAACTCAGGCTTGAGTAGCAAGTACAGTTACCTGCTGAGCCTCCTCACTGGCTCTCTCTTGAACTTTTGAGATTCTTCTTAGATTATGGGTCAAGTTAAATTGTTGAAAGCCAAGCTGGGCAAAAGTAGGAACCTTCCAGAAGGTCTGGAGATTTCAAACAGCCATGAAGCTGTGCTGTGCTGTGCACCTCCCTGCGTGTCTCCTTCCTACAGCACTTTTACCCCCCTCCCCCATCTAAGAAGTTTGTGCAGCTGAGATGCAGACGCAGAGCTGTACACCCACTTTCTGACTAGGGAGGCTGACCAGGTAGAGGCAGAGGGCTAGAGGTGTCAGTGCTGACATGGAGAACAGTTTAAATGGGCACCTTCACTTAGCTCTAGCCAGCTACTGATGCATGAGTCTAGTCTTCCGCTCTAGCCAGCTACTGATGCATGAGTCTAGTCTTCCAGTACAAGCTCCTTTCTCCAGGAGTTTGGAAGCAGGGACAAAGCAAGGAAAGAAACTTCTAGCTGCTAAAGTAGATGGCAGGAAGTGTTGTTTTAAAGTAAAAGGAGCACAGTTGTTGGCTGAGGAAACTGTTAGTTGGGGTGTGGCTAGTGCTTGCATGAAACCCAGTTGTGTACGTGTCCCTTTGCTGAGGGCTAGGGGTTCCGTTCAGGATGGAAGACGCTATGGGTTCTGGAGGAGGAAACAGGTGTCCATCGTCTATTTGATCATAGCTGAGCAAACTCTTGGAAACCTCAGATTTTTCTGAGACCTCATGTTTTAAGACACAGGTTTTCTCACATAAAGTATGTAAGACTAGCCTAAAATGCTTACTAGAGATGTTTATTATTCTTGGTCTCATCCCTACAGATTTCCATTTAGGTAGTAGAAATGGAACCAAGGATCCTGCAGCTTTTTTGTTTCGTTTTGTTTTTTGTTTAATAATCCCCTCATCAGTCTTAAGTAAAAATAGACAGTAAAACCAGCGGTATCTAGTCATTTGAGAAGTCACTTAATTACCTTGGAGCTAAATTTCCTAATGGAAATATAAAGCAGTATTATTCCTACCTCATAGAATGGGTAAGAATTGAATTAAAGATCCCTGGAGGCAAAATGGGGCCTTGGCTTGGAGCTAGGCCCCCACACATGTCACACAGGTCCCAATTCCTGACTTCTACTTTCTAGCTGTATGATTTGGTTGGCTTGTTCTTTGCTCTAGATTTTGTATCCTTTATAAAAGCTAAATAATGATAATAGTAATACCTACTTTACAGGATATCCAAAGGATTAAATGGTTTAATTCATGTGAAATGTTTATAAATGCAGAAGGAATCTAGCAGCATGTATCCAAGTAAACATACCTTAGTTTTTTTTTTTTTCTTTAAGTTTGTTTCCTGTGAGTAACAAACAAATTAAGGCTTAATGAGATTTAGTTAGGGTTTCTGTTGCTATGATGAAATACCATGACCAAAAGCAACTTGGGGAGGAAAGGGCTTGTTTTGCTTATGCAGTTTTAATACAGTATCACAGTTTAATCAAGTAATCAGCGGAGGAACTCAGACAGGGCAAGAAGCTAGAGGCAGGAGCTGAAGCAGAGGCCATGGAGGAGTGCTGCTCAGTGCCTTGCCTCTATGTCTTGTTCCTCTGTCTTTGTCGTCTGCTTTCTTACAGAACCCACAACCAGCATAGAGATGCCACTGCCTATAGGGGTCTGGGCCCTCCCACATCAGTCATCACTCAAGAAAATACCACAGGTTTGCCCACAGGCCAGTCTGGTAGGGGACATTTTCTAAATGAGGTCCCTTTTCCAAAATAACTCTAGTTTGAGTCAAGTTGACACAAAAACTTGTCAGCTTAGAGGCCTTTTCGATGTTTAAATTTTAGCAACTTCCCTCCTGACAGCTCCACCAAGGCAGGGACATGTCACCATTTTTATATTGCAGGCACATATACAGGGCCTGGCATAGGGAAAATTAACTGGAATGGCAGTGCCAGGAAATGTGGAAAGTGATTCAGGCTCAGGAACTGGGAGAAGCATGATCTGGAAGAAAAGCCTTTTGTTAAGTATCTGTGTGTCTGGGGAAAAGGCATGTTGTTATCGTTGCTGTTTTATTGAGAAAGCCAGCCTCTGGAATGCACTTGTGCAAGGTCATACAACCAACAGCTGATAGGCACGGTTGGGTGCAGTTTTCTGACTATGTTAGGTATTTTCTTACTGTTTCCTATGTGCCTAGGAACTTCCAGTGGTGCTTTCCTGTGTTATTTCTCTGATTTAAAACTTTTCACATAGTTGTTTGAAGTTTATTGGAGCTAGGTTTTTGAGAAACTAGTGATTGGTTATAGATACTAATTGAACAATTTCCTTTTCCAAATATGTTGTTTCTGTCTGGGCTTTGCCATTTATGGATGGACCTTTGGATCATGTTGCTCCTGTTGGGCATTTTAAAGTACCTTTAACCCAACTGGCTAACCCTGTAGAGGAGGGCCAGCAAGATGGCTCAGTAGGTTAAGGTGCTTGCTGCCAAGCACCATGACTTGTTTGATTTTGTAGACCCACATGGCAGGAGAGAACAGACTCTACAAGTTACTCTGCCCTCTATATGTACTCATGGTACATGTGTCCCACCCCAACACACATGCACATAGATAAGAAAAAGAAAAGTATATAGAGGAGATCTTGGGCCTGTTCCTCTATTTGTTACATCATCTTAGGATTTTTTTTTAATTTCACCCAAATGTCAGAATGATCTTCAATTTCCTCTCCACTAGTTGTCTCTCTGTTCATGTCACAACTACAGAATAGCATTGTAGAGTAGCGGGGTTATCACTCCCAACACTAGAGATTCATCAGGGAAAGGAATTATGTCTTTTATCATATTTTAAAATATAATTCTGTTTCTAGTATTTTCAAATTCATCTGCTCCTTACCTGAAGGCCTACCCTGGAAGAAGTAGAGTATGCTGGGGATTACACTGATGGGTGGTGATAGCAATGACTATCATTGCAGTCATGCGCACTCAAAAGCTGGCATGTGGCAAGCTGAGTCCTTCACTGTTGAGTAACTTGAGGACCCTGAAAGCTGGCATAAGAGAGCTTCTGGGTCTGCTTCTTCTCTCCTGCTGGCGCAGAGCTATATGCAAGCACTTAATGGGGAGCTGGCTGCCAGTAGAGAGTGTCTAAACCAGAGTCAGTGTGCATAGGTGCACCAGTGGCAACTGGCCTGTCATCATGTCATCATCATAATCCCTAGTGTTACAACAATACTTTTCTCTGCTTTGTAAAGGGTGAAAGTGAGGTTCTAGTGCTTTCTTTTCTTTCTTTTTAAAATTCTTTTCTTCTTTCTACTACCAGGTTTAGTGTGTCTAGTTTTATGTTGAGGTCTCTGATCCGCTTGGACATTAGTTTTGTGCAGGGTGATAAGTATGGATTTACTTGCGTTTTTCTACATGTAGATATCCAGTTAGACCAACACCATTTGTTGAAGATGCTATCTTTTTTCTATTGTATGGTTTTGGCATCTTTGTCAAAAATCAGGTGTCCGTAAGTGTGTGGGTTTATATCTGGGTCTTCTGTTCGATTCCATTGATTCCCCCAGTCTGTTTCTATGCCAGTACCATGATGTTTTTATTACTGTTGCTCTGTAGTACAGCTTGCGATCAGGGATGGAGATACCTCCAGAAGATCTTTTATTGTAGAGGATTGTTTTAGCTATTCTGGGTTTCTTGTTATTCCATATGAAGTTGAGAATTTTTCTTTCAAGGTCTGGAAAGAATTGGGTTGGTAATTTGATGGGAATTGCATTGAATCTGTAGATTGCTTTTGGTAAGATGGCCATTTTTACTGTGTTAATCCTGCCAAGCCATGAGCATGGAAGATCTTTCCATCTTCTGTTATCTTCTTCTAATTCTTTCCTCAGAGACTTGAAATTTTTTTCATAGAATTCTTTGACTTCCTTGGTTAGGGTCACACCAAGGTACTTTATGTCTTTTGTGGCTATTGGGAAGGGTGTTATTTTCCTAATTTCTTTCTCAACCCATTTGTCTTTTGTATACAGGAAGGCTAATGTTATTTTTGAGTTAATTTTGTATCCAGCCACTTAGTTGAAGGTGTTTGTCAGCTGTAGGAGTCCCCTGGTAGAACTTTGGGGTGTCACTCATGTATACTATCATCTTATCTTCTGATTTGAATCCCCTTGATCTCCTTTAATTGTCTTATTGCCCTAGCAAGGACTTCCAGAGCTATGATGAAGAGATATGGAGAGAGTGGACAGCCTTGCCTTGTCCCTGATTTCAGTGGGATTGATTTGTTTCTTTCCTTTCTATTGCATTGATTAGTTGTTTATATTTAGGAATGTGGGTATAGGTGCAGGTGTATACTCACATGTGCCATAAATCATATGTCAAGAGAATAACCTTTGGTTCTCTCCTTCCACCACGTGGGTTCCAACGATAGAACTCAGTTCAAGGGTGGTAGGCACCCTTACCTGTTGAAGCATCTTGCCAGCCAAAGCACCTATACTATTACATTGGAGAAATCTTTCATTGGTATTACAGAGTCAGTTCTCTCCTTCTGCTGTGTGTGTCCTAGGGATCAAACTTAAGATATTTATTTAAGTATCATATGTGTGTATGTATGTATGTGTATATATATATATACACACACACATACATACATATTATTTCTAGTGGATATTAGGAAAACATGACTATTACTTCTATCTCCAGTTGTATGTCTTTTAGATGCCACATTATCAGAATAGCCTTTCATGACTATGTCAGATACTTTTCATTCTCCTTTCTTCACTAAGGCTTAATACTAGTTATCATTGCCTAATATAGTCATATACACTTAATATTCAGCATAGGAACCTAATGTGATTTTTTTCCTTCCTTCTTTCCTTCCTTCCTCCCTCCCTCTCTTTCTTCCTTCCTTCCTTTTCTTTTGTTTTTTGATACAGGGTTTTTCTATGTATCCCTGGCTGTCCTGAAACTTACTCTGTAGACCAGGCTGTACCTGTGTGATTCTGATCTGTGCTGCCCACTGGATGTGAGCTCGTGAGGACAGACTTATTCTTTGCTGGATCATCATTTGCTTTAGGCAGAGTTGCTCAGTAAATATTTTTTGAATGAATGAATGAGTGAATGGTTTATTGCTTAGAACAAAACTAGTGTTTGTTTTTTTTAAGAAAGGAAATAGTTCAATTTTATCTATGAATAATGAATGACCAGGACAAAAGTTAGGAAAACATGCCAAAAATTATGAGTGTGCTGTGGCGGGCTCTTTGACACCCCCCCACCCCCAAGGGAGGAGCAGCCTTGCTAGGCCACAGAGGAGGACATCGCAGCTAGTCCTGAGGATACCTGAGAAACTAGGGTCAGATGGAAGGGGAGGAGGACCTTCCTTATGAGTGGACTAAGAGATGGTCAGGGAGGAAATGAGGGAGGTAGGGTGGGATTGGGAGGGAATAAGGGAGGAGGCTACAGCTGGGATGCAAAGTGAATAAACTGCAATTCGTATAGAAAAATAAAAATTAAATTATGAGTGTGATGAGGAATGATGGGAAACTTAATGAATGAGCGTTAGATGGAAATATACGCTTGTCCTCCTCCCCCACTTTAATAGAAATCATTTTTTGTGAGGCAACAAATTATCTTCTAGCTCACAGACTCTTCCATACTGGAGGGCAGGGTTAGGAAAGTGGTTTTTACCATTTGCCACAGGAACCCTTCTGGCCATGGTGGACCTTTCTGGAAGATATTTGAAGATATTTGCTCTGGCTGGCCGTGAAACTTGCTTTTCAACTGTGTTTTCTTTGCAGGGCTCTGGGTTTGCAGAGAGCCGAAATGACCATGACTGCCAACAAGAACTCCAGTATCACTCATGGAGCTGGAGGCACTAAGGCCCCTCGAGAGACTCTGAGCAGGTAGGTAGAGGTACAGTTCTGGAGAGGGCATCAAGAGTCTGCCAAATGGCCTGGGACCCAGGTAGGATCTCTGCAAAGTATAAATCTGTCATGACTGCTGATCACCGTGTTTGCTGGTTGGCCCAACTTGTGCTGACAGTTAGGCAGAAGCCTTGTCTGACACACACCATTTTCTAGTTCTAAAATAACAACAACAACAACAAAAACTTATTTGGCAACTAGAAGCTTTCAAACCAGCTCTGCCATGTACTCAGAAGCTCAGGCATGCTAGTGACATGACAGTAAGAAGCAGGTTAGAGAAGATGGAGACATGTGTGTAAGTTCCAAGCTGAAGCCTAGGCCATGTAACAACATAGGCCTAGCCACAACTTAGAGGAATTTTAGTCATTCTCTGCAGTTATCTACTATCCTGTTCTTTTAATCCTCTTTACTTTCAAATTTAGGCTCAAAATGTTTTGTTTGTTTGTTTTTTATTTGTTTTCTTGAGACATGGTTTTTCTGTGTAGCCTTGGGTGTCCTGGAACTCACTCTGTAGACCAGGCTGATTTCAACTCAAAGCAAATTGCCTGCCTCTGCCTCCTGATAGCATGCGCCATCACTGCCCAGCAAATGCTAAATTATTTAATCAGATTGTGAGTTCTCAGAACATTTTCTATTGCTCTCTAAAAATCTCTTCTGCCTCAGCTGTAAATCCCATTAATAATGGTATCTTACTGTCAGAATTGCTGTGAGGATTAAATGAAGAGATATAGAAGTGCTTAGCATAGGGGCTACTGTAAAGCTGCTCGAATAACAACAAATCCCATTCCTCTGATGAGATAATAAGCTTCCAGGACTGTTATATAGATGTGTAACTCTCTCCAGCACTTCTCAGGACTTGGCCACGGCTGCATGCTAGTCCTGGAAGAACTTTTGGACTTCTAATAAAGCCACAAATATTTTCACAAACTCTTCTGTGATATGATATCTCTTAGATGGACAGATTTAGGCTCTTAATCACTGGGAGGATGTGTGAGAATGGTAAGGTGAACTTGGGATAGGACTAGCCCTTTGCTAATATCTGGGCTGAGCCCAGTAGTGTTTGCTGCCTCAGGTTTGGACTGAGGTGATGGTAGATGTTTAGTTTACTCAGAACTGGTATCCAGATGTGGCTAGTTGGATAAGACCTAAAATGTAGCATGTGGTGAGTAACTGGTATGAATGAGTACTGTAAAAATTTCAAACTGTACATTCAAGACTTGGTCCTGGTTTGGTCCTGGTTCAGTCTAATGGACTGTGCCAATCACACAGGGCTTGGTAGGCTCTTAAGTATATAAGAGCTTCGGATTTAGCCAGAAGTTGGGTACTTACAGAAAGACCAGTAAGAACTGGTCCATGAACTACACTTTTCCAGAACGTTAGATAATTAAGACATTCTGCTTCTGGGAACCACTTTGAGGGCTCAAACAACACTGATGGCAAGTCTTACTCCTCAGTGTGTGTGTGTGTGTGCATGTTTGTAGTCTTGATATACAACTCCAAACACAGACATCACACACTTTTGCACTGAACATTATACTGAAAGTGCTGTCCTTCTTCCGTATCCTCCTGAGTGCTAGGATTACAAGCTTGTACCATTACACATGGACCCACTTTTTAAAAATGTCACTTGCTATGACTGCATGGTGCTATTCTTACATGTATTTATTTGTACCATGTGCATGCCTAGTACACACAAACACCAGAAAAGGACATCAGATTCCATGGAACTAGAGTAATAGACAGTTGTGAACTACCACATAGGTGTTAGGAACTAAATCCCAGTCCTCTACAAGAGCATCCAGTACTCATAACCATGTGCCATATTTCCAGTCTTCTATTTTATATAAATGTATGTGTGTCTGGGTGTTAGATGTACACATGCATGTAAGTGCCTATGGAGGCCAGAAGAGAGCCTCGGACCCTACAGAACTAGAGTTACAGGAGATTGTGAGTTTTCAGATGAGGGTGCTGGGGACCAAACTATGGTCCATGGAAGAAAAACAATTTCTCATAACCACTGAACCATCTCACAGCCCCTGACTTTTTCCTTCTAATTTCCGCAATGTTAGGGTTGCAGAGGTGCAGGATGTGTAGAGTTTACATTAAATTGCAAAGCCGAGCCAGGACTGCTGACATAGTCTCCAGTTTCTATTTGGAATACACGCCTACGAATGTAGGCATTTCTAAATATTTTCAGGAATTGCTTTACCTTCTAGTTTCCCAGCATGATTGCCATCCAAACATGCTGTACAGTGTTTGTAAATATCTGAGTTTAAGATGCACCTTTTATCTCTACAGCCTCCCTTCTGTGGCTTCATTTCCTTCCTGCCACATTTCCACTCCTCCCTCCCTCATTTCTGGGAACCTGGCATTTGCAATGGAGTCACAGACCCCTGTGACTAGCTGCATCCTTCACTCAGAGGCCACTCCTGAGCTGTATTACTTGGATATGCATCTGGTGGTTTCTGTGATTGGCTTCACCTTAGCCACTACCTGAGTGTTTGGATGGGATGAAACAAGTTTCATTTAGGAAATGGTTCGTTTAGGAAACCACTGTCAGTGAACTCTGAGGGATCTCTTAGGTGTCAGGTTCTGTGCTGAATACTGGGGAACAAAGAAGGGATAATCACTCTCTTGAGAAGGTGTTTACAATTTGACGATCTTAACATTTCAGTATTATATTCTGGCTTTTCGGTAGCTTGTTGGCATGATTTGGGGCCCTTTCATCGTTGCCAGCTCAAGAATTCAAGGAAGGGAACATATTGGTGTGGACAGAGTTTGACTGGAGAAGGCAGGGGTGCAGTGCCTTACAAAGCTAGGTCTTGAGACCCTGGTTGCTTTGGGAAACATGAATACAGTAGAATCTAGTAGTGTTAAGAAGCTTTGGGATGGAGGTGAGGGGTGGGGAAACTCTTGGAAATAGGAAACTAGTGGGGCTGGGCATGTGGGACCTCAGCACTCCTGTTCAGATCTACATTGCAAGGCTGATTCTTTGCTTTGCTTAAGACTGTGATTGATGCTGCCCCCAGCCAGTCTGAGTTAAAAATCCTGGATTCCATTACCAAGGTTATAAGTAGGTCTTCTGCAAATTTATTTCCTTTTTGTACCTTTGAAGCCTAAGCTTGATTTAGCAAGAGCCTGTAGGAAACAAAACAAAACAAAACAAAACAAAACAAAAACTTAGGCTTTGCCCTTTGCTGTGTCCTGGCCTATGGGAACAGATTTTCTTTTCTCTTTGTGGGTGAGGCTAGTAAACATACTGCATTACATCACCTGACAGTTACACCCCTAGCAGGCTGTTCCCTTTCTAGTTTCTACAGGTTGATGCCCAACTCAGCCGGAGGATGGGTGGGTGGTTCTCAAATCTCCTCTGAATTGCTGAGGTTGTTTTGTGTTGGTGCTGGTGTCCTGAGGTAGGATCAGAAGCAGCTTGATGACTTGCAGATAAGGAAGTGTTCTATTTAGAGCTCATTCAGTAGCTTTGATGGGGGTCAGTTTGGCCACTTGTTGCTCTCAGATTTTCTTTATGCAGTAGGACCTGAGCTTTTCTACTAGACACTTGAGCACCTGGGTCCTAACAGTGTAGAAATCAAGCTGCCAGTCTTGTATTTGGTGGCCTTGATTCTGGTTTGTGGGTTATAGGAAACCTGGGTAAGTGTAAGAAATGTCAGTTTCTTGAGGACAAGGACATCGACTTCCATCTGGGTTCCCGGAGCCTGAAGCATTACCTGGACTACAGAAGGCACTGCCTATGTGTTGGTCACTCCATTAGGGACAGTAGCCTCCTTTATGGGTCATAGTCCACTGGCAAGGTCATAATGGTCCTTTTCTAATTTGGTCACTCTTCCCATCCACTCTGTAGACGTTCAGAAAATCAGAGCTGAAAAGAGGGCTTGGAGTTCATTCACACCCCTACTACACTGGAAAACAGAGGCACAGAGAAGAGGATGTGTCCTCTGCAGTACTGCCCTGGGGAGATGGCTCGGTGGTTAAGAGCACTTGCTACCCTTGCGGAGGACCTGAGTTCAATTCCCAACATCATGCTGATTTACAGTCATCTGTAACTCCAGCTCCAGGTGCTGTGACACCCTCTTCTTGTCTCTGTGGTCACCAAGTGTTCATGCACATGGCGCACATGCATAGGTATGTGCACATGCACAGGCAAAACACTAATATACATTTCTTTTTTTTAAATCTGAGGTTAATAGGGTATAAAAGTGTTGCAAAACTTGTCCTAGCCATGATAGGCTACCATACAGGGAAACCTACAGCCTCAGCCCCCTGCTGCTTGAAATGCTTCGCAGACTCTAACTGGGATAGGTCTATTTATTGATTGATGTTAGAGGCTTAAAATGTTTTAGGTCATTTATTTTGTTCATAAATTATAAATTGCATAAGGTCCATCCAGTTAAATTTGTCCCTATTGCAGCATCAGGAAGGGTGGTCTAAAGGTTAAAGGTGACCAAATGGTTAGAGGTTAGAATGATCTGGAATGACAGTCAATGCTGGCACTCAGTGGGACCTCAGCTGGGGAATAAGTCCCATGATTTTATGTCATGATACCTAGGTACCAAAAGTCAGAATCCTAAAAGAGCAAGACAAGCATATGTGGTATTTTATGGCTTTAGCTTAAGAAGCCTCAGGGCCTTGTGTGGAGTGTTGAGGTAAGTCTTTGGGAATGGCGAGTGAGGTATCAATAGTTCGTACAACTCCTGGGTAGATCTTGATCCACTGCACACAGTGTTGACCCACTAGGGACTCCTAGCACACTAGGAAAGTCTCAAAATGGATCTGGAGGCTGAGCTGGTGACTGTTTCCCCCTTCTTTATGGAAGTCTCCTAAGTGATCTTGCTCCCCCTACCCCACCTCCCACATTTCTTTATAGTTGCACCCACATGATTGTTTGTTACTGGTGCATGGCACCAGCATGGGATGGTCTGATTGGCCATCATCTAAAGGCTGTCACACTGGACAGTAACGTTAGATCTGCACTTTTGAGTCTGCTCTCAGGAGTCTGATTCCCGGGATTCTGCATGGCTCTTGTTACCACTCTTCCCTCTAACCCCTATTCCTGATCCTCACAGGGATTGGTGTTTGTTTGTTTGTTTGTTTGTTTGTTTGTTTGTTTTTCCCCTTTAGTCTTGGGGAGAGAACTCAGGGGCATGTGCATGCTAGGGGTGATGGTTTGAATAAGAATGCCCTTCATAAGCTCATATATTTGAATGCTTAGTCATAGGGAGTTGGATTAAGAGGTGTGGCTTTGTTGAAGGAAGTATTTCACTGGGGGTAGGCATTGAGGTTTCAATAGCCAAGCCAGGTCCTGTGACACATTCTTCCTGCTGACTCTGGGTCTGGATGTGGAACTCTTACCACATGTCTGCCTCTGTGCCACCATGATAGTAATTGACTAACCCTCTGAAACTGTAAGCCAGACCCAGTTTAAATGCTTTCCTTTATAAGAGGTGATGTGGTCATGAAGTCTCTTCATAGCTAATAGAACACTGACTAAGACACAAGGCAAGCCTTCTTCCATTGAGTCATATAGCCAGCCTGTACAGTATCTTTTCTATTGGACTTTATTGACTTAGGCCACAATAAAGGACTAAATTCAGGGGAAGGGCTGCTAGTTATCACCACCTAATGAGAGAAGCACTACAGTAGCTCATTCTAAGAAGCATGTGTGTGTGGGAGGACATTATGATTGCTATCTTTGGAAGTTGTCTTTGTTTGCCCTCTGGTTACAGTTCACATTCTTTCCAGATGCAAAATATACTCAGTTTCTCCAGTTGTCCTGATTTTACAGATAGCTTGAGAAACAGGAACTCTGCCTCTCAAGGGCTTGGCCTGGCAAGTGGCACAGATTCATTGCTACTATAATTTGTTGATCATGTAGTTACAGAGTCCAGGTGCATGAGAGGATCAGTTTGCCAGGAGACATGGCAGAGAATACGGGGACCAAGTTCTAAAACTATCACAAGTGTCTTTGGCACTGTCTCCTAGAACTTTGTTTCTGTCCTCCTTGGCTTTGCATAAAGCCAGCTCTGTTTTACACAGCTGCCCAATTTGAATTAGACCAAGGTATTAGCATTTTTTTCTGCCAGTCCTGTGTCCTTAGAGGAAGCTTCCATATGTAAAAAAAATCTGTTCATCACTGCGCTTCTTAGGGGGCTGATATTTTCACTCAGAAGAGAACTTACTCATCTTTGCTGTGCTGCCTTAAAAATCAGCTGGAGAGGGTCACAGAAATGGCTTGGATGTATTTTGTGAAAGCAAAGTGGCCAGTTTATTTTTAGACCTACAGTAACCTTTTGCTTAGGTTGACCTTGCAGGTCGTTGTAGATCATGGCCTGCTTGTAGCTTCACTAGGAAGCTGAGGCTTTCTGGATTCTTGAGGGTTTCCTGTCAATTGAGATGGGATTGGCTTGGGAGCAAGAAAGCAGAGTTATGTTACCCCATCCTTTGCCTCTCTATTGGAACTCTTCTGGAGTGGGTTAACAGAACTTGCTGAGCTTTTAGGCCAAGGAACAAAATACTGGTCTTACTAACAGTATTCAGGCTATGTTCCTCCTTTTTCTTCTCCCCTATGTTCACAGTACAGTGTAGCACATTGAGAATGCCATCCCTAAAGTTGAGGCCATCACTGAGTGGCTGAAGAATGCTCATTCTTGGGGAGTCATCAGCACATCCCAGTTCTGTTATTGTTATTTTTATAAAACTGTGTTTTAACCCAGCTATCACACAAATATCCAAAACTTTTTAAAATATTTGTTTAATCATAAGATTCACAATATGGGAGTTAGAAAGATGGTTCAGTGGTTGAGAGCACTGTCTTCTCTTCCAAAGGACCCGGATTCAATTTCCAGCACCCACATGGCAGCTCACAACTATCTGTAATGCCAATTCTAAGGGATCTAACACCTTCACACTAATGCACATAAAATTAAATAAATTATTTTTTAAAAATATTCACAATACGATAACTGACTTGTTGTTACTCTATTCTTAACCCTCTAAAATAATCTGGTTTTCTCCCAGCATACATCAAAGAGATACTTTTACTTTGTAGCTTTCACTGATCCAGCTTCTCCCCTGATATCTCTTGAACATCCCCTACTCTTCTCTTACTTCTTCTAACTCCTCCTCCCCTGGCTGGCAGGAAGGCCAGCTCTGTTCTCTCCCCTGCTCAGTGATTGGCTGTAAGCTGCTTTATTGCCATATCAGGGAACAATTAAGGAGCAGTGATTACACAACATTGAGACAGGGGACTGTTAGAACAAGGACTGCAACCTGATATAGGTGGTACAGAAATCAGCGTTTGAATTACACAAAAACCTTATGCTTACACAGTTAAGCAGCCCTAGAATGGTTAGTGACCAACTCCAAGGCAGTTTTCTTTGAAGCACACCACACATTAATTGAGCAGACACCCCTCCCCCAAAGAAGGCTCACTTTCTAGTGTTCACAGCACATCCTGATACCTTTGGGCACCTAGGCACAAATGCTTCCTTCCTACTTGGTCTTTACTTAGATATAATAATGCCCCTGGATATCCCCTCAACTCTCCCTATCCCAGATACACCTGTAACTTCAAGCAAGCTGAGTTTAGAAGTGCGCTGACAGTCTTCTCTCCAAAAAGGTTCTGGGTGTACTTAGCAATATGTAGGCCATCTTTTGATACAAATGCTTGCTGCAATTAAGAGAATCTGTGTGCATGCCTGTAGTCTCAGCACTTAGGAGATGGAGGCAGGAAGATCAGGAATTAAAGGTCAACCTCAACTACATAGGGAGTTCAAGGCCAGCCTGGGCTACAAGAGACCCTGTCCTCAGGAGAGAGGGAGAGAGGGAAGGCAGGTGGGCACAGGGCCCACATTGGGGTTGGGTTATATTTGTAGCAAAGGGGGTTGTTTACATTTTAAGGCACAACGTCTGTCTGCATGTGTGGAAACATGCACAAACATTGCTTTCTCTTTAAATTTGTTCTATTTCCACACCTCAGTTCCTACCCTTTTAAAAAAAGAAAAATATATATATATATATATTACATGTCTTAAATATTTATCTCCATACTTGTATGTTTATATTTTACATTCTTTTAAATTTCCTGTGTACTTTCTCCCACCCCATTTGCTTTTATCTGTTTTTCTTACTCCCTGTCTCCTGAAAATGTTTATTTTGGCAAGTTGTATGCCATGGTGTTGGCATCTGTGTCTGTGTCAAGCAATAGAACTGGCTGCTGATGACGAGCTGTGGCACATCAGGTACCCAGTTAGTTCCACAGTGGCTGCCTCCCCCAGAGCAGGCTCTAGGACTGAGAACAGAGTAAGCCATCAAAGAGCGGCATCTTGGGTGTGTATTGGTTGCTTTGTATTTGCTTTTGTCTTGACTTCTCGTGCTGTTTGGGAGTTATTCATAGTGTTCACTTCTGTAAATTGACATCATCTTAGTCATGCAGCTAGTGCCTGCAGATAATCAGAGAAGGTGTTTTATAAAGAACTTGAGATTTGGAGAATATAGGTGACTTGCCTATATTCCTTGAAAACCAAGGAAGTTCACAGAACCAGATTCAGATCTCTAGGCTGTTGGTGTGGTTTACAGTTGTTGCTGGGGTTGGGGAGTGGGGAGCTTTGGGCTGACAGCCTTACTGTTACACTAGGTGTTTTGTGTATCTTTCTGTGTTGGGCAAGGACATTTGTAGACATGGCTTGGGTAGGCATATAGGAAACCACAGTTTTCACTGCTTATCTTTTCATTCACTCATTCACTCAATATAAAAAATTACATTTAGAAGGCGATAACAAGATTTAACAGGAGTATCATAACCTTCAAGTAAGTCCATCTGTAATCTAGTTAAGGAGATATGTTGGGGAAAAGTATGATGCAGGCATGTCCAGCCTGCAGCTTGTGATCCACACATATCCCAGGATGGTGTAGTATATTTATATATGACAATATCATGTTACAGTGTCAAAGTTGGACACCCTTGTAAGTAGTGTACCATAAAAGATATATTTTTAGCCACAGTGGTAAGATTAAAAATTGGCCATCTCTACTTGGGTAAATGGGGTAGGGTGAAGGAAAAAAAATCTAGGAGTTTGATGTGCCTTTAGATGGGATGTAGGATAGTGAAGAAGGAAAGTGAAATGATGAAGGCAAACCTAAGTAGAAACCAAATCATGGGATCCTTGTAAGCCTTGCTTTTTGTCTACAGATAGTAGGGGATTTCAGTGAGTTTTGCACTATATAAAAATGTCAGAGATGAGAAGATGGACCAGAACAGGGTTGAGACTAAGGCAAAGAGAAATCAAGAGACTGTTTTCAGTCCTGGTGCAACAAAGGAAGTAACAGTAGGAATGGGTATCAGGGTAGGGCCTGTGAGAGGTGTTATAGAACAGAATTGGTGGGATGCAGTCATGAAGTAGGTGGGTGTGTTTAGGAGCACGATGGATCCAGATGCATGGAGGAGTGGGAAGAATACAGACCTCGTGTCCTTTCATTATTTATGTGGTAAAACCAGAGGCAAGGAGCACAAAACAGTGTCAGGATGGTGCAGATGGATGGCAAAGACAGATACAGAAAGAAGTGGTCATTCTGGCCTCTGCTGATTCTTAATACCTCAGATAGTACCTGGAGTGCACCTGCTATACAGTATACCAAGTGGGTGAAGAGCCACGCTGTGTCTTAAGCTTGAGGTGTGTACACACATACACGTGGAGGTCCTGAAGGAGCTTCTTGCTAACCTTCTCTGAATATGAACCAAGAAAGCCATTGGTTGCAGTGTGCCTGAACAGTGAAATCACCAGGGTTGGGGACCAGACACCAAAGAAGGGTTTGCTCAGGGGGTTGGGTTTGTGAGAACATCTGGATCCAAGCACTGTCATTATATTGGCCATCATTTTCTCTCACCTGACAGGCAAGGTATTGTCTTACTTTCTCTCTCAACCTCTTTAGGGATAAAAGACAACTAAATGAAACTGAAGACCAAGGCTGAGTATCATCTCATATGTCAGTGATGCTACCTTTTTTGTCACAAAGATCCAAGCATCCTGACATCTGTCCACAGTACTGTTTTATCCTTCCTAAGGCTTCTGTGAGAAGTGGCAGATTCTTCTGAGCCTTTATCTAACCTGGGAGCAGAGACCTGTGGAGGCACTTTTCCCATCTCCAGTTGAGAATCACCAAAACAGAGTTCTCTGTGGAACCCAAGGACTTATCTTTGTAGGGGGCTGGATTGATGCTCTTTTATATCTGTGGCTTTATAAAACGAGAGACAACGGACCCCTGTCCATTGTATGTAGGCCAGGGTCTCTTGAGGCCCACTGTTCTGCCTACTACAGAGGGTCGAGGCTTCTGTTCCTCCTTCCTTACTGAGCAGGCTCTTTGTCATGAGCTTGGCTGTGAACTACAGTTCTCTCATCTATTCCTATGTTCACATTGCTGTGGCTCTTGTGTGACTTGCCCTTTTAAAAACAACTTAAGCATGTTGATGTTTCCTCTTGATCAGGGCAGTCAGACAACAGGGACTTGTCGGCCAATCCTTGACTCACCAGAGCTCCAGTTTTCTGTATGTGAGCAAGTGGTGACAGCCATTTGGCTCAGAGCGGCTGGCTGGTGTCCAGGAGATGGCATGTGTCCTGGAGAGGGCATGCCACCTTGGAGGCTATGAAGCTAGACAGCCCAGCTTTTGATCACTCAGATCTTCTCTGAGTTCAGTGTTAGCAAAATCCTACCACCTTTGAACTACTGTTGTTTGGGAAGAATTCTTAAGGTTGGCAGTGATTATCATAATACCAGAAAATGTGATACCAGAAAAATGTGAAGAGGAGGCTTGCTCAAAGCTCTCTTCAGTAAGTTCACTCACCTTTACCTTTTCCTTTCATTTCTTTTCAACATTCATAGGCTTTATAGTTAGAGACAAGATGATTTAGACAAGATCTCTGGCAGAGAAGTCCCCCTGATGCTTATAAAGGTTGTGTTCTAGACTGGGCTGTGTCCAGCGCCGTAGAGGATTCCTGGTGAGCTATGCTTGGTGGCCTAAGAGTTCACAAAGATGGTTGTTTTATATTTCTTCTCCATTAAAAAGTTTTAAAATTAACATATAAAATAGTGGGTTCCATTATGGAATTTGGATAATACATGTTTTCTATTACTTTCTCTTCCTACCATAGACCTCTTTTTTCCCTTCCATAGTCTCTTTCATAGTGCCTCTTCTAGTTTCATGACTTCCATAATATATGTATTATGTATGAATGTGTGTGTAAATTTATGAGAAAACATATGGTTCTGTATCTGGGTCACTTTGCTTAATATAAGAATTTCAAACAAACACAACAGCAGCAGCAACAACAACAACAAATATTAATCGAGGTGTAATGGCACACACCTTTAATCCCAGCACTCGGGCAGGCAGATCTCTGAGTTCAGGGCCAGCCTGGTCTACAGAGCAAGTTCCACAACAGCCAGGACTATTACACAAAGAAACCCTGTCTCAAAAAACAAACAACAAAAACAAAAATGAAATTTTAATTTTCTCTATTTTTCTGCAGATATCATGATTTCATTTTTCTTTATGGCTGAGTAAAACCCCATTGTGTGTCTGTACCATATTGTCTTAGTCTATTCATTTGTCTGTTATGTGTATGTATTTATTGTGTGTATGTACCACATTGCCTTAGTCTATTCATCATGGATATCTTTGTCATGAGTAGGGTACCTCTACTTTTTACTTAGTTATTATAAACACTGCAACAATAAGCATGAATCTTTGTGCTAGGACTTAGAATCCTTTGGTACTGTGTTCTCTTTAGAGAGTAACATGGTATAGTGTAAATTCATAGTGGCTTCACTACTTAATATCCTAGTAATCTTGGGTGAGTATGTAATTTCTCTAAGTCTTTGTGTCTTTTTATTTGCAGCATGAAGATAGTAATACATAATAATAACCTAATAGAATTTTCATGTTTGTTAAGTGAGTTCGTGTATATAGGAACATTTGCTGAGATCTGTGTATAGAGTTTAAGCTGGCTTGTTGGCTCTGAAGCCACTCTTACAGGGTAGAGCTACATGAAGAGCCTTCTGAGAGAGTGGAAACAACTCTTTCTTGAGGGTCTTACCTAACTTTTGTGAGGCTTTTGAGGTCCCAATTCTGGTCAGGATAGTAGAATCTTGTATCAGTAACACAGTCTTAGGAGAGAAACTCAAGGGTTTAAAGGCCACACAGTTTGGTAATACATATTTGGGAATAAGGGTTGGACCTATTTTGCTGCAGCCCATTAAAGTTGGCCATTAGCAACTCTTCTCATCTGCACATTCATTGATATCAGACTGATAGTTCAGGGATGTTTACAATGTAAAATGCAGTGTTACTAGTCTCTGCTTTCTTCTCAGAGAACCAGTTGGCCATGTAGCAGCACATGACTGGTCTTACTGTTCTGTAGTTGACAGATACAGACTCTTGGGATCCTCTAGTCTATTAGAGAACAAGCTTCTTCTGCTCCATACATTACTTAGGTCCCTGAAGATGAGCTAGACAAAAAGGCTCATGGAACTTGGCCTGCTATGGCTATTCTCTACTTGAGGATAGCCTTGAAGATATATATTACATGAAGAGTACTTTTTTCTTTTGTTTTGAACACGCTATCCCAGGCTTCCTCAGACTCATTGTGTAACCACTCATGATACTGCTGTCTTTATCTTAGTGGTGGTTGGGGGAGGGGAACACTTCCAGAGCATTTTTGAGATCTCTATACAGAACATGAAATGTATCCCATCTGGTTTTCAGACTACTCACCACCATTTTCTTTTCTTTTTTTTCTCCGTTTTGCTCTTAGGTCTCAGTCAGTCTCTCCACCTCCAGTTTTGTACCCACCAAGAAGTCCTATCTACCCACTCAGTGATAGTGAGACCTCAGCCTGCAGGTACCCCAGCCACTCTAATCCCCAAGTGCGCCTCAAGGACCGGCATTCTCGAAATCCTTCACCCTTAAGTCCTCAAGATCCCTCCCCAGAGACTTCACCACCCAGCTGTGCCCTCAAGGCTGCCAGCTTCAGCTATTTGGACAGAACCCCTTCAGTGCGAAAGAGAGAGGACCAGAAGGAGACTGTCCAGAGTGCAGCTGAGGATGTAGAGGGTGTGGCTGCTTGCCTTCCTCTTGCCCAGAGCACTCCATTTCCAGGGTCAGCAGCTGGCCCACGGAGTGTCTTGCTGAGCTGCACTGGTACCCGAGCCCATAGCCTGGGTATCCGGGAGAAGATTTCAGCATGGGAAGGTCGCCGAGAGGCCTCACCCAGGATGAGTCTGTGTGGAGAGAAGCGGGAGGGCTCTGGGAGCGAGTGGGCGGCCAGTGAGGGCTGCCCCAGTGAGGGCTGCCCCAGTGTGGGCTGCCCCAGTGTGGGCTGCCCCAGTGTGGTGCCATCTCCCTGCAGCTCAGAAAAGACCTTTGATTTCAAAGGCCTCCGGAGGATGAGCAGGACCTTCTCTGAGTGTTCCTACCCTGAGACAGAGGAGGAAGGAGAGGCACTCCCTGTACGGGACTCTTCATACAGGCTGGAGAAGCGGCCAGGCCGGACTGAGCCTAGTGCTTTGCTCAGGGGTCACAGCAGCAGGAAAGAGAGCTCAGCCGTGCTGAGCCAGATCCAGAAAATTGAACAAGCCCTAAAGGAGCAGCCTGGCCGGGGTCTTCCCCAGCTCCCCAGCAGCTGCTACAGTGTCGACCATGGGAGGAGGAAGACTGGAGCCGTGGGCACCTTGGAGGGACCCACAGGGACTGCGAGTGTGAGCGCCAGCAGCAGGGCAGGAGGAGTGGGGGAGGCAGGCCTGCCCCTGGACAGGGCAGGCAGCGGCTCCATGAAGTCAGGGGCTGCTGGGAAGAGTCCTAGCCCCCAGCTGCTGCCCTCAAAGAGCTCCCTTGACCCCACTGTGAACCCTGTTCCCAAACCCAAGCGTACCTTTGAATACGAGGCTGACAAGAACCCCAAGACTAAGCCAAGCAATGGTCTACCTCCTTCACCCACACCTGCTGCTCCACCCCCCTTGCCTTCCACCCCAGCCCCACCAGTCACCAGGAGACCAAAGAAGGACATGCGAGGTCACCGGAAGTCACAGAACAGGTAAGGCATACCCACCTGTGTCAGTGGGACCCAATGCCACTCTTTTAAATAGAAGAAGCAAGAGAAGATTATGCTTGGATCACAGGAGTGTGCTACAGCTCGGAAGCACTAAATAACTTATAGCAGTTGTGGCAGAGAAATAATTCTTGTTATAGGCTGGCCTTGAACTCACAGAGATCCTCTTACGTTGGCCTCCTAAGTACTGGGTTTAAAGTCATGTACCACCACCGGGCTTGTTCTTTTGCTCTTGAATGGAAGAGAGGGGATGAAAGACACCCTTGCCAATACTGAATACTGAAAGTGTTGACTAGTTTTCTTGATGTAGAGCCTGCTACATTAGTGATTCCCCAATCCATCATTAAAAGGTCAAAGCTGCTTTCATTTCAGTCTTCTAGAGAGACTGTTGAAGGACTGATGGGATAATAACCTCACAACCACATGAAGTGCCTTGCACTAAAATTTGATTTTTCTTTCTTCCTTCCTTTCCTTTCCTTTTTCTTTCTTTCCTCTTTCTTTTCTTTCCTTCCTTCTTTCTTCTTTGGTTTTTTTGAGACAGGGTTTCTCTGTGTAACCTTGCTGTCCTAGACTCATTTTGTAGACCAGGCTGGCTTCCAACTCACAGAGATCTGCCTGCTTCTGTCTCCCAAGTGCTGGGACTACAGGCGTGTGCCACCTCACCTGGCTCAAAAATTAATTTCTTAAAGTGAAACTTTACCATTGGATTGTACTTTATCATTAATATAAGAATGTTGACAAATTTAGTTTGATTCTTCTCTCTTGAGAGCCTCCAGTACAGATACCCTGGTTCTGTTTCAAAGGGTGATTCTTGGTTCTCAAAAGAAAGATACATGGAAAAATATTTCACCACCTTGTTGGCCAAATCTAAGAACTACGTTTTCTGAGGAGCTCCCATTGGTTCCTAGTTGGTTTTGGCACTTTTGATCCCAAACTAACAGGGACAGCTCCTAGGTGTGACTCTGAAACTGGAGTTAGTGAAAGTTGAAAGGTATTGTTAATCTGAGTCTGTGGCAGGCTAGAAGCAAGCATTCTTTGGAATCCTTACCTTTTACCTACATTTCCCAATACTGGGTGTGCATTCATCTTGCTTCCCTTCTGGGAATCTTCTAGTGTGTTATCAGTCTCCACACTTCTTCTAGCATATCCCATCTCAAATGCAGACGTTTTTCCCATGTAGAGGAAGAGTCACAAAGTTTCAGGCTCCTGAGCCATCACACCCCATAGTTATATACAGTCTTATGCTTTGGCCTATCCCAAGAATGCTTACTTGCTCCTTAGTTTATTTACCAACCTGCCAAGTGCGCTTACTTTCTCTATATTCATCCATTTCCGCTAGCATCCATCTAGAACCTGCTGTGCACCTAGCCTTGTGCTGGTCCAAGAGACACAGAGGCAAGTAAGACATGGTTCTTTCTTCAAGGGCTTGAAGATATGATATGTAGATAAATCATAGATACCAATGATATGTTCCATAATCCCTGGCAGTGCAGAAACCACTGCAGGGACTTGGAGAAGAAGCATCTAAATTCAGCTCAGAAGTAAGGGGTAGCTAGTCCTGGAGGCAATTACTGAGTTAGATGTAGAATAACAAAAAAACAGTTGGCTAGGTAACAAGAGGGAGGTATTGATCGACCTGAAGATGTTACATGTATTCTTACATATCATAGTTTCATATAATGTATACACATTATAAGTGGTGGAGTCTCATCAAGAATTTAGCAGACTTTAGCGTATGCGTTTGGAGAAAAGGGGAAACAGTTCAGAAAGTATAAGCTGTTGTGCTTGCTTGTCTGAACCTAGAATGTGTTCCTCTTGAGGAGTATGTGATGTTAAGTTTATTTTTGTTATATCAGCTGTGTTTCTTACAGACTTATTTTAAAGAAATGAAAACCAGATATGTATTGTATGCAACCAAACATGGGTGGGGAAAGCATTAAAATTTCTGAGGAAGAGAGGCTGGGGACCTGGCTCAGTCCTCAGTCAGTTATGTGCTTTCCACACAAGGATGAAGACTAGAGTTCATATCTCCAGCACCCATTTAAAAACTGGGCATGGTACATGGCAACCCCAGTTGGTGGGGATGGAGGTCCCCTGAAACTTGTTGGCTAGCCAGCCTAGCTGAATCTATAAGCTCTGGAGACTGTGTCTCAAAGAAACTAGGCACATAAGAATGGCACACACCTTTAATTAATCCCAGCACTCAGGAGGCAGGTAGATCTCTATGACTTTGAGGCCACCCTGGTCTACATATTGAGTTTCAAGTCAGCCAAGGCCACACAGAGTGTGACCCTGTCTTAAAAACAGACAAACAAACAAAACAAAGTGGAGAATAATCATGGAAGTTAACCATGTGTGACTTAACCATATCTGGCTTCCACACCTACATCAACATGTACATACATACACATATAACAACAAAATCCTGGAAAGAAATGGACTGTACTCATCTTGAAGAGAGGCAGTGTGTTGGCCTTCAACATGCTACCTTCATAAGATGTCAAATCTACTCTTAAACCAATGAAGACTTATCTCATATAGTATTTGACTATTTAGTTGGGAAGTCTGGGCCCAAGACAGAAATTTATGAGGCACCAGCAATAAAGAGCTTGGCCATGGATATTTGTACATATGAGGAACGGAGACCAAAAGACAGATTTCTGAGAAACCCTGGCATTTAAAAGACCAGTTAAAGCTGGACATAGTAGTAGAATATACCTTTAATTCTAGCACTTAGACGGTTATAGGTAGGCAATCTCTTTGAGTTTGAGGCCAGCCTGGTCTGTATGGTGAGTTCTAGGCCAGCTGGGCTACATAGAGAGACCCTGTCTGAAAATAATAAATGTTAAGAACAGCCTTTAAAAAAAAAAAAAGAATCCTTCATTCAAGCCTGAAAAGTAATTGCCAGGAGTGTATGAAAACTAGAGCTGATTTATCATGGGAGTGCAAGAAAGAAAATATGTCATTGAAAGAGGAAGACACTCATGGGTAAGAAGGATTCAGTTGTGCTTTTCTTCTTTCCCTGGGAGACATGAAGGGGAATTTCAGAGAACTGAGAACCTGTGTGGTGAAAAGGCAACCAATAAGTTATCCTCTGACCTCACATTCATGTCTAAAATAAGTAAACACAATTAATAAAAAAAATGTGGTCAGATGCATGTCAAATGCAACTGCTCATGTGTCATCTCATTGGCCTTCACTGGGAGGGACATGCTTTGGAGAGAGAGGATTCAGCCAGCATCCCAACTCAGATGGGGGGAGAGAAAGAAGTATTGTGGGCTGAGAATCCAAGAAGCTGTGGTTACAATTCTTCAGTGTAGGGATATCTGGGGGATAGAATGGAACAGGGTACTGGTTTTACTGAAGAAGAGTCTGACCTTTTATGAGGGTTCAGCCCTTCTTCTGTCAACAAACCATCTGTACATTTCTTCTACCCCTCTAACAGTCCTGGAAATGACCTTCAGTGTTAAGCCCTTATGGTCTGCCTACAGAGCCCTTGCTAGGAGACTGTTTGAACTCTATTCCTTTGGAAATGCTAGAGTCTTCTCAAGAAGGATGCTTTCTAGGTCTTAGAAGCCAGATTGTGGTTGGAAGCTTAGACTCTAGAAGCAGGCAGCCTTGGAAAGTCCTGCCTCTGTCCCTTCAATCTCCGTGTTTGTAAATGCCAGCACTATCTGAAAGCCAATGAGATGATGCAAGAACAGGTATAATTGACATGGCATCTGACCAGTTTTGTTTTGTTTTTGATTGACTACATTTATTTATTTTAGGCATGCATGTGGAGGTCAGAGAACAAGTTATCAGAGTTGGTTCGTCCTGAGCTGGGCATAGTGGTGCACGCCTTTAATCCCAGCAGTCCAGAAGCAGAAACAGACAGAACTCTGAGTTCAAAGCCAGCCTGTTCTACAGAAGTTCCAGGACAGCCAGGATTACACTGAGAGACTCTGTTCCAAAAAAACGGAAAGCAAACAAAAAAGGAAGGAAGGAAAAAAAGAAGGAAGGAAAAAAAAAAGCTCTCTTTCTACCATGTGGGTCCTGGGAATTGAACTCAGGTCATTGGGCTTAGTGGCAAATGCCTTTTCCTGGCAAGCTACCATCTCACTAGCCCAGATAGGATGTTCTTAAACTGTGAAGTTATCGCCTCATGCTGGTATTATAAGGGTTAACCATAGTACAATCATTCATACTGGGACCCTTCAGACTACCTGTCTTTTTACTCAGGGGAACAGGAACAGGTTTGAGAAGCAGGGCCTCTGATCGTTACTGTTTCCCATGGCCATTCCCAGCAATACAGAGGGATCTGTCCAGCTAAAATGACTCTTGCTCTTGTTATCCACAGAAAATCCTTTGAGTTTGAGGATGCGTCCAGTCTCCAATCCCTGTACCCCTCTTCTCCCACTGAGAATGGTACTGAGAGTCAACCCAAGTTAGGATCCAAAAGCACTTTAGAAGAGAATGCCTATGAAGATATTGTGGGTAAGCAATGATTGAGGTGGTATAAGTGGTCCTTCTCTGTTGGCTATAGAAACAGCTACTAGAAGAGGTGCTCATAGGCCCACCTCATGTGGAACATAACACCTGGGAATGACAACAGAGTAGCTAAGTTGACTGAGCCTGACCCTGAATGAGCTGAAATCCAGAGGGACTGTGGTACCACAGAAGGGACAAATGACATCATTTTTTTCTTGTTTATGGAAGACTTGAGAGACGAACAAATATTCTTCTTTAGTTATGTACCAGTAGGCAAGTCACTTAACTATTGTACTGCTCTGTTTTTCTGAAAAACCATAGCAATGTGAGAATCTGAGCATTAACACTAATAGTAATACTGCTTAGGATTGTTCTTAGGAGGACTGGAGAGATGGCTCAGTGGTTAAGAGCACTGGACACCCTTCCAGAGGACTCAGGTTTAATTCCCAGCCCATAGCTGTTGGTAACTCCAGTTCCAAGGGATCTTATGCTTTCTTCTGGACTCTACAAGTATAGTACACACATGGTGCACAGACATGTATTCAGGCAAACTCATATGTATAAAATACAAATAAAATCTCAAAAAAATGTTAGGATTAAATGAGCTAAGAATATGACACTGGTAGATTTGGCGTCTGGTAGAAGCCTGTTTCCTGGCTCACAGACCTCTGTTGTTTCCAGTGTCTTCATATGGCTGAAGGGGTGAGGGAGTTCAATGGGGTTGCATGTATGTGTCACTGATCCTCTGTGAAAGTGCTGCCATCTTGACCTAATTCCCTCCCAGAGTCCTACTCACGCAGCTTTCTGGAATGAATTTTGAGGAGACATTGACATTCAGCTGCATACCCTGGTTTCATAGATTCTAGAAAAAGACAGAAGATGCTGTGTCACAAAGGGCACAGCAGGGAGCATGAGCTCCGTGCTCCCTCAGGCTGTCTGGCCACAGTGGCTTTGTGAAGAAGGCCTCAGTAGAGGCATCAAACACTGTGAGTCTGTGTTCCACATTTAGGAGATACCAGGTTTTTTCAAGGACTTCTAGTAAATATATTCAATCTTTGCCCTACAAGAGCCGTTTCTATTCAGAAAATAGATTGCCTCTGGCTGAGCCATAAACTAAACACTATCTTCACCTTTCAGGGCTGTTTTCTATATAAACACCTAACAAATATAGCCTGGAACCATTCGTTCCTCTGCCCGGCCCCCAGCCCCACACCCCCTGAAGAGCAGCAGTGCAGTACTGTTGCCTTCCAGCAGTGGAGCATGGTGTCAGCAGGCTTGGTGTCAGTGGTCTACAAGGGAATGGACAACAGAGTCTCATGTTTGGTTTATTCTGTGTGTTTTTGTTTGTTTTTGAGGCAGGTCTGTTGATATGCATCTCAGATTGTTAACATGGAATGCTAAATTCTTCTGCCAGAATTATAGGCATGTGCTACCATCTGGCTGTTTTTGATAATTCATTTTAGTCCTATCCTTATCTTCTTCATGGACAGGGATTCTTTAATTCTGTGCAAAACATGTCTCTGAATAGATCAACAAAGCAGGGAGAAACAGCATACTGTCCTCATTTTATTGATTTCTTGTTCTGTCTCGGGCCTTAAATTAAGAGAACGTGGTCTTAACGTTAGAGAGACTAGTGGCCACAGTAGAGAGAGCCTTCCAGATTTTTAGGATATGAGAATCTTATGAATAAGGGGCATCTGGTTCCCCATTTTGATCTGTGCCATCTCTTTATAGTTTTCTCCTTAATTTTTTAGCTGTATTTATTTTATGCGTCTGAATGTTCTGCTTGCATGTATGTGTGTGCACTGTGTGCTTGCCCGGTGCTTATGGAAGTCAGACGAGGGCGTCAAGTTCCCTGCTGGGAACTGAACTCGTGTTCTCTGCTAGGAGCGGCTGGAACTCTTAACCACTGAGCTAGCTCACTACTCCCCATAGCTTCCTCTTTACCAGTTACTGGGCTAGTGCTTTGTGGTATATGGTAGCCATATTCAGACCCACAGATATGCCGTTTGCCTAAGTATGGGGTATATAGCATGTAACATGGAAAAGTGCATTGCAGCAGTAAGGCTGTGGGAACAAGGGCCCTCTGACAAAAGGGAAGACCGGGGAGAGAAGCCTTTTCTCTATTACTGGTGAAATGACAGTGCTGTACAACTTTCATCTCCAGCTCATTTATCAGAGAAGCATACAGCCTACTCTGTGTTTTCTAACCTTCTCACACAGATACAGTATCCAAGAATGGAAGAAAAACTCTAATGAGTAAAGAGACAGCTCTGTTGTTTCATCTTTCTATCCTTGTCCCACCTCCCTGTCTCCTATCACAGGGACTTTTCCAGTTGGCAGAAATTGTAATGTTTGATTGCTGCTCGGGGCTCTTGGGAGTATCCACTATGACTGCTGTATGATGGCAGAAAGCTGTTCTTCTGTTATCACTGTAACACAACTGGCAGGAAGAACTGTGATCCTTCCTGTTCTCTTACAAGCCTTGAGAGGCCTTTCTGTGCTGCCCAACAACTGAACTAAGAGGAGACAAGTGGCAACCCCCCCCCACACACACACACACTAGTTCATGATTCAAGATCCTGTTCAGGAGAAAAGTTTCAGAGGCTATTTCCCGGACCTTTTTAGGAGAAAAGGATGTCTGTCTCTCATATGTTAAGGAGAATTTTCTACTTTGGGATGTTACATGAGAAGACCAACATGGGGGCTGCTCGGTTGCTTTCAGATGAATGAGGTGAAGCTAAGGGGAAGTGTTATACGTGGCAAAGTTGGGGTTGGGCATCTTCCTTAGTCATTCACCTAACATTTGAATACTGGGAGCCCTGGGAAGAAGGAAGGGGGTGCATAGGAAAGAGGGTAAGATAGTGACCCAGACACTGATTTGGATATTTATATTTTGCAGGTTGGGGTGGGTGCTTGCTTTAAGAGTCTGTTAGAACAATGCCTTAGGTGTTTTGTATCTTCTACAGCAGCTCAGTCTGAATCTTATGACTTAACCAGAGGCACTTAGAGGGAAAAAAATACAAGGGAGAATAGTTCTGTTAGAATCTGGTTGGTTTTCTCCACTTTCATCAAAGAGGTTCAAGAATGTGAAGCCTTTTTGGAGGCTTCCAGAGCTCTTTTGTTGCTGAACTTTGAAAGTCACTTCTATTTTTTGCCTAGGATTAGTCAGTGGCTCTTGACTTATAGGAACCTTGGTCTTACCCAGACTTTGCTCTGGGGATAAAGGCTGTTTCTGGTTCCAACTGGATTATCCAGCTTCGGAGTGTTTCAGGTCAACTGGGATAAAGGAAGTTGTGCTCTGGGCCTTTGATGGTGGATCTTTGAGAGAGCACCCATGCTAAATCTCCATTTTGGGTGCATTCCTTTGGGCTGGTTTTCCTGGACTGTTAGAGATTCTAGCCCATTGGCCCAGAGGCTAATATGTCATCTCTGTTAGCAGCAAACATGAGCAAGACACTTTGGAGAATTTACTGGCCTCCTGCCCATATCAGGCATTATGCCTGAAGGGTACTGGGTGGGATATTCCAGAAAGGCTAAGATTTCAAAGCCTGCTAATTTGCAATACTAGGGTTCAAAAAGAAAGTTATTGCCTTGCTGCTTTCTGCTATTAATTTCTGTCTGTCTGACTTGACATTTGCTCTTGGAACATGCTGCTCTTCTATACAGCCAGCTGAATTCTGACCCTTACATTGGAAAATGCATCATAGGAAGCAGCTTGCTAGGAGTTATGTAGAGTGGCCTCTGCCAAGGAACCTGGGTTGCCTTCCTGCTAAGATTCCTACTCCAGTCAGTTAACTGAGGCCCAGTAAGAACTTCCAGGATATTGGGACTGCAGTGGACTACAAGTCAGAACAGAGCCAGTAAGTCTTGCCAGTAAAGCCTTTTCAGCTTCTACTCTGCCATCTCTCATTCATCCACCCTGAGGCTGGGCAACAGTAAGGAACAGAGGAAACCTACCAGCGTGATGGTGCAGTAGGAAGCAAAGCAGCCAAGAGGTGTGGCATAGGGAAAGGTACCCAGGGCTGTTGGGAACGAAGGTAACAGTCCCAAGGGAACTGGGCCCCCAGCCTGTCTCTTTTCCCTCCTGTGTGAGGGGGTGAGAAAAGCAGAGACTCAGAAGAAACAGTCAGGTGGAGCCAGAGAATGGCTAGGAAGGAAAGCCACAGACCTAAGGCCTTAGCTGTGTGTATAGCCCAGGAAACTTGGAGTGTTATGAATATCTTGGATAGATGCACTCCTTTCTAAACTTTATTCTAGTTTATGAAGGAATGAGGAATGAAGAAAGAAGCTTTCCTGTGTGACATCCCAAAGAGCTGTAGGAAGGAGTCAAACTAGGACCTGATGGACCTGGAATCTTCTTCTAGAAGGATCAGTGTGCTGAGATTGGGCTCTGGCAAGCCTCTTTCAAAAGAGTGCAAAGCAGAAGTGATTGGGGGTGCCTCTCATCCTTATCTTGGCAGAAAAGCTGGGAAAGGTTGAGACTTCTGGTTTCCCCAGCCAGAGCTTGATAAAATGGGGCTGCTCAGAGACAGTTTTGGCTTACCACTCTGTCACCCTCTAACTGCTCTCTGGACTGTCCTAAGGAAGGCATATGGGCAGGGTTGCAAGTGAAAGGCATGTAGTCTGTCCAAATCCCTGTCTCACAAAAGTTCCTGGCAAATTATCACCTTATTTCTCCATTCTCTGGGCCTCATCTTACACCTTCTTCTTGGAGCTTTAGAGTCTATATCAGTTGTCTTCTGGGGAAAGAAGGAAAGAGAAAGAAAATAGAAGGATTGAGGAAAAAAATAATTAGACTTAAGGCTCACAGCATGGACCTCAGACACTATTAGGAAGTTTAAAAATACCTAAAGCATCAATTGTTAGGGTAAGGGAGGCAGTTCCATCCATCTCTCTTGCTGTACCCATCCTTCCTTCTTCCCTCCTTCCCTTGTTTCCTCACTCCCTTCCTCATCCTAGGGGGCATTTGATAATGTATAAGCATTTTTTATTATAACTTGCGGAGGCTAATGTCAAGCCAGTATTAAAAGGCCACAAGTGCAATAAACATCCTATAAACAAATATTTTCCTGCCCCAATCTAGACAGTAATATGCTGGTACTATTTTACAGATCAGGAAGAATTGTATCTTGGCATTCTTCATCCTGTTGTAAGATATTTGTTAGATAGAGACCAAGGAATAGAAAGTCCACCCCACTCCCTGCAGAAGTATATCTCACGGTGGAGAGAGCTGGAAAAAACATGCAGGGGATGCTGGGTTTGAGATTTGGCTTCTCCAGCAGGGCTTTTGGGCCAACTTTACTTAGTCAGGGCCCTGGAATGGAGAAGAGTCATTTTAATGGTATGGCTGTTACAGGAAAAGATCTGCTCCATCGCTGGGGACTATGTGGTGTTGGGAATCACTTAACCCAGCCCCAACTCTTTTCTTGACCCATTCTTGACTCATAAGTTTACAGAAATTTATATTGCTCCTTCTGCAGTCTGTGTATCCTCACTCCCCCAGTTCTGTAAAAGCATTTCCTAAATTCATTGTGGTTTCTTATTTAATAAATAGATGCTGCAATTTAGGAGAACGTCAGGTTCTTGAGGAATCTAAGCATGCTGGATTTGGGTTTTCTGCACTGTGTTTTAAGGGAGTTGCAGTCCCAGCAGTTGCTGTCTCTAGTTCTGTAGGAGCTGGGGGTAAGACAGGCATCTGCTGCATAGGCATGGGGCTCAGCATTTGCCCAAGCTCGGTCCTGTTCGAACTGCAGGAGCAAATCCTTCTCTAGGTATGCTAACTGCCACAGAGGTCCCAAACAGTGGCATTGGGACTAGGGCAGGAATACAGAAAGACAAGGGAAGTGGGAATGAGGGTTGTAATTGTAAGGATTCTCTTTGGATCTGTTACCACCATGATTTTATTGCTGGGATTAAGCCTAGACTGATGAGGCAACATGACTCCTTGGTATGTTTAAAAAGCTTCATTTTATATGGAAGAGAGGAAGGTGCAGGAGAGTGTAATTTAGGAAAGGCCGTATCTCAAAAATCTTACAATCTTTAAGGGCAGGGACGATGTTTGGGGGCTTTCCTGAGATTTTTCTGGTAGTGTCAGTATATTGCCAGAGATTTTAGAAACTGGTCCTGAGACACAAACTGTCCTCCTTTCTTTTGGCCCAAACTCTTTCCAAGACTTTCACACTCCCATGTCACTGCAGAAAAGTCTCTGCCAAATGCAGAATGATGCAGATTCTTTTTGATGAGATTACCAGTAGAAAAGGTAGCCAACATTATGTTGAGAGAGATAGATGGAACAAAATTTCACTGAACACTCACTGTGGTTGTTTGGCCCTCTGGTTGCCTAAGATCTCTTCCTGAAAGACTTGGAGAACAGAGGCATAGATTAGAGGAGGATCTAGCAAAGTTCTAATTCTGAGTTCTTTGAGTTGTTCCATGCTCACCCCTGAAATTGGATCTACAGAGACCCACAGAGAGTTGAGTAAATGGACAGTTATGGGATCTCTGAAAGCCTTTCTAGAAGTGCTGATCTCTGGGGGCTTTATCAATAGAAGGGCTAGAGTCAGGGACAGACTTGTAGTGTCAGCTTTGTCCTCTGACAGTCTTGTGCAATCCCTAAATTTATAAACGAGTGGCCAGACAAGGCTGAGCTGAGCTGAACTGGAGTTGGGTGGAGCGGAGGTTGGGGTGTGGGGCTTAGCTTCTGCACTTGGAGCCAGGGTCTATAGCTTCTCACTACAGATGAGCAGCTACATGACTCATGAGCTGAAGCCCCAGGCAGAAGTTACTCTGTGTGGTTCACAGGAGTTAAGTTTGTATCTCTCACTCTCTTCCTTCCCTTCTTTTAACTTTGCCTCCTCTGCAGGAGAGCTTCCCAAGGAGAATCCCTATGAGGATGTAGACTTAAAGAACCGGAGAGCTGGACGAAAATCCCAACAGCTGTCTGAGAATTCCTTGGACTCTCTGCACAGGATGTGGAGTCCCCAAGACAGGAAGTACAACAACCCACCCATGCAGGTAATGCAGTTCTAGCCTTGGCAGTATGAGAGCCTGTCCTCAAGGGACAGGGTCAGTTTCTACCTATGTTCTCATCCCGTCTAGCAATTGGCAGAGGAAGTTGCCTCAGGAGAGAGCTGCACACTCAGGGTACTTCTGCCCTGTTAAAAAGGCTGTGGACAGTTGAGATAGGCCCTCAGGGCATCCTGTCTTGTCTTCTTTTTTCTCACTGCCTGAGTTCTAACAACGAAATCCAGGAGTTCACACAGACTCCTATCAGTATTCCTTCCTTCAGTGGCAAACAGGAAGACAGGGCTTTCCTTAGAGCCTTGACATTCTGCAACTCTGCCACAAATTATCTTAGTCCTGGCATTTAAGGGTCCATGGCTGGACTTGGAGAGCCAGCCAGTATCAGGAGTCTCTCAGTGTGAGGGCCCGTTCTCTCAAGGTGGGTTCAAGCTTTTCTTAGTCTCTGTTCTCACTAGCACTTAGCCTCAGGAAAGAGTTGTGTACCTAGGGACTTCTGCCATATTAAAACCCTTGTGGGCAGGCAGGTAGGATATCCTCAGGGATGCTTGCCTTCCTAGCAATACGTGGGATCCACTGCCAGTTTAGGCTCTATACTGAAAAGCATCCGTGTTTATAGGGAAAGGAGTGGGTGTATATATGTGGGGCTGAAGAAAAGGGCAGCCCAGGACATTGTTGAGTATGAGGCTCACCTTGCTTGAGCCCTGGTGGCCAGAGCCTGGAACCCTGTACTCTCCCTGGAAGAAGTGAGTGTGGCCAGTCTTTCAGAATCACAAAGCAGAGCAAACTGGCAAGAGGGAATAAGGAGTGTTTGGGACTGGGGAGCTGGCGCAGCAGGTAGAGTGCGTACTGTGCAATGTGAAAACCCAAGCACAGATGCCCCAGAACACGTGTAAAGCCAACTGCAGTAGCATTGGTCCATAATTCCAGTGTTCCTTTAGCAAGATAGAAAGTGGAGAATCTGAAGCAGCTAGTGGCTCGCCTAGCTGGACATGTGCAAAAGCTCGAACACAGTGGAAGGTGAAGATCAACACCTAAAGCTGTGCTCAGCCCTGCATGTGTATACCCACATTCAAACATGTGCGCGCACTTTCAAAACAAAACAAAAACAGGCCGGATAGCAGTTAAGCACTTACTGTTCTTTCAGAGGACCCAGTTCAGTTTTCAATACCCACATAGCAGCATACAACCATTTGTAACTCCTGTCCGAGGGGATTTGATGCCCTCTTCTGACTTTAGCAACCACACATGTGGTACACATATATGCATGCAAGCAAAAATTCATGCACATAAAATAAATAACTCTTTGAAAAAACAGCAGCTACAATAAAGAAGTGTTTTAGGAATGGAGTGAAGGAGGGGAAAGAGAAAGCTGAAAGGCCCAAAGAAATTTTTAGACAAGCTCATTATGGTCTTGTCCAGAGTGCCAGGATGCAGGAAAAGTCAGGGGGGTAGGGTAACAAGCTGTCTCTGGCCTCCTGGAGCACTCTTTAAGTGGGCAAATGTGACCTAGATACTGTATAATGTTGAACAGAAAAATACATAAATGTTGTTTTCTTTTTTAAACTTTGAAATCATGTGGTGGTTTTGATAAAGCATCTATTTTTGTGGTATACTCTGTTCACATAGGCTTCTGTTGGATTTGTATTGCTAGACTGGCTTATTGGCAGTAGAAGGGAAAGAGGATTTGCTGAAAAGTGAAGAGAGGCAGATTGCCACAAAGCTTGTAAGTCCTCAGGAGGTGCCTGCCCCCCCAGCAGTTTTAATATCAATTAGCCAGTTAGGTGTTCTGTACTGAAGAATGTTAGCTGTTGCTTGGTCCAGAGAACGAGGCAGCCAAGGATGACATGGTGAGTGGGAGCCACTTGAATGTGAGGTGTGTCCTACTCCACGTTGGTGGCCACAGCGCAATAGTCCTGTTCTCTGGAGGAAGTAAGCATAGCCAGGCTGCCGGGATCACATAGCAGAGCAGGCTAGCAGGTAGGTTGTGGCCTCTTCAAGCGAAAGGCTTTAGAACTGAGGAGGTGGTAAGACTGGTTCTCTCATCCACAGTCACTAGTCTTGTCTCAAAGCTCAGAAAATGCCTGGAGATTTCCCACTTTGTCTCTTCTTTCTACTTACTAGATGATCTCAAAAGCCTTTGTTTTATTTTTTTTTTTTCTGGAAGAAGTAGTGAGTCTTTCTTTGAGGAAGCAAATAATTTAATTTAGCCCTTACCTGGAGAGTGAACAACTAAGGTCTTAAAAGAATCCCTAGTATATTGACTTTCCAGCAAAGAACTGGTGAGAGCTGAGGATGCCAGTCTTTTAGCTTCTATTCCCAGATACCAGCAGATGGATACTGACGTGTACGGTGAGCCCCCCTCTCATATCCCATCTCCCCTGCCAGCTGTCCCTGAAACCCAGCAGTCAGTCCCTGCGCAGTGGGAACTGGTCAGAAAGGAAGAGCCATCGTTTGCCACGATTACCCAAGAGGCATAGCCATGATGACATGATGCTGCTGGCTCAGCTGAGCCTGCCATCTTCACCCTCCAGTCTCAATGAAGACAGCCTCAGCACCACAAGTGAGCTGCTTTCCAGCCGAAGGGCCCGTCGCATTCCCAAGGTATCCTTTCCACATTAAGCCCAGGGAGCTAGGCAGGTGGGTGGGCAAGCAACCAGCTCTGCTCTGGCCTTCCTTCCTTCCTTCCTCCTGTAATCTGGATGCTTCCTCACTTCCCCTTGAATAGTCTGAGGGCCTCCTTTTCCCCTGGTCCCTTCCTTATCAATAATAGTGCACTAATTCCTGCTCTGTGCTGAGATGTTAGGGGAGGGAAAAGACTGGCTGAGACTCCCTTACCCAGTGTGATGGATGAATTTGGGCTTTTGTGCACATAAACATCTTTGGTCTTTCAGGGACCTAAAGATTCAGACCAGCTCTTCCTATGTCTTGAAATCAAAGAGTTTCAGCAATGATTTGCACATGTGTCCATTCGGCTGCTCCTCAGCGCAGAGCAGCAGGATTTAGCTAAATGGTATTTTTAGCTTGCAAACAATGCTTGGGTATATTGAGAATTTAGCTTCTTCCTGTCAGGCCCCAGGTTATGGCCCAGAGAGGAAAGGCTAGGTCCCTTGTTCCTGTTTTTATATCTGAGAAGCTCTTTGTCTCAGTTGGTTTGATGACTCTTGGGACCCCTGAGCTCCCATCCTGTCTAGTTTGATCACAGTTCCTTCCTTTGGGGAGCTAAGTTTAGTGTCCTTGTCTTGGGGCAAGAGCCCACTCCTGGGGCACAGAGTAGATGGAGACTTACCAAGTATGGCTGGTAAGCCTCCCCTGGGCCATTTCAATAGGAAGACCAGTGCTGGACATAGCTGGACCAGTGCAGAATGCTCTTGCACACCTGTAAGGGAAAGAATGGGCTCATAATTTATCTTCATGGAAGAAGGGGCAACTGGTGTTAGAATTACCTCATCTTCTCTGCTTTTTTTTTTCTCTTCTAACCAGCTTGTCCAAAGAATTAATTCTATTTATAATGCCAAGAGAGGAAAGAAGAGGTTAAAAAAGCTGTCTATGTCCAGCCTTGAGACAGCGTCATTGAGAGGTAGGTGTTGATATCTAAACTGGGTCACCTTTGGGGGGTCCATGAACATCAGGAATGGGGAGAGATGTAGACTGACTTTAATTTACCTCACAATGGCCACATAAGTAGAAGGTCCCAAGAGGAAATTAGCTTTAGACTGGTTTCCTTCACACTTTCGGCTATGAGGCCATGTTAGGACATGTGGGAATCTGCTTTGGCCAAAAGGAAAGGCCAAACTTACTAAGCATTGTGGTCTGTTTTCCATTTAAAATATTGGGGATATCTGAGGCAGGGCCTTTATATTACAGGCATCTAGGTAGGCTGGGTCAGGCCCTCAGCTTCACCCACAGCAGCCCTGAGTAGATGTTTACATATAGATTAGTACTTGAGGCCTGATCTTTGAGGTATCCTGGTCCCAAGCCACTCATCTCTTGCCCTCAGAAGCCTTATCATTGGTTCAGAGCAGACCAGACTAGGTTAAGGTCTATTCCTCATGAGAAAAGTTGGGAGGCAGGCAGGTCAGCAAAGATAGTTCAGCAAAATAAATACACTAAGCCTGGTGACCTAAATTTGATTCACAAAACCTATGTGGAGAGAATTAACTTCTGTAAGCTGCCCTCTGATCTCAGAATGAACATGGCTACACACACACACACACACACACACACACACACACACACACACACTAAATGAATGTTTAAAAAAAACTTTTTTTTTATAATTTGGGAGGTAGATTCTAAAAATATTTGCTATAGTGTATATTCCTGTTGTTACTTTTTCAGATGAGAACAGTGAAAGTGAGAGTGACTCTGATGACAGGTTCAAAGGTAAGGCTGACACCCCTCCCAAGCCCCAAGTAATCAGCCCTTCCTTCTGCATGCATGGGCCCAGTGTCCCAGACTGGTCCTGAGGGATGGGGAAAAGTCCGTGGGAAAGCCAGCTAGCAGACCAACAGAGCAGGAAGCTGTAGAGAAACTCCTTCCAGCCCATCTTTTCAGTGTTAAATCCAAATGCTGGTCGCCCAATGCGAAATTTAAAGCTGTTGACTTTGTCCATCCTTCCCAAGCCATTGTTCGTGGATATTGGCTACTAGATTTGCTAAATAAATATTATAAGTCTGGAGGGCCAGGGGTGGGTTCAGATTATAATTAACTCTTTTGGTTGCAAGAATTGTGCCATAAACTGAGGAACTTGTTCTCTGGCAACCTTGAGCCCACCTTTCTGAAAAGGTAGACTGAGAAGGTCTACCTCCCTGAATAGGTTCCAGATAATTTGGCAAATCTCTGTGTTATCTCTACTGGGAAACCCTGCTTAGATCTTCCTTGGATGAGTAAAAAGTATGTAGGAACTTGCTCCCTCCTCCTTCCACTGGTACCCATGCAAGCTGACTTTGACTTTGAGACAGAGACAAAAGGTCTAACTACCAGGACTCCAATTAGGGGTTCAGTGATAAAGCCATTGTGGATATTTGACTTCCTGGTTCATACCTTCTGTGCAGACAGGGACTACAGTTATCTGCTAGTGGTACATCCCAAGGCCAGCCTAGCCTAGGCAGTCCTTTAGCCCCAGCTCAGCTTTCAGCCACCCCAGGAAGATCAGCACACTAACTCCTTGCATTAGTACAGTTATTATGTAGGTTCAGGTACCAGTACTCACCTCCTAGCCCTGCCTGTGGAAATGTCAGCTAAGACTTACGCAGAGAAGTCATCCAGAGCCCTGAGTCAGGTGGACGGAGCTGATGGGAGGTCTTTGAGTGGCCAATCTGCTTGTCTCCTAATGTGAGACCTGCTCCCAGCCCACACACAGCGCTTGGTGCACATCCAGTCGATGCTGAAGCGTGCACCCAGCTACCGGACACTGGAGCTGGAGCTACTTGAATGGCAGGAACGGGAGCTCTTCGAGTACTTTGTGGTTGTGTCCCTCAAGAAGAAGCCATCTCGGAACACCTACCTCCCTGAAGTCTCCTACCAGTTTCCCAAGGTGAGCCTGCCTGCCTCCTTTCCCTGCCCTCTTCTGCTTGCTGACCCATCTAAGAAGAGGAAATACCCCTTCCTTCTTAGTTCCCCCCTGTGTCTCTACCCTTGAACCTTTCATAAGGGAGAAGATGGAGCTTCTGGTGCTTGGGGTACTGCTTACTTAGAGCACCCTTCCCCAGGGTTGCAGGGCTCCAAGCAGACACCCCTAGATGCTCCTTCTGGTTCTCTCAGCAACTACTTTATTATTTATTTTGTTTTGGTTTGTTTGGTTTGTTTGGGTTTCTCTGTGTAGCCTTGGCTGTCCTGGACTCACTTTGTAGACCAGGCTAGCCTCAGACTCACAGAGATCCATCTGCCTCTGCCTCCCTGAGTGTTGTCAGCCACTTTATTAAGAGATAATTCACCCATTCACATTTACAATTCAGTGCCTTTAGTGTGTCCTCAGAGTTGCAGTCATCCTCCACTCAGGTTAGAACACTTTATCATCTCCTAAACAACTCCCCCTACTCATTAGCAGGCAGTCCCTGGCCTCACCCACTACTTTTTGTCTTAGTGCCCCTCTGCTCAGCAGCAGTCCCTGTAAGCCACAGGCATCTCTGCTCTTCTGGTCTGCAGTGTTCTGTCCTGCTGTCTTCCTGGATACTGGCTCATTTACACTTTTCAGGCAGCAGAAGTGATGTAATCCCTTGCTGAGGACTTTTCAGAAGCCCGGTGCAGCTTCCCTCTTGCACACTTCTCTTTCACTTCACTTTGCTTGTCTCATTCAAAACACCCTCTGAAATGTTGGTTACCGCACTCTCCTGACCAGAACGTGCAGGGGATGGATCTTGTCCATTTTGTTTGCATCCATAGCACCAGCACACAAGAAGAGATACGTCTCAGCTCTGGTTCCCCTATTACTCCCAGGGTCCTTGTCATCTTTCAGTTACTTCTCATATTCCTCTTCCCTGCAGCTGGACCGACCCACCAAGCAGATGCGGGAGGCAGAAGAAAGGCTCAAAGCTATTCCACAGTTTTGCTTCCCAGATGCCAAGGACTGGCTGCCTGTGTCAGAATACAGCAGGTGAGGCCTGGCCTGGTCTAGCTGTAGTGGGGGAAGAGGGCATCCATTCATTTTCCCCCATAGTAGTGTACAACTGAATGGGGCTTGCCCTAGTCTCAGCCTATTTTTTTTTTCTTTCTTTATTATTTATTTATTTATTTTTAGCCTAATTTCTTATAGTAACCTGAATCTTTATCCCACACCTGAGACGACAATCCCGTTGGGGAACTGTGTCCTGAGCTCTCTTCATAACTTCTTTGATGCCAAACCTCTCCCTCCCTCCTGTTTCAGTGAGACCTTTTCTTTCATGCTGACTGGGGAAGATGGTAGCAGACGCTTTGGCTATTGTAGGCGCTTATTGGTAAGTACGACCATTCAGTTCTCAGAGGTTGGTGGGCAGGGGAGGGCCAGGGCATGTGTATGTCTCTATGTACACAGCAGTAGCCGATGTGAAAGCCTGTGATCTGCTGAACCTGCCCCTACTACATGCACTTGCTCAGCTGAGGGACTCCTGGGTTCAGGTAGCCTATCTGATTGGACTCTGGGATCTAAGATTATACGCAATAACAGAAGGGACGGATCACCATCTACTTGGTTGTCACATCATTTTAGCTCTCCGTACTTTTCTTTGTATTCTTTTCCTCTAGTTAGGATCATGTGACTCCACAGTTTATATTTATTTACTCCTTTAAATAAGTAGAGTACAACTTTCTTCACTCCATATCTGACCAACCTGATGTTGGGAAGAACCCACCCATGGTCTGGTAGGGCTGCAGTGTGAGCAGGCACAGAGGCGCACACCTCCTCTGGGATTCTTGGAGAAATATTTTGTACTTGGGGAAAGACATTGAGTTTTGAAAAGAGAAACTTCTTTTTTTCCCAAATAGCAATCTCTGTTTCTGTCATTCCTGGGAAAGGGGTTGCTCTAGAGCCACAAAGAATCAGAGGGAGTACAGAGCCCAGGGCCTGTCTTCCATTTCATCCTCCTCAAAGGTCAGACAGTGGGTTGTTGACCATGTTCTTTGGTTTCCAGATGTTAGTAGGAGAAGGCCTTTTAAGCTACCAATCTAGAGATAGATGAAGGAGATCCTAGACAGGAGTCTTGTAAAAAAAAAGTCCTAAAAGAGCCAAGTGTGGTGCCTGCAGTCCCAGCACTCAGGGAGGCAGAGGGAGGTGGATCTTTGTGAGTTCAAGGCCAGGCTGGTCTACAAAGCGAGTCTAGGACAGCCAAAGCTACCCAGAGACACCCTGTCTCAAAAAAAAAAAAAAAAAAAAGGAAGGAAGGAAGAGTCCTAAAAGAAGAGTTCTGGGACATCCATCCATATGTCCATCCATCCACAAGCACGCATTATACCTGTTGTAGGTCAGGCCATATATGAAAGTCTACATAAACAGAGTTGAGCACATATCTCACCCTGAGTGTACAGTAGCTGGTCTGGTAGAGGAGGCCAGCTTTTAGTATTGAAGGGAAGGGGTATAGCAGTAACCTTTTGCTTAGGATCTGTCATGTTCAGGAGAGGTGCTTCACAGTGTTTATGTCTTTTCTTTTAAAATCTTTATTATAGCCTGTGGGGTATTATGATTTCTGACCTGTAGATAAAGAAACTCAAAAGTGGAATGACTTGTCCCAGGTCACATAGCAATGAGGTGTGAGCCAGAACTGACTCCAAGTCCTTTATCACCAACCTTTCGTTCTTGGATCCCCCACCTTCATCCCCAGAGGATGATCTAGGATGAAAAGGATATTTGGATATTGAAGGCCTAGTGTGCTGAGGGACAGGGGAGGGGTCCAGATGCCAGGCTGGGAGCCAGGCAGAGGCCAGCATGTGCCTGGGTCCCCAGGGCCCAGAGAGGAACGTTTTAAAGGCTGCCTTTGACAGCACATGGATGGAACAGAGCTGTGCTTTTTTGCAGTGGGCCTGCTGCCCCCAGGGAAGAGCATGTTTGTCCTGGCGCACTCAGAGAGGGCCTGGGCTGGGTCTCTGCCAAAGGGGTTGGCACTGGCTCGACATTCCTACAGATTGGACACAATGATTCTAACCCAAATCCCACATAGTTGATTTAATCACTTGGGGTTTTAGGGGAGGTGGGGAGTGGGGGAGGGAAAGAGAGGAGTCAGTTTCAAACCTAATATGGACAAAACAGATTCTGCCTTCTCTTTAGATCTGTGACTGTGGCCAGCAGGTTTGGAGACTGAAATAGCCCCATGTGCATTTGCTTAGCGGCCTGCATGAGGGCCAGCACCTGCTGTTCTGCTCCCTCCCCACCAGGCTTGCCAAGCACTCCAGGCCTCTGAACCCCGAGGCAGCCATGGGGTCCTGCCAGTTTCTTGCTGGAGGACGGACTCACCCTGGTCTCCTTATGGGGCTCCAGCCCTGGGGTGTGCACAGTATGTGTCTCTTCCTTCAACTATGCACCTTTTACACCCCCTTTCCTTTTTTGTTCTCTTTTACTTCATAGCATGCCTCTATGCTGTCTCTGTGTTCCTTTCCCTCCTTCCTATCAGAAAACAACATGCTTTGGAGGTAAGACAGGAAAATGAAAGGCAGCACAGACTCCTGGTTACAGCTTTTTATGTATGCAAGCTTAGGCAATGGCTTGATTTTTATGAACTCAGCTCTTTCATCTGTAAAACTGGATGATAATGCTGCTCTCATACTCTTTGTGTGTGTGTATAGTACCAAGGCTAGGACTCTGTTTTAGGAAACATTTAATAAAGAGTCGCTCTCTCCTCTTGTTTGTTTACATTTTGCCTTTCTTGGGCATGAATCAAGGAGAGAAAAGAGGTATTTTTGCAGAATTTCCCTTGTGATGGTGGGGAGGGGGAAGATAAGGCCACATGTCTTGTTCTAAGAGTGTCCACAAGCCCTTCTTGGAGGCTGGTGGTTAAGAGCACGTGTTGCTCTTGCAGAGGACTCAGTTTGATTCCCAGCATCTACATGATGGTTCACAATCATCTGAGACCCCAGTTTTAGGGAAATCTAATACCCTCTTTTAGCCTTCATGGGCACCAGGGACACGTGTGGTATATATACAAACATACAGCAAAACACATATAGAATAAAATGAATGAATTAAAATTTTTAAAAATGTTGCAAGTCTTTCTTAACATCGCATCCTTTGGAGTAGCATCCTTAGGGATATAAATCCACAAATCACCCTGTAACCTCTGCCAGTCACTGTCTGTGCTTTCCTAGGATAAAGGATGGAACCTACCTGGAGATTGGCAAATTGGGTCTGCTCCCTGGGAATAGTGGCCTTTCTTTGGGGTTCTGGTTGAGTTTAGAAGATGTTGAAAGTCAGGGATTGAACTTAATGCTCAGTTCCCAGCAGAAAGGAGCCAGATGTGTGTTCATGCATCTTCTCTGTCTCTCCCTCTCTCTTCTTCCTTTCCAGCCAAGTGGGAAAGGGCCTCGGTTGCCAGAGGTATACTGTGTCATCAGCCGTCTAGGCTGCTTCGGCTTGTTTTCCAAGGTAAGAGATGCTGTCTTCCTTCCTCCCCATGCCACAGTGACAGCTCTCATGTGAGTATCTGCAGCTAGCCTAGATGAGAAAAACACCTGTGTGAGAGACAACACAAGAAAGGGTATACAGAGCAAGTACATGTGGACTCTCAGAGTCCTGTATTCCCAAGCCTAGCTGACTGCCTAGCTGGCTGACATTTCCCCAACTCTTATGTTGATAGCGACTGCTCTGTAGCAGCCCAGCCTGGGCCCTGGACAGAGCTGAAGTCCTCACAGAAGCCAGGAGTGCCCAGGAGGCTGTTTCACAGGTGCTATTTCTTTTGCCTTACTGTTCCCTTCTTAGGGACTAAAGCAGGGAACTGAATGGTCACTGAGGGCCAAGACAAACAGAAAGGGTACAGAGATTGTGGCAGGGCAGCTTTCCTGTCTCCAGGCTTTTGGCCCAGCTCGGTCAGAGTCAGGCTGCCCTCTTCTCTGTCAAAGAGATAGGGAGGGCGGCTCCCAACACTCTCTCTTTGGGCTGCTGGCGATGGGCACAGGTCCTAGATGAGGTGGAACGCCGGCGTGGGATCTCAGCTGCACTGGTCTACCCCTTTATGAGAAGTCTCATGGAATCGCCCTTTCCAGCCCCAGGGAAAACCATCAAAGTGAAGACCTTCCTGCCTGGTGCTGGCAATGAGGTAGGGAATTCTGCTGCTTTCATCTCTGGCCCTGGGTTGGGTCAGAGAAGAGACTTGTCAGCCAGAGTGTAGCTTCTGGGAGGTGTAGAACACAGACCCTTCCTTGCTTACCTTGCCTGTACACCCAATCAGTAGGAATAAGAATGTGAACCCTGGAGCTCTTAACTGTTGCCAGTTCTCTTCTGCTAAGGACTTAAGCTGACTTGTACCCTGGATTAACTGTGCCCCTATTCATTTAATAAATACTGATCATGAGCTTTCACAGCTGGAGATTATACCAGACCTTGGATGTAGTTGTGAAGATAAAGAGTGAAACAACTCCCTTCTCCAGGAGATTTTTATCTAGAAGGAGACCTGTTGTTGAATACTTATATTTATAAATAGTTAATTCCTAAGTATGTGTGAAAAGAAAGAACATAGAATATATAACAGGGGGACTGCTTTGAGTTACGAGGCCAGAGAAGGCCTTCCACCAAGAAAGTGCCATTTTACCAGGAGCCTCAGCAATGCATAGGAGATAGCCAAATGAAGTAGGAGGAGGGAGAATGAGAGGTGGAGGAAGCCTACTACAAGTGTGGGAACAACAGGTGCAGGATGCACTTGAAACAAGGTCAGAATGACTGGAAGAGTGATAAACAGCCCGGTGGGCAGGCAAGGACCCAATCTCAGGGTTGTGCCTCCATGAGCAGATTAAGAATTTAGGGTTTTAGTTGGCGTGGTGGTACACGCCTTTAATCTCAGAGGCAGGTGCCAGGCCAGCCTGGTCTACAGAGTGAGTCTTGGGACAACCAGGGCTACACAGAGAAACCCTATCTCCCAAAACAAACAACAACAAAAAAGGTTTCTGGGATTTTAACTGAGAGAGGATTAGATTCACTCTGATGTGTTTTTAAATACTCCTGCTGAGAATGGGCAGGAGTGAAAACAGGGAAACAGCTAGGATACAATTACAGTAACATAGGTAGAGAAGACAGGAGCCTGGGCTAGCGTGCGGTAGGGAAAAAAAAGAAGAGAAATACAGGGATTTGAAGCAGTAACACTTGGAGTTTGCTTGGAAGTAGATAGAGATTCTTAAGTCTAACCTACACTTTTCTGTCCTAGGGAACACTGTGGGCGATGGAGCCATATCCTAAGAAGGAGAATTTTGTCTTAGAATTCAAGTTTGAGGTGTTCATGAGAAAATAGTAACAATGTACATAGATAGGGAAGAAATGAATGCCCAGTCCTGAGGAACCCCCACATAGGGGCCCTGGGGTAGAGAGGGAGCAACCCTCAAGTTGTAAGGCTAGAAATGAGGAAAGGAAGTGGCTGAGAAGCCAAAGAAAAGGAGACCCATCAGGAATAAGGAGTAATGGACATGTCATGTGCTAGTAGGGTGTAGCGAGATGCACTGACAAAGAGCAGACTTCCCATGGAGACCAGGGGTGGCCGGAGTGAGTAGAGAAGTAAAGGGATGAAACAGGCTCATATAGATAGCTCTTCAGGGGGCATGGTTTTGAAGAGAGCAAGGAAGCGGACAGAAGGTGAAGATAAATGTGCAGCTGATGGTGGAGGCCAGGGTGAGAGAGAGTAGGAAGGTGTTATTGAAGATGGCTGTTTGCATGCTGATAGAATTGCTCTGGATGAAGACATTAATAATGCAGGAGGAAGGACAACCAGCTGTCACCAGAACATGCAGATAGTGGTCTTAACAGAAGCTGTCTTCTGTTAAGAGAGCACGGGGAAGTTGGTGGCTTGTAGACTTGGATTCTCATAAGATGGCTCTAGCTTCCTCAGAATAGAAAAGAAGGGAGCATCTCAGAGTCAGAGGTAGGAAGATGAAAACAGCTGCTGTAGAGTGTGAGGACTGACCTAAGAAACACAGAGGTGTGCAGGCAGAGGCACATACCTGTTGACATTTCCTGAGAGTCTCTACATATCCTAGGATAAGAGAGAATGAGTTTGATGAGTTTCTGGGGCAGAACAATTGACCCTGCCTTGACAGGCCAACAACATGCCCTGGAATTCTTCAGTTCTGCTCTGAGCACTTCCTAGGCCTGGCTGCTTCTCTCACCAGGGCTACTTCCTCCTACCTGAGTCCTCCTGTTTTTGCCTGAAAGGCATTTCCTTCTTTTTATGGAATCCAAGTCACTCATGCCATAAGATACCTCAAACTCTTTCCACCCTGGAAGTGAGCAGGTGCCAGCCTCTCTTCCTTGATGCCCTCCAGCCCTCTTTGAAGATCTTTACTATGCCCTTCTTTCCTTTTGTCAGCCTTGGGCTGCACTACTAGGCTGTTGTCTGATTCCCAGCCCCTAGGAACAGGGGCAGCATGGGACTTGGGGCTGGGAGCTGGAGAGCAGCATTTATTGGGGCCATTTGCAGGGCTCTCAGGAGGCAGGGCTACAGAGTTTTGTTATGTCTCCTATTAGGGTAGGGCCAGATATCAGGCAAGATAAAAAGGCTTTGACATAATTGTGCTGGGGCATACCTTCAGCCCACGCCCACTGATGACTTAAGAGTATCCCCTTCATTGTGTTGGCCACTGGGTCTTCCTGTGGTTCACCACCTGTCAGCAAAGCCAGTGTATACAACTCTTGCAGCTCCTCTGCATCTCTGTTGATGTTTTTCAGAGCACTGAGCTAAGAATTCCTTCACTTGCAAAAGCAGCAGTGTTTAGGCGACTGGAAGTAACCCTAGTCAGAGAGATAAGAAATGAGGCCCTGAAGGTAGCTAGAACAGATCTGAAGCAAAAACAGTTGAGACACCTGGAGGCAAGCCCCTTAAGGAGGATTCGCTATGACACCACAAGGCCATAAGGGATAGTTTATCTCTTACCCCAGTTCTCAGGATGCCTATGTATCACTGATGCCCTACAGATGCTAAGAGTCAGCATTCCTCCTCCTGTGACTGCTGGGGTCACTTGCAACCTCCCATCACCAATGCCTCCAGGGAAAGGGCTTTGAGAGCTGTCATTTATACCTTGGAGTAATCTGTAGAGGGGAGTACAGCTAGGCCTGTATTCATAAATACAATCCAGTATCCTTGTAAGATTTTTAGAATAGCCAGATCTTTCCTAATCCTTGGCACAGGGCTTAAGGTAGTAGAGATAAGGGCAGGATGGCAGGATTGCCTTTGAAAGGAAGCAGGAAAGGGAGGGGAAATGGCAACAAGGACAACAGCATTGCCTCCCCAGAGAGGGCTGAGGCCAGAGTCCCTAAGTACAGGACTGCATTTTTGCTATGGCCTAGAGAGCAGTGGTCAATTGTGGGGTCTGGTCAGTATGCTAAAGGAGATGGGAAAGAAGGCAAGAGACTCATACAGATGGGGCTGTGTGACTCCCTGGTTCTCCTTATCCAGGGGAACAGTTACCCTCCCTGCTTTCCTCAGAGCCTACATCTGGTCCCTCAGCCTGCCCGTAGGCTGGGTGTTTACTGTGGGAGCAGAGCTAGATCTTGAGGGAAGAGGAGAATGGGTCTCCTGCATCATGAGAGGATTGGAGAGCGCTGGAAGGAGAGGGCTAGAAGGAAAGCAGCCAGCAGGTGCTGTGTGCATCTTGGCCTCTCGCCTAGCCCACTTCTGCCACTGCCTTCACTTCCCTACAGGTGTTAGAGCTGCGACGGCCCATGGACTCTCGGCTGGAGCATGTGGACTTCGAATGCCTTTTCACCTGCCTCAGTGTGCGCCAGCTGATTCGAATCTTTGCCTCATTGTTGTTGGAGCGAAGAGTCATTTTTGTAGCAGATAAGCTCAGGTAGGACCCAGAGGGCAAGGAAGGAGAGGGAGAGGAGTGGCATACCCATTAATGAATTCAGCAAGTTTTTACAAGTCTTGGTGTATCCCACACATTGTGGTATTAGAGTACCTGCTTATTCATGTGCATGTGTTGAGGTAAAAATCATATAAAGAAGGGTTAGCAGACCTGTGGAGAGAGGAGTATGTCGTAGGATTGAGCATCCAGTTGAGGACTTGGCCTGAGGAAGAAGAGGGACACTTCCTGTACAATAGCCATGTATGTACAAATGCAGGAACAATTGTATGAAGACAGTAAGTGCAAGCAACTCCAGGCAAGCTGCCTGTGCAGTATGCTAAGTTTCAGGGGTGATGGACTCCAGGAATGGCTGCTATGTGAGGGCTGCTAAGCCGTTCTGAAGGGGTTGGCTGAGGGAACCTTGGAGAAGTGGTGGACAGAAATAATCCAAGGCTGCTTCCAGGGAGCTATGGAGAGGGACCTTGAGAATATGAGTAGGAGAGAGGGTACAGTCTGCTTAGACCGAGAGAGAGGAAGTCCAGAGACTGGACATGTGGGGAGCTGGAACAGTTAGTTTAGGAAGGCTAAGAAAAAGCTGGATGGACCATAAGACTTGCTCCAACACATAGACACTTTGAATTTTAGGGGTAGAGATTGTAAACTTAGGGAGTGGTAAAAGTGATCACTGGGCCTGAGACATCTAGGAAGAGAAAAGTGAGTTCTCAGTAGCTGAGGTGTTTTGTTTAAGAATATGTAGGAGTGGGTGCAGAGAGAGGATTGAATTCTGGGGATACCTTGTCATTTATTGTCAAAGATACCACCAAAAGGCCAAGGCTGTGGTTTCTCTTAACATGTATTTGTTCTGTCACTTAGCCATTAAGCTGCATGCTGTGTGCTGTGCCTTGTGTCAGGTGCTAAGAAGAGGGCAGTAAAAGCTCTTGCTTACTTGTCCTCTAGTGAATACCAAATCCCTGGTGTATTTTCTTCTGTATACGTGAAGAGGTAGTGGAGAAGAGGAACTCACCTAACTGCTCTTTCAAGCAATGGGGCAGGAACTCAGGCTAGTGCTCAGCTCAGAGAAAGAAGAAGGAAAAATTAGAATGGCTGTGTTTCTTTGATGGTTGCTCTTTGGAGACAGGATCTCACTGTGTAGCCCCGGCTGGCATTGACCTTACAGTCCTTCTGTTTCATTCCTGGGTGTTGTTAAAGGTGAGTGTCACCACCCCTAGCTGAACTGCCCACTTTCCCAGAGACGGTAAGAGTTTAGAAATGAAGACTACCTCTTTCATATTCCTTTCACAGCTGTGGAACCCACAGTCCAGGTCAGCAGTTTTCAACCTGTGGGTTGTAACCCCTTTGGGAATTTAAACCCTTTCACTGGGGTCACCTAAGATTTTAGGAAAGCACAGATATTTACATTATAATTCATAACAGCAGCAAAATTACAGTTATGAAGTAACAATGAAATAATTTTATGGTTGGGGGAAACCACAACATGAAGAACAGCATGAAGGGTCGCAGCATCAGGAAGGCTGAGAAACACTGCTCTATGTATTTCAAGGCCTATCTTGCTTTTGTAAAGGGACCCAGTTTGGCAGGTAAGAATAGCCATGAGTGGTAGCTAGGATATTCTGTCTGGCATGGCCTATCTAGCTTGGAGTAGCCCCTGACAGCACCTGCACCCTGAGTTTTCTATTCTGGAAGGAGTCATACACAGACACCCACATGCATACCCTCCCCCTCTATGCTGAACTTCTTTTTCAACCCACATCACAGTCCAGCTCCTGTACGGCTATTGAATACAGCTATTGTCTCCTGTGGTTAGAGCTGCCTCTAAGTACATTCCAGAAGGAGAATATCCCAAGGGCCTATGTTTGAGCCTGATTGGCATTCAAGTTTTAATGGGTTTGGGGGGAGGTTGTTTTTGTTTTTGTTTTTCTCTAGACACTGTTTGTCTTACACGGACAAACTAGCCTTGGCTGTCGTGGAATGCACTCTTGTAGACCAGGCTGGCCTTGAACTCAGAGATTTATCTTCCTCTGCCTCCTGAGTGCTAGGATCAAAGGTGTACACCTACCATGCCTGGCTGGCATTGATGTTTTACCAGGCTTGGATATTAGGAAAAAGCTGTTCTTTTTATGGGAGTCTGCCTGCCTGAAGAGAGGAGGGTGGGTAGCTCTGCAGTGGAACGTGGACCAGAACTGTGGTGGTTCCAGAACAGCTCATGCCCCCTTTGCTGGCACGTTGTACCAGGCCTCAGCACAAGTTGGGTATGTGCACTCAGTTTTGCCTGTGAACTTTGCACTGCTGTGATTGTCGTCCTGGTTTCCCTTTCATCACGGGGCTCCTGTAACCAGTTCTCCTAGGTCTAGAGGCCTGGAGCCCCCTCCAGGACAAAAAAGGGATGATCCCAGTGAGATGGAAAGGAAAGAAGAGAAGAGTGGCACTCTCCATTCCTAAGAATGGTGTAGGCCACCACACACCCTCTGATTTCTGCACTCTCCTTCAGAAATATCTGTTACCAACTAAGGAAAACGAAATAGAAAACCAGAGCAGTACTGGGCTACAAGATGGCAAAACTACGTATATCTGCCACTTATGACCAAACTGAGAGTCCCACAGACTCCAGTTTGAAAGGCAGAACAGATTGAGGGACATCTATAGGACCTTCCAGATCCTGCACACTGTAGCTTTGTGATAAGCTCCTACTGATTTACCGTTTGTTCTTCCTAGCCTGAGCTGATATTCCCACTAGCTCAGGCCTGTCTATACATCTGCATGTATGTATGAGAGACAGACACATATGCATGCAGAGCCCTTTATATATTCAAGTGTGCTGCTCACATATTTTCATGGCTGTTTCTTGGTAGAGTCCCTAAAAGTGCAGCACATTAAAAGATGTCCTGAGCCCCTATAGTTTCTAATTGTCTTTCCCTGAGGCTGCTGGCCCTGGGCTTAGGTGCAGGCCTGGGCTCAGGTGCCCCGTCTCTCTGTCTGTCCATCAGTACCCTGTCCAGCTGCTCTCACGCGGTGGTGGCCTTGCTCTACCCCTTCTCCTGGCAGCACACCTTCATTCCTGTCCTCCCAGCCTCCATGATTGACATTGTTTGCTGTCCCACCCCTTTCCTGGTTGGCCTGCTCTCCAGCTCTCTTCCCAAACTGAAGGAGTTACCGGTTGAAGAGGTAGGCCACCTGGGTAGCCAACTGGGGGCTGAGGGAGGAAGAGAAAAATGCTGTTGGAGTCTTTGTATTTACCTCAGGCTTCTGGTCTTCAAACAGCCTCTGTTCTTTTTCCTGGGAGGTTTATCTCTGGCTGATTCTTTACAGTCATCTGTCCCTGGGAACATGGGAGGTCTGGACACCTGTCAAAGGGCATTGCAAGACTCAGTCCCCGATCCACCCCCTCTGACTCTTTCTCAGGCACTGATGGTGAATCTGGGATCTGACCGATTCATCCGACAGGTAAGAGCAGCATGCTACAGAACTTGGATCTGCCCCAGAGCAGGCATTGGACACTTAGTCACCAACCAGCTTGCCTTCTGAGCTCTGGATTTCAAACCCACAGAATAGACAGGAGTGGAGAAAAGCTGATTTGGGAACCCTTATCCTCAGTGGGATCTGCCTTACTAGTTTTTGTTGTTGTTATTTTAAGATTGATTTATTATTTATATAATATTCTGCCTGCATGTGTGCCTGAATGCCAGAAGAGGGCACAGATCTCATTATAGATGGTTGTGGGCCACCATGTGGTTGCTAGGAACCGAATTCAGGACCTTTGGAAGAACAGCCAGTGCTCTTACCCTCTGAGCCATCTCTCCAGGGTCCCTGTCCCCGATGCTTTTCTTGAGACAGAGTTTCTCGGCTGTCCTGGACTTGCTTTGTAGACCAGGCTGACCTCGAACTCACACAGCTCCACTTGCCTCTACCTCCCCCAGTGCTGGGATTAAAGGCATGTACCATGAGGCCTGGCATTGGTTTTTTTTTTTTCCTTGGATATAGGGTCTCACTATCCAGCTCTGGCTGGTCTGGAACTATTGTTAGGTCTCCTATAGGATTCTGGGATTATAGGCGTGTTTCACCATACCCAGCCTTTATCAATAGCAGTGTGCAAATAATAAGGTCTGAAAGTTTCAAGACTCATTCTGGACTGAATAACATAGTTTTTTGTTTTTGTTTGTTTGTTTTCTTTTGAGACAGGGTCTCTATGTTTGAGCACATGATCCAAAAACAGAAAATGGGCTTCCAAATTTTCCTGAGCCAGTGCTTTCATCAGATAATACCTCTCTAGAGCTCTTCTGGGGATTATAAACACTGTAGAAATGTGCTTTGTAATATAAAGGTTTACAGTCATTGTCTGCTACAAAAAGCCTTCATTAGTCATGGAATTTTTTTTACTTCCCATAAAGGAGCTCAACCTAGCATATACTCTTTGGGAGCAGACAGTCTACTGCATACCACTGACAGAGCTAAGGACTCCCAAGTTTAAGGCACCAGGATACAGAGTTGGGAACAGCAACTGGGATGCGGGTTAGACCAGTGTCCCTGCTCCAAGCTCACTGTACTTCCTACCTGGGGTGAAAGCAGAATAAAGGAAGTAGGGTAGGAATTCCTGGTTGGTCCAGGCCACACTGTGCAGTGAATTGGCTATTCTTTAATCTGTGTAACCTTGGGCAAGTTTCTAACCTTTCTATGTTTCAGTTGCCTCATAAAATGAGGATGATAATAGTGTCAATGCTATTAGAAGCAAAGTTACCTCTCTGAGCTTTGGACCAGGGCCTAGCACACAATGCTCATCAGTATCAGCTGTGATCATCTCTGCTGTCTTTTCCTTCTGCAGATGGATGATGAGGACACATTGTTACCTAGGAAGTTACAAGCTGCTCTGGAGCAGGCTCTGGAGAGGAAGAACGAGCTGATCTCCCAGGATTCTGACAGTGACTCTGATGATGGTAAGGGTAGAATCCTTCTGCTCTGAGTCTGGACTTCACAGGCCAAGAGCCCTGTACTGTGAACTGGCCTCTTTCTGACTGAAGCTTCAGTGTAGGAACTAGGCCCCTCTTGTTAGGCCTTGTGCTTTTTCTGACCAAAGACATGGTACCACAAACTTCTTGCTGATAAGAAGTGAAACAATCAGTCCTCCCTCTTAGGCCTTGTTTCAAGCCACTGTAGGAGATGGAGGGACCTTCCTTACTTGTGAGGGATATAGAAAAGGGGGATGCATTGGTCTCCAGTTTCCAGGAACTATTTGCCAACTTCCATGCTTAGAGCAGTGTCTGACTTCCAAGAGTTCATGGGCTAGGTAACAGCGCTTGAGCACAACAGATGGTTTCAAGGACAGTATGTGTGCTGGCTAGAAGTTTGTTGGGAAGAGACTAAAGCAGTGGGAGATGGGAGATGGCCTTATAGGATCTTGAGCTGAATGTCAGTGATTTTTCTTTTCCCTTCTAGAATGTAATACCCTCAATGGACTGGTGTCGGAAGTGTTTATCCGGTTCTTTGTGGAGACCGTGGGACACTACTCCCTCTTCCTGACACACAGTGAGAAGGGAGAAAGGGCTTTTCAGCGAGAGGCCTTCCGCAAGTCTGTGGCCTCCAAAAGCATCCGCCGTTTTCTCGAGGTTTTTATGGAGTCTCAGATGTTTGCTGGCTTCATCCAAGACAGGGAGCTAAGAAAGTGTCGGGCAAAAGGTAAGGCCACAGGAACTGGGGTACGGAGCTTGGGCCTTCTTCAGAGCTCAAGGACCAAAGCTGTAAATGCCCTTTGTTTTGTTCTGTTTTCCTGATAGAAACTTGTAAAGGAGTTCTTTTTATTTTGGGTTTTTTATTTGTTTTTTTCAAGACAAGGTTTCTCTGTGTATCCCTGACCATCCTAGAACTTACTGTGTAGACCAGGCTGGTCTTGAACTCAGAGATCTGTCTAACTCTGCTGGGATTAAAGGTGTGGGCCACCATGCCTGGCTATGTTTTGTTTTTGAGTAAGGATCTAACCTGGCTGGATGTAGCCTGGCTGGCCTTGAACCCTAGGGATTCTTCTTGTCTCGGGCCCCCAAGTTTAGGGGTTACAGATGTGCTGTAGTACTATAATTGGCCTGAAGCTCTGTACTTTTCTGTAAACCTTGATAAGACATGCCCAACTGAGTGTGGTAGCTGTGCCTGGGATCCTAGTGCTTGGGAGGTGGAGGTAGGAGTTCAAGGTCATCCTCAGCTATGTATTGAGTTTAGGACTAGCATGAGCTATATGATAGCATAAAAAAAGAAAGAAAGAAGGTAAGCAGGCATTGGCATGGCTTTTAATCCCAGCACTCTGGAGGTGAGGGCAGGTGGAGCTCTGTGAGGTGGAGGCCAGCCAAGATCCACATAGTAATTCCGTCTCAAACAAAACAGCAAAAAGATGAACAAAACACGGCATGAGACATACCCAGGTGAGAAGTCCTCTCCAGTTGAAAGCAGCTGGTACTGGTTTCCCATTCCTTCATCACTTGTTTTTATTCCTGAAAAGGGACCAGACTGAGTAGTCTGAGGACCCCGCTGCTGCCTTGGGTTGCTGGCAGTTCCATTTAAGACTGCTGGTCATCTTGCCTCAATATTATGCCAGCTCTCACTGGGTCTTTACTTCATCAAGAGCTTTGCATTCTAACCTTTTTCTTTCCCCCACTACTATTAACCATTTAGTCTAACAAAGGTTTTTTGGAACAGCATGGTGGAGCAATCTATAAGAAGTTAGGGGTCTCCGCATACGGGCCATTCTGAAGCACAGAGCAGCCTTCTCCCTGTAGCGTGTATCTCAGGCATGGGCAGCAGTGTGAGTCAAGCTATCCTCCTTGCTCTCATTAGTGAACACCTGTGAGATATGTCACTAATAGTCATTGTAATGAACCAGAGTTCTGACCCTATGCTCCCACCAACTAAATGTTTACCGCTTGTTTCCTTTTGGACTGTACTACATGGTCCATCATACATCATCGTTCTCTGCCTCAAACCTCTGTTCATCTTTCTCAGGCCTCTTTGAGCAGCGAGTGGAGCAGTATCTGGAAGAGCTCCCTGACACTGAGCAGAGCGGAATGAACAAGTTTCTCCGTGGCTTGGGTAAGTTACTTGTTATTGAAGGAGATAGCCAGGTGGAACTGCCCCCTAATATACTGTGAATCTATGCCAGCAAATATGATAGACTGTAAAAGTAGCTAGAGATTTGATCTTAAGTCGTTTCTGTTTTGCTACATGCTTTGTGGTCACGTGTGAGCTATACAGTCCTCTTTGTTCTAGGCAGTAATGTTCAGAAGTCTCAATGCCAGAGATCTGGCAAAGTCCACTCCTTCAGGGAGCGCAGCCAGTGTGATCTCAGGACCACAGCAGGTCTTTTTTAAAATGAAGCAAGCTAGAAGTAGTGTGTTGCTCAGTCACACAGTGGCTGATCTGTGTTCTAAGTAGTGTTTTCCTACCTTATCAGAGCTGCCTCAGAGCTGCCACACCAGTGTAATTTTTTTTTTGTAAGGAGAGGGCACAGAGGTTAGAAGGGGTGCCCTAAAACATCTTTACTTTTTTGCCTTCTCTGACTTGTCCCCACAGGCAACAAGATGAAGTTCCTCCACAAGAAGAATTAAATGCCTTTTCCAGCAGCAGAATTTAGTGCTTTGCAGAGCCTGGGTGAGGGCTCAGTGTGGGACTCTGTGGGCTACTATGACCACTATGATCCTACAGACCCACCACGCCAGTCCACCACCTCTGCCTTTACCATATCCCAGGATACTGTTTGTAAATAATATGCTGTAAGCGTTAACTGTTTCTGTAACAAGCAGAGTGAATCTGGTAAATATTTGTATATTCCCAAAGGGCCAGGTGCTTTCCTGCCTTGCCTGAGCATCAATGGAGTCTTGTTGGGTGCTGGTGACTGGCCAATTATGTGCAGCTGACTGTCTCAGCCAAACCACTGATGTTTCCTGAAGACTTCTGGCCTGTCTGCCTGCGGCCCCTGCTGCCAGTCTCGGGCCCAGGAGAGCAGGTGCTGTTTTAATTATGTACAAGAGGACTGGTTTTTGTTGTTTTAAACTCTAGAGTTACTATTTTTCTTAGTAGTTCCTGTCTCCCAAGCCTGTTTCTGAAAGGCAAGGACCACTCTGCCCCTATTTGCAGTGTAGAGCCAGGCACTTAAGCCTGGTCCTCTCTTGTTCCACCCTCTGACATGGTGAGTCCTGGGAAGAGCAGCTCCCAGTCAGTGGTGGCCATCATGCGGTACAGGGCATTTCTTCCACCATCCACAGATGTTCTCAATAAACTGTACATTCATCCGGGCCAAGAGTTCCATTTGTTTTGATTTCATTACCTACGCTTTCTCTCCAAACACAGGTGAACCTGGATGAAACTGGGAGCTGGGCGCTTAGTAAAGGGGTTAATTTTATGTAGGTTGCTGGCCATCCCTAAACTTGAGTTCTCAAGGTATCAGATGCCTGTTACAGAGCTTCCTTCTCTGATAGCCCACTGCTCATTCAGGTGTTTCCAGCGATGGAAAAAGGATGCTCTTTGCCCCTGGATATTAGGTGACATTATTCAGTAGCCTGACATCAGTGGACTCCAGCCCAAGTACTGACACACTGGGCTTATATTCAACCTCCTACTGCCAATGACTCCTCCATGTCACCCTGAAGTTTCTTCCACTAGATCCTTACGTGTGCACCCAGGAAGCTCAACTACATTTTAGGGAAGAGGAAGGAAACATCTGGGAAGTATGGCTTTATCTAAGTTTCCTACACACGAAGGCCTTTGTAGAACAGACCTTGAAAATTCCTGTAACACTGTCCTTGCACCCTATTTAAATGAGATAATCCCATCCTGGGTTTCTTTCCATCCTCACCTTTTCCACTGACACTTGTGCAGGCCCCAGCCTGTCGTAGCCTGCTACTTGCCTTAGAAAAATGTGGAAGGCAAAATTACCTGTTGAGGAAGCCTCCTGCACAGTTGGCTTTATGTCAAAAGGGAAGGACTATGTCCACAAGTGCAGGTACTCAAATGAAGTCAAGTATAACCAGAAAACTCAATGTTGGGTATGGTTGCCTCCAGCCCTCAGCAGTTAGCTCAGCCTAGGCTTCCTGCCGGAGTAGATTCCTTAGTAAAAACCAGTTCTCCAAAGGTAGTTTTGCTATCTGCCTGTCTCCACTCCCATTTGCCCAAAGAACCTTCAGACATATATAATCAGACTGCATACTGGAGGCTCTGAAAATATGGTGCGTTTGGGGGCTGGAGAGGGAGCTGTTTTTCACAGGATTCAGGTTCAATTCCCAGCACCTACCGTGGCTCACAAGGTTCTGTAACTCCAGCTCCAGACAAGCACATGGGCAAAACACCCATATGCATTACCTAGAGCTTTACCTCCCAGTTCAGAAAACCCATACTGGCACTTGATGGCTTCCTTGGGTAGGTGGGCCAATGCAGCAAGCCTGGCATGTGGCAGAATGTTTAGGCTCTCCAGATTCTGCCTTCACAAAAGCTGGACTCCCAAATTTAAGAATTCTCAACCCTATTAGATCCAACTTTCAATATTTAATGACATGAACACCATAGCCAACATATCCTACACAAACAGCTCACTATAGTTTTGCTATTTAAAAAACATGGCTTCATGCCATGTTACATACAGATCCTACTCCATAGTTGTCCAGACTTCCACTTGCATATACCTCCTTCCCTATAATACACACCAGGACTCATATTCTTCCTAGGGAAGACATACATATCTATTCAGACAGTTTATGCTTCAAAACAAATGAATTTTTCTGTGAACCTGTGTTCATCACTGAAGCCTTCCCCCTGTTAAGGTTCCCCCCTCCCAACTTATATTGCCGCTCAGTATGTACTTGGCTACTAAAGCAGATATGTACCAAGCATACAATCTCCTTAACTCCCCTAAAACTCAAGGGTAAATTTTTGGACTTACAATCAGGTAAGGTACTCTGAACATAAACTTTCAGCCTTATAAACCACAGCTCCAGTTTAAGAGTCGGCATTGCTAAGATGCTGACTCCTTGGACCTCTGCCCAGACTCCACAAAAGTGCTTTCTAGGCTTGTTAACACAGCAAGCCCAAAGTTAAGGGCTTCAAGGAAAACTGCGACCACTTCCCGCTGCGCAGTCACTCCACATCAGTGGCTGAGACCCAGCAGGCCGGAGCGCTGGGTCCTACCTCAGCACAGCAGCAGCCCCAGACCAGCACACAATGGGGAAGTGCTAGCTCCCCACTATTCTCAGAGATGTGAACAAGCTGGACGTTCAGCCGTGCTAAGTACCTGTTCCTCGGTGAATCTGACATTTGCTTACTATCACTGTTCCAGAAAAATCATGACTACAATCCATGCTTAGTCTGTTTTGTGTTTGAACTGTTGTTACCTTCCACATCAAAGCAAAATATATACAGTCAATTTTTAAAGTTTTACTGTTGATCCTGCATTTTGACTGAATTTTCAGGTGTAAGGTGATATAGAAGTGGATGTTTCTGGATAGGTGTGCTCCCTAGAAACCATACACCTGGATGCCATCAAGAAATTGAGGCTGGAACCTAATGGCCTCTTCCCAGTATTTTCCATGCCAGTATGTCCAGTAGTAGCACAGTCCCTGAGCCACCTATGGTAGTAAGCTAATTTTTTTGAGTTCTGAAACTATACAACACAAGGTGGCCTGAGATCCACCTGCCTCTGCTTCCAGAGGGCTGGGATTAAGGAAGTCATGTGCCCACCATGCTCAATAAGGGTTTTTACTGATGAAGTCTGAGCTGAAGTAGCAGCATTCAGCAATTCTTTTAAGATAAAAGACCCATAGAGCATACACAGGGACCTGTTGTAGTATATCTATTTTCAGACTGTCACTGAAAAAAAGAACCTGCTCAGACCTCATGGAAAATGTTAGCATTTAATTAACATCCCTGGCTGGCTTTAAGCCACCAGGACACAGGCACCTCCAACACCCTTAATTTTCTCTTCAGCTCTTCTGCTGAAGAATTTGGCCTTCACGATGACAGGCTGCTTAGGGAGCTTGCCCTTCCCCAGAACTTTGTAGTAGCCCTAGAAGAGGAAAAAAAAGTCATATATTACAACAGATACTGAAGTCCCCAGGTAAGGTTGGACTTGTTCTTCTTCAGACAGCCTATGTAACCTTGGCTATCCTGAACTCAAACGTAGATCAATAATGCATCATAGAGAGCAACCAACAGCATTTCCATAGCGCTTGAAGTAAAGCGTGCATGGCCCCAGGTAGGACATGTTTCTGATCTGGGCACTAACAGGGACACTGAAGGCCCCTACCAGTGAATCAAGACCAGCAGATTCTCTTCGAGAACTCTAGCACACCAGGACAAGTTCCATGTCAGGATGTGACTCTAGTCTCGGCTAATCACATACCTCCTCCTAACCAGCTACTACCTCCTCTAAATACAGGCCAAATAGGCTGGGAACGGCAGTTTAAGTCAACAGAAAGCCCCCTTATGGTTTGGGTCTCTTCACTTAGGCCCTCTTTATAGGGTCACAAACGACATTAACCTACAATGGCCAAGCAGTGCCTTAAGACCATTCTGAACTACACAGCTCAAATAAAAAAAATAAACCTTTAAGAATAAAGCATTTGGTAGATGTGTTCTCTCACCTCTTACTCCACACGATCAAAGGGAGGGGTAAGAGTTCTATTTGGGGCCATTTCAACCTCCAGGAACAATTATACTAAAATGTGGATTCTGACAGGTAACCAAACCGATGTGAGACACAGTTCCATCAAGGATCACAGCGAAGTCAACTCACTCACCGATCGCACAACATCAATGATGGGAGCAGCACCAGTCTTGTTTTTTGCAGCATTGACTCGTGTCTGCTCACTGACCAGTGTCCACAATTTATCCAGGTTGACGGTTGGGCAGAAGCTCTGATTCCTCTTTAAGTGGTAATGCCTCATACCAACTTTCCCAAAGTAACCTGGATGACTGGGAAAGAAAGGCAACCACCTTCAGAGCCTCATTCCAAGTAAGATTTTTGTAGTTACTCATCCATTAGGATGCATTAGCAGTGTAAATTCTCACTGTTGTGAACACTGACAGGAAGCACCTGATACATAAAAGTTTTCCTACAGAGGTCAGGCCTCTCACTAGCACTCCGTCTAGAGGTTTCTTAAAGAAATAGTAAACAGTCACCCTCTAATGGGCATAGAAGCCAACCTAACCTCTAATCTGGTGTTTCTAACCTGGTGACTGACTGTGCCAAAAAGTTCACAGCCAGTGAATAAGGTCAGCAGTTATTCTTCGAGGACTCTAGCACACTAAGGCAACAAGCAATACCTGAGCGTGACTCTAGCCTCGGACAGGTTCCCTCAGTCCACGTAGTGTTTCCTTGCTAAAGCCAGCAATTGCCAAAGAACAGTTTCCAGAGAAGCTGTTCTAAGTTATCTCCCCGACTTCCAAAACACTCACTATTTGTCGAAGTTGATCCTGTGGTGATGCATGCCTCCAGCATTCCCGCGGCCTCCGGGGTGTTTGCGGTGCTTACCTGCAGGCATACAAAGCTATATGGCTATCAGCCTTCTCTAGGTGCTCAAGCGCCCTTATTTACTCTCTTCCCAGTGACAATCCATTTTTAACCATGACTATACTTCAAGTCTTATTACTAAGTTTTTCGACGTTACACATCACAGCCAAGTGGTTAACTTTCACCCCACTATCAGCATAAGTTTATCTTTGGGAAACTGCTGTTAAATCTGGCCACAAAAAATGTTTTCCTAGGCTCACACAGCCATCTTTCAATACATCCCAAAGGCCTACCATCAGAGGCCCACACTTACCGATGCGGCCGTGACCGTGGCTTACGTGGCCACGGAGTTTCCGCGTCTTCCTGAGTCTGGATGGCTGCAAGGGAGAAACAGCAGAGTCGTTAGGCGTAAGGAATGAGCAGGAATGAGAAGCAACGCTTGCCTGCTTAAAATAGGCCTGCAAACGAGGACTTGCCTTCTGGAGCACTCAGCAAGGTTGAGGTTACAGACCGGGACAGCGACCGCGGCGCCCAGGCCCGCGTGCCTGCGCGATCCGAACTCCAGCAGGAACACGCGGCCCCAGGCTCCTCGCCCCACACCCACGCGGGCCATCCCGCCCCGCAGCCTACGCGCAGCCACGGAGCCCCACTAATATCAGGGCAGCAGCTGAGAGGCAGAGAGGTAGACCACCCAACCGCCGTGAGGAAGCGCAGGGCACGAGACGAGCACCTACCATGGCGGCAGCAGAGAGGAAAGAGGGAGGAACGCGCAAATTCTCGCGAGGTAGCAGGCGTGGAGGCGGGGCCAATGCCTCACTTCCGGCCGGGAGGCCGGCCTTGGGAGGGGCTGTGAGGTCAGCGGCTTCCGGCGCCCGCCTGCCGCTTCCTTCCCGTACGGCTGGGCGGGGTTTCCCGGGGGCGCCCGCCCCGCGCGAAGCCGGATCACGTCGGAAGTGGGGGTGCTCGGCGCCTGGGCGTTCGCCTTCAGGGAACCCCGCTGCTTCCCGGCCGCCACGGGCGTCGCTCAGAGAGTGTGGGGCGCTCCCGCGCGGCCGCCGCCCTTCTCTCTTGCTCTGGTCCTTTCTTCAATGGGCTTCCTGTCAAGTTTGAACAGCCTGCTGTGCTTCAGGGATCTGTGTTTTTTAAATATTTGTATAAACACCACATTTGAATTTTCTCCAAAACCTGACTGGTACGCTTACTCCTCTGGACCCGATGTTCCCAGCGCAAGTGTGTTTCCTGTGTGGTCCTTCTTGGACCTGTTTTGTCAGTTGTTTACTTGAACCGCCACACAATCTGACATATAATTCCTAATCGCCAAGTTACATTTGCCTTCCCCATGGAACCCAGATTCTTTTTTTTTTTTTAATTTTTATTTATTAAATAATCTGCCTGTGTGTGTGCCTACACATCAGAAGAGGGCATCAGATCTCATTATGGATGGTTGTGAGCCACCATGTGGTTGCTGGGAATTGAACTCAGGACCTTTGGAAGAGCAGACAGTGCTCTTAACCTCGGAGCCATCTCTCCAGCCCTGAACCCAGATTCTTAAAGGACTGGCCGTTTTTTGTTTTTTTTTTCCTTTAAATCCCCGAGTTCTTGGCAATGCAGTGTGTTACTAATAGTAAAAAAGTGTCCCATTTGTGCTCAAGATCCTATACCTTAAATCTGTTTGTTGTCGTTTTTACTTTATCAAGAACATTCCAGCCAAAATAACCTAAATTCTCATCTCCATTAGGACCCGTTCCTTTTCCTTTCTTCAGCCAACCTCCCCAAAAGCAAAGGCTGTAAATTGTGTCCATTTGCTAGCATCTTTTTTGTTTTTTGTTGTTTTGTTTTTGTTTTTTCCGAGACAGGGTTTCTCTGTAGCCCTGGCTGTCCTGAAACTCAACTCAGGGAGTCTGCTTGCCTCTGCCTCCCGAATGCTGGGATCAAAGGCGTGCACTATCACCACCCTGCTCATTTGCTAAATACTTGTTCAGAGTTTAATCCGTCTACCGTGTGGGGAGTTTGGCTTAAGCCACATCATTTCCTCAAGATTATTCTTAATTTGCTTGTTTTGAGGCAGAGTTTTACTGTGTAGCCAAGGCTGGCCTCCTTGGGTCTCCTGACTGCTGGAATTAAGACTCTTAATTGGATTGGTAGGCCTGATGATCTATGACGTTTTTATATAGACTGTGATAGCATATCTGTTGTTCTTGTTCAGCTCCTGTTTAGGTAGTCATGTTGGTGAGACTTTATAGGAGTGGCTACTGACATTCCTAGGAGATGCAATCTCACAGCAAACCCTCTGATTTCTGGCTCTTACAATCTTTCTGTCCCTCCTCTGCAATTGTCCCTGAACCTCAGTGGAGGAGCTTTTTTACAGATGTATCCAAGCAGCACTGGACTTCACAACTCTGCATTTTGACCTGGTTGTGGTTTTCTGTATTGGTCTCTCTCTGCATGTTACAAAGAGAAGTTTCTTTGATGAGGGCTGAGGACTATACTTATCTGTGAGTATAAGGACAAATATTTAGAACTATCCATGTCTTCATTAGCCCTGGGTAGTTAGCTAGTATTCCAGTACCACTTGATTTCCCTAACCTTAAACTTTTGGTCCTCCAGTCTCAACTTCCCATGTTCTGAGATTTCATGCATGACCAACTCTTCCTGAACTCTTAAGAACCACCTTAATATTCTAGCACTTCCAATAGCACTCCAGGCCGCAATGGTAATAGCCCCAGCATCTTCAGAGTGCTTTGAAATTTCCTGAGGACTCAGGACTGCTAGCCTCATTTATACATGAGACAAAAGACAGAAGAACTGTGTGACTTGTCAACAGTTATATAATTGGTAAGATAGAGAGACTGGGCCAAGCCTTACCCTTCCCTTCTCTCTCCAGATCCCCCCCCCCTTTTTTTTACCTCCATGATCACTCCCTTTCTGACCTTACAACATTATGCTCTTCATCTTACAGGTGTTAATCATATGCTGCCTGTAACCAATGAAAAGAGAGGATTGAGACTAGGGATCAGAATTAAGAAAAGACCTTC
>CM053758.1:27918327-27971038 GCA_028658305.1 Pachyuromys duprasi
TATGGAGTTAAACTGGGAAGAGCCTTGGGAATGGAAGGTAACACCAAGTGAATTTTAATAGGACCTGGAACAAGGATCAAGTCAGGGCAAAGGGCAGGAATAGAATCCTGCTCCTGAATAGTTTGCCAAGTTCTTTGGTTATAAAGGAGCTACATCCTCTCCTCAGGACATTGGGCTGAACCTCACCTAATAGTCTTAGTGATCGGTTGATCTCTAGAGTAAAGGGGGTATTTTGGAAATTTGTTCAGCTGTGGTTTCTCTAGACAGCTCCCTTTCTTCCTCATGAGGCAGCTGGTCGGCTTACAGCTGGTCCTGTACTTACTCAGCAAAGTCAGCTTCTTCAGGCTTACCAGCTCTGACAAAATAGAAAAGGCTCAGTTCTATATCTGCAAAGTTGAATAGTGGCCAGAGGTCACCTCTCCCTCCCCGCTGGGCAAATGGAACATGACTTTGAACATGACCCATGAGAATTGTCCTTTGTGACAATTCTATGAAGCGCAGCATGATCTTGTGACATCATTGGCATTTGAGCTACTTCAGAGATCAGTGCTCAGAAAATACTTGTGAAATGAAGCAAAGGGAAATGACACCAGGCAGCAGCCACTTGGTGAGGCAGGTAAACCTTAGACCTTTCTCCATGTGGTCTCAGGAACACACTGCCATCTAACAGAGTGCCTTGGTGGCTTCTTTCATTTGGGGTTCCTTAATGCTTCTCCCTTCCAAACCCCCAAACCTAGGTAGGTAGGAGAGAAGGTTAGTGGGGAGAGGGGGCCCAGACCCTTTTACTTCTCCAGGCTGTTTAGAGTCGGTATGTTCTTTTGGGGCTATACCACCAGTTTCTGTCAACAGCAAACAAAGCAGCAAGCCGTGCGTTTGGAGTATATTCACATATGTAGGGGTATGTCACACATACGTGGAGGTCAGAGGAGTAGTTTACCTCTAGGTGTCTTTTGCTCTTTGCCTTATTCCCTTGAGACATGTCTTTCACTGGACCTGATGCTTGAAGTTTTGACTAGGCTTGGCTGGCCATCAGGTTTCTGGGATTCACCCATCTTCATCTGCCAACACTGTGGTTATAGTATGCATGGCCATGGTTTTTGATAATATATGGGTGTTAAGGAGTCAAACTCCAGCCATCAAGCTCTCACCTACTGGGAGCAAGCACTCTTACCTACTGAGCCCTCTCCCAGATTCCTGGGTTAACCCTTTTTTGGCTGAATTTTATTTAATTCCAGGATGTCATTGCCAGTGATAAGGATTTGTTCATTTTATTTCTTGTGGTGCTGGCAATTGAACCAGGCACCTTGAGCATTCTAGGTAAGCAGTAACACTGAGCTGTGACCCCAGCCCTTCAGGATTATTTTCAACAGCTGAAGAGTAATTTGCATTCAGCATGTGCAATAATGTACTAAGCCATTTTCTTGTTGTTTTGTTTTGTGTTTCTGTTCTTACTGTATTTGTTGTTAGAGACAAAGCTGCAGTGAACATTTTGTATAATGGACTCTTTTCTTTTGGCCAATGCCTTGTCTAGAATAAAATCCCAGGAGAGAGATACCACCCTATAGCGTATGAACATTTTTATGATTCACCTGATGTTGCTATTTTTTTATATGGCTTGTACCAATTTGTACACCAGCAATAGGTATAGTTTCTAATTCCATCTCAACTTCTTGATGCTCAGAGCTTTGCTCTACTTTTTCAGTTGTTTTTGATATATAGCATTTTGGGGGAAATCTGTAGGGAAATAAACAAACAAAAAGTAATTTGAGGATTACTGATTTCTAGCCACCTTTCTTTCCCAGGTTAGACTGAGTTTGTTTTAAATCTACCTGACAATTTCAGCTTACAGGAAGCTGAGATAGAAAGCCTTGCCATTCAAATTCATGGTAGTAAAATGTGAAGAGAAGAACTCTCATATTTTAGAGATCAGTTTATCAAATAGTACAAACGAGAGGCTAAAATATTTCGGTTTTAATTTAATTTCACAAGATTCAGTTACTGAGAACACAGAAGAAGAGTTCATTTCCCTGTTCTGTGTTCACTGGCTTGAATATTCTAGTGAAGAAAGCATGGTCTCCTTGAAGCTGTTTTACTTTCAATGAAAAAAATAAGTATTATTTGTTCAGTCATTTATTTTCTAAGTATTAATTGGCTGTGAATTCTGTACTGACACTATACACAGATGCCCGGCACTCAGGGGAAGACAGGAGAGTGAACAGAAATGGCAAAGCCATGCTCTAGGGCTGTGACCGCAGGACTGTATCAAGACAAACAGCAATCAAACGAGAAATGCTTGCTCTGCGCTCCCAGCCGAGTGTAGTCTCACTGACGTTTCTCACTCAGCAATTGTTTCCTTTACCACAGATGTCCAGATGTGGTGAGATGTTCACAGCCAGTGGCTTGTGGCAAGGAAGTGTTGTATGCAAGGGTTCCCCCACTTCCACACTATTTAGGTAAAGCTTTATTTAGCTTAGGTTTCTGCAAGGCAGAAAGTACAGGTTATAAGCTGAACGCTGTTGGTACATGTTGTTTGAGTCATGGTGTTTTCTTATCCTTTTAAAATTTAATTTGTTGCTTCTATATCTTGGATGCAGAGTCTCTCACTATGTAGCTCTGATTGGCCTGGAACTTGCTGTATGGACCAGGCTGCCCTGCCTCTACCAAGCGCTGACATTAGAGGTTTGCACCACCACACCCAGTACTGTATGGTCCCCAGCTTGTGCTACTTGGCGTGTGATGGGACCTTTGAGACATGGAGCCTCATGGGAGGCCTTTATGTCATCAGAGGTGTACTCCTGCCAGACTCCCGTTCACCTGATCACACTCTGGAATTGTTGCTGACACTGGGAGTCAAAGTAAACCCTTTTCCTTTATAATTAGAATATTTCAGGTTCCAGTGATAGAAGATGACCGAAATAGTTGCTGACATTTGTCTGTCTGTGTACATGTACATGTTATATGCATGTATGTACACACATGTGTTTCATCAATGGCTTCTCCAACTCATTTTTTGTTGTTGTTGTTTGCCAGTAAGCTCCCTAGGTCTGCCTGTCTCTACCTCCCAGCACTGGGGAAGGTACAGACCTCTCTGCTCAGCTTTTACATGGGCTCTGGAGATTTGAACTCAGGCCTTCATGCCTGCATAGCTAGCAACTCTACCCACCAAACCATCTCCCCAGTCTCAGCATTGTAAGTGCAGATAAAAACCTAGATTCTGGTGTTTTGAAAAATGACAGCTAGGCAGTGGTGGCACATGTCTTTATCCCAGCAGTCAGGAAGTAGAGGCAGGTGGATCTCTGAGTTTCTTTCCAGCTTGGTCTACAGAGAGAGAGAGTTCTAGGACAGCTAGGAATACACACACACACACACACACACACACACACACAAACCTTGTCTAGAAAAACCAAAAAGAAAAAGTGAAGATTTGGTAACCAGACACAAATCCTTTTAGGTGGGACCTTTTTGTTATTACAATTTATTCACTTTGTATCCCAACTGTAGCCCCCTCCCTTGTCTCCTCCCAGTCCCATCCTCCCTCCCTCATCTCCTCCCATGCCCCTCCCCAAGTCTACTGATAGGGAGGTCCTCCTTCCCTTCTATCTGACCCTAGCCTATCAGGTCTCATCAGGACTGTCTTTTATAGTCTTCCTCTGTGACCTGGTAATGTTGCACTCCCCAGGAGGAGGTGATCAAAGAGCCCTCCACTGAGTTCATGTCAGAGACAGTTCCTGTTCCCCTTACTAGGGCACCCACTTGGTGACTGAGCTGCCATGAGCTACATCTGTGCAGGGGTTCAACCTTATCTCCATGCCTGGTCCTTGGTTGGAGTTTAGGTGGGAACCTTATGTGGGAAGACTTCTTGCTTCCCACAGAAATTAGAACTCGGTGTCCCTGGCTTAACTCTTATCTTCATCACACTCTTGGTCAGGAGAAAATGGATCAAGTTACAGGGAAAAGCAACAGAAGAAAGGGGCAGGAAGGTATTGTCTCACCTTTCCCATCCTCAGGTCAGAAACTCACTGCTTAGATGTTCCTTTAAACTTGTTCACCCTCACAGAGCTACCCTTTGACAGGAAGGAAGTAGCTATTTTTCTTCTCACCTTGCAAAGTGCTTACTGGTGATGGCGTTCACCTCCATGATCATCATGTGAGGTCTGATGCTGCAGTTGCTCTAAGTGTAACCTTTAGACCCTGAGGGGACTCTTTTAAGGATTCATGAGTTCAAATGGTTTTCATACTAATACTAAAGCGATTTTTTTAACTGGGCTAACATTTGCATGGATGGTGTTATCGGTCACATTTCACCTGTAGTCAGGAACCAAAGAGTGAATGTGATACTCAGTCACATTCTCTTATATTCATGGAACCCCATGGAGTGTGACTCATGTTCAGGAAGTGTGCTCTGCTCAGCTAAACCTTTCTGAAAACACTCTGAAACTCAGGAGTGTGTTTCCACGGTGATTCTCAGTCTCACTGAATGAAAAGGAAACTTAACCACATCAGTTCCACACCCTGTCCTCCTGATCCCCAACCAGAGCATTTGAAATTCCATTTTGGGGCTGGAGACATGGCTCAGCAGTTAAGAGCACTGTCTGCTCTTCCAGAGGTCCTGAGCAATTCCCAGCAACCACCTGGTCGCTCACAGCCATCTATAATGTGATCTAATGCCCTCTTCTGGCATGCAGGTGTACATGCAGATAGAGCACTTATATGCGTTAAGTAACTAAATATATCTTTAAAGAAAATTCATTTTGATACCATAATGCAACATTTACTTTATCTCCAAATATCCCCATATTCTTTAATAGTCCCAACGTCGTGCAGTAGTCCAAAGAACAAAGTGTATGCTGAAACCCAGGACAAATCCTTAAATGTGAGCCTCTGTAAGATCAAAAGATACATTCTAGAATGTCAATCTACAGTGACACAGAATGCACATTGCTATTCCAAAAGGGAGAAATGGAACATAACCAAGAAAAGTTCAGATCAAAGCTGAAAGCCAGCAGGACTAACTCCTCATCCTGTAGCTCTGTGTCTAGGATCTACAGCCTCTGTTGGAATCCTCTTGGCTCCAGAGGGCTCGCGTAGTCCTGCTCTGCTCTGATGGCACATATACCTCTTCACTCCATGCCCGCAACCTTCAAACTCCCAGGGTTCTGGACTCACCAACATTCTGGGCATTACAAGCTAGGCTTCACTTTTACAGCTTCATGCAGTGGTTTCTTTGGGCCTCCTCTCAGGAACTCTGATCTGGCCACACATTGATTGGCCTCAGTCCTTCAGTAACCCTGGCACAAGCCTCCACAGCTCCCTACTCTGGCATCCATCATGACTACAAAACCAGTATCACATGGCCAGAGCTGCCAGATACTGCTGCCAAATTAAGCCACCACCTTGAACCACAATTGCATTGGTCCCTGGGCAGGGAGCAGGGACCCCTTATGCATCTCCTAGCTCAGGTTCTCTCTTTTCAAATGAATTTTCATTTCCACAAGCTGGGGCCTTCCATGGGTAGTCTTGTCTTCAGGGCATATTGTCTTGTCAGAGCACAAAGCTCTCTTTAGTGGTGCTAATCTTGTCTACAATGACAGTTGTGTCCCAGCACCTACTTTATAACTTTTACAATGCCTCTCCCACCAACAATATGTTCTTTATATCGTTCTGTACAGTTTGTTGCACCCTCTGTTTGTCTCTGTCTGTCTGTCCGTCTGTCTCTGGTTAAAAACAGGAAACAACAGCTGGGAATCGTGGCACATGTCTTTAATCCCAACCCTCTGAAGGCAGAGGCAGGCAGTCCCTGTGAGTTTGGGGCCAGCCAGACTACAAAGTAAGAAACTGTCTTAAAAAAAAATTAATTTCAAGCCACAGAGTTTGAGGACCGCAGATCTAATGGAAGCAGCTCATCCACATGCTTAAACCTGCTAAAAGACCCACCCACCTGCGCTGGAGCTGCTCTGGCTGCTTTTAGGAAATAGCTGTCAGGGCCCACAGAACTGAAAGTAAAAGTCCATCCTGTGGGGAGCACAGAGGACCTCTGACTCACAGACAGCACTAGGGAAACTAGGAATGTTTCAAGAGAAAAGAAGTGTAACCTGTTTTCCACCCAGAAGGCTGGGAATGGAGGTGGTAGAGGCCTAGAGGAACCTTGTGCTATCTGTATGACCGAGACCACACCAGCTTCCCCTCTAGGCCAGCAGCTCTCAGCCTGCATATCAGACATTTACATTATTATTCATAACAGTAGCAAAATTACAGTTATGAAGTAGAAATGAAAACTTTATAGTTGGGGGTCACCACCACATGAGGAACTGTATTAAATGGTCACAGCTTTAGACAGGTTGAGAACCGCTCTAGGCTCTTATGATGACACATGTAGCTATAGAAGCCACATTCTGGAAGAAATGACGTGTACTTTGAGAAGAGTCTCAATGTAGTTATGTACACTGGATTGTGTTAAATCAGGAAAGTTTTTCCAAATTTGTGCTGTACTTAAATATACCTAAAATAAGCTGCCAGGTGTCTAGAAGTTTGAATCAACACGGCTAGTGATTTGTGTTGAACTGAACTTTCTTCTTGTGTCGTGGATCATTACTCTGCCAGCCCTGGTGTTTGCAGAGACCTCCACAGCATTCGTCTCTTTTCATGGGTGGTGCCTTCCTGGACCCAAAAGGCCTGGCCTCCTCAAGTCCCATCACCCTTCTTCCTTAGTGGACTTGGTTCTTAAAGATCCAGACCTGTATAATTGCAGAGCCCTAGCCAGGCCGAATGACATAGTTATTAAATAAAAATATAAAAGTAGACACAAGCTGTCTTTGACCATAGCTCTTAGGAGACTGTAGAACCATATAATGTTCAATCATGATAAAACCTACAAAACCCAAACAGCCAATTTAGCAGTTAGCAATATTAATTTCACATGCAGATGAAGTTTTGTCAAACTAAATTTGCCAGTGCAATTTAAGCATGCTACTCACTTGTGTGGCTAAGTTTAGCAAAGACACAATAATATGATGTCCTACAGTGTCATTTGAACTCCGTATGGCAAGAATGCATGGTTACTATGTCTGCTGTCTCCTCGCTAACCTCATATAAGTGATACTTTTTGCTGTGAGCTAACCTGTAAGTTTGGTCCTGCCCCTCAAATCTTAGGGTGAGCATGTAAATGATCTGGAATAGCTACACCCCTAAAAACACCACAATTAGAGGAAAACAGTAATTAAACAAATGGCTAGAGGGCCAGAGAGATGGCTTAGTGGTGAAGGGCACTTGCTGCTTTTCCAGAGGGCCTGAGTTCATTTCCCGTCACCCACATGACAGCTCATAACCTTTTGTAACTTCAGTCCCAGGGGATTAGACACCATCTTCTGGGTTCTGTGGGCACCAGGTGTATGCCTGGTACACAGACATACATGTAGACAAAACATCTATGCACAAAAAAATAAAAGTTTAAAAATTCTGAAACAAAAAGTGGGACTTGAGAGATGGCACTTCTAGAAGACCTGGGGTTTGGTTCCCAGCACCCAGATCAGGCGGCTTTTAACTACATGGCAGCTCCAGCTTCAGGGAATCTGATGGCCTCTGTTGGCCTTTGCAGGCAAGTGCACTTATGCGCACATACAAATAGGCACACACACAATTTAAAAATAAATATTAAAAAGATTATTAGAATTCATGTGAAATCTGAGCCTGAGAACATTCCAGCAACTCAGTGTGGTGTCTAGAACCAGGCTGACCTGTGTTTGAATTTGAGCTCTGCCACTTTCTGTCTTTGTGCATTTTCCTCCTCCTGAGAGCCTCGTTTTTCTCAATCTGTGACTCCTGATTTTATTTAATTTGTAAAAGCTTCATGATCCCCATTTCCAAGGGCAGTTTGTGAGGATAAATATGTAAACTTGGCACTTTATAGATCTTCAACTTTTTTTAAAAAGTAAACCCGGATCACCGTTGTCCACCAGTAAGGAGAGAGGCACAGGCAGTTTGGGGCACTTTTGAAGTCCATCAAGCCTCGCTAGAAACACAGAACCTAGCAGACACCTCCAGGATTTGTTTTTACAGTGAAGATGCTGGACTCTTTCTGGGCTCAAGTGCAGGGCTGAGGGTCATGACGGGAACCTCCGAGGCTTTCTTTTATCTGTCCAGGAACTTCTCCCATCCCAAAAAATATCCCTCTACTTTGTGTTTCACTTGCAGGGAGTAGAGCTTGCTTACTCTGCACACTGCTTCACGCCTAAGGATGTCAGGGGAAAAGCCAAAGCCCCAGAAGCAGGCGCAGGCATGGGGCCACGTCTGGGCATGAGCTTCCCCAAGCGGCCACTCTGCTCTACAGATGGACATGCAGAGGCACCGACCTGCTCTCTGTGCCAACGGGACCTACGAGATGAGTGCTCTCGGCTTCTACCATGTCAGCATTTGCTCTGTAAGGACTGCTTCCAGGGCTTCACGCAGGAGCTAGATGATGTTACCAAGGCTTGCGGGACAGTTCCAGATGGTAAGTACACGAGCATCCCGCCTTGCCTCAGTCTACAGGTCAGGCCACTTCCTGTTTCAAAGGAAGCAAGCATCAAGTGAAGAGAAAGTCAGAATTTAAATGCCCAAGGGATATCCATTGCCGAAAACATCTCTAGGGAATCCAAGAGACAAAGCAAATTCTCTGGGGACCTTTCATCTCTGGGTTTTCTTCAAGTTGGTGGCAGACTAAGAAGCCTATGAAAATTTGATTCAGGGTTTGAGTGCCTCCATCTTCGGATGGAGAGGATGTGTCCTGGTGTGTGCAGCTTCCCTGCCCCAGAGAGAAGGCTGGCCTCCTAGTGCTGGTCAGCGATAGATTTGGAACAGAACCATGCTGAACTATCTTCTGTTGAAACTGCTGTCCAGCGGGGAGTGGGGTGGGGGACAGTGCCTTACCCCTGAATGTCAGGTTTCCTAGGAAACAGTTGCACGGAGAACTGTGAAGTCCTCAGGGACCTGAGGCAGGTGGCTTCCTCTCAGTGTTCCTGGAGGGGCGTGTGAGGCCAGTTGGGCGTGAAGGTGTGTGATGAGTAAGTCAGAACAGTAGCAGCACCACGGGGCATCGTCCTTCATCTTTACTGTTTATTCTGTTTTCCACAGAATATCCAAAATGATTTGAAACACAAGTCTAGGTTTTCTTTGAGGTATCTTGGCCAAAAGTGAATTCTAAATCTGGATTTACATTCTTTGAACCTCTTTAGTCTGCTGTGAGTTTGGAGTACAGAAAAGAGATGGTATATTTTTAATTCTTCTTTTCTTTTCTGAGTCAACTTCTTACGCTGTTACTAGACCTGGGATTATACCTGTGCCCCAAACAAGTCAGATTTGGCCACCCATCTTCCATTAGCTAAATTAATAGTGAAAAGCAGAAAAAGGAGATTTAGTCAATGTGGCCATGTTGGGAAGATGTATAAAGAGATCCCTTCCCCTTCTAAGTCCATCAGCTGGGTCCTGACGGGAAGGTAGGGTTAAAATGCAACACAAGAGCTATGCACAGCTAAGCAGTCTGGTCAAGATGGGCGCCATGCCCCGCCCCCCATCGTGGCCTCAGCTTCCCCCCCACCACCACCGTGGCCTCACTCCTGTCTTCCTGCAGTTTCTCCAGTAGACCATCCCCGCTCTAGTTGCTCCAAGGCTTCCGGTTTTTTTTCTTCTTAAATCTGGAGATTCCTAGGGAAATTCTAGTTTCTTAGGGTTCATTCTTTCAATAGTTTGATAACCAAAGAGACAGGCACAGCTTCTCCTTGGAATATTTTCATTTCCGCCAGACATGCTGGCCTGGAACTTAACATGGAGGTCAGGATAATCTCAAACTCATGGCAGTCCTCTGGCCCCAGATTCCCGAATGCTGGGTTTGTGAGATTGAGCTGCCACATCTGGCTGTGTACTTTCATTTTAAAAACTAATGAGCTTTGAAATTCTACTTTGTTTATTAAACATTAACAACATTACATCAGGTGTGGTGGTACATGCTGTTAATCTCAACACTTGAGAGGCAGAGGCAGATTCCTGTGAATTTGAGGCTAGCCTGGTCTACATAGGGGGTCCAGGACAGCTAGAGTTAAATGGTGAAATTCTGTCTGAAAAGCAAACCACTTTGCACACACATATGTGTGTATGTGGTGGGGGGGCATGTGTGTGCCACTACATGTGTGTGAATTTGTGTGGAGGAAGAGATTAACATGTGTGTATCTCTCTTGGTTTTCTGAGATGGGTCTTCCCTCACTGAAGCTGGAGCGACTGGCTGGCCAGCCAGCCCCAGGGATCCCCCTGTCTCCACTCCCAAAGCGTGGGCTGCAGGCGCACGTTGCCGTGCTCAGCTTTCTGTGTGGATGCTACTGTGCGTCAGCACTTGCTTTCACCTATAATAAATGGTAAAATCATACGCATACCAAAGGATTGTTTTAAAAGTATTTTCCTTATAACCTAGCATCAGTAAATGTTCAGTATATATCCACTTTATATCCTCATATACCGGGCGGTTACGTAAGAACTTCTCAGAGAAAAGAGGGTTAAAAATGGAATTTAAGATGTTCTCACTTAAACAATTCTGAAAATACAGTGAATTTATAAAGACAGTGAACCAGAGAATGTATTACTACCTAAGCTGTACATAAGGCACTCCAAACAAGGCCAAGTGCAATGTGACACCTAGAGTCTCCAGGTTCATAGTGACAGAAAGCACAATGGTGGTTCCCACAAGCATGACAGTCACAGGAAGCCATTGTTTAGCAGATGTAGTGTGGCGGTCTTGCTCATTTGTCAACTGTTGTTAAATCACCACAGTCCAGTATGCAGTCTGGTTATCAATCCCTTATCAAGTACGTGATTTGCAGATACTTTCTTCCATTTGGTAGATTGCTTCCTCGTTTTCTTTGATGCACCAGTTTTTTGATTATGATGAAGTCTAACTTATATTTTATTTGTTGCATATGCATTTGATTTCATTTCCAAGTAATCTTTACCATATCCAATGTTAAAGCTTTTTTTTCTAAGAAGTTTATAGTTTTATTTCTTGGGTCTTTGCTTTTATTTAAGGTTTTCAGTGTGAACTGACATGTCTCAATGACTTCTTAAAACTAAAATTAGAACATCAGTCAGGAGTAAATGGCACATGCTTTTAATCCCAGCACTTGGGAGGCAAGAGGTGGATCTCTGTGAGTTTGAGGACAAGCCGGTCTACATAGTGAGTTCCAGGCTAGTCACAGTTACACAGTGAGACCCTGTCTTAAAAACACACACACACACATAATAAAATTAGGATATTAATTCTTGTTAACAATAATTATTAGAATTGCAATGTTGTTTTCCAAATTATTCTAAGTGCTTTGGAGAATCAATATATAATATTTAATGTCAGCATATGTGGGTATCTGAGGGTCAGTCCTGATCTGCCTGCCACTTAATGAATGTATAACTTGGGCAACTTACTCCATTTCTTTTTTTTCCCCCTTCTTCTGTTTTCATTACAATGGTAGGTTTTTAAATTTTATTTTTATACTTTATGTTTTTAATTTTAAATTTAATTTCTAGTCTTTTAAAATATTACTTATTTATTTATATTTTATGTGCATTGGTGTTTTACCTTCATGTATGTCTGTGTGAGTGTTAGATTTCCTAGAACCAGAGTTACAGACAGTTGTAAGCTGCCATGTGGGTTTCTGGGAATTGAACCTGTGTCATTTGGAAGAGCAGAGAGTGCTTTTAACTACTGAGCCATCTCCCCAGCCCTAATATTTTTAATATATTGTAAAAGCTTAACATTAAAAAGAATTACATTATTTTTCCCCTTTTCTTTCTCTCCTCCAGTCCTTCCTGTGTTGTGTACTCTGCTTGCTCCCTCTCAAATTTATGGCCTCTTTCTCTTTAATTGTTGGTCTTGCTCTCTCTTTCTATCTATAATTCCTGAATATAGATGAATATAACCTGATTAGTTCATATAATATTAGTTTTGTATATATATTTTCAAGGCTGACCTCGGTACTGGATAGCTAACTGGGCATCTCTTCCCTGGGGAAGTCTGTTTCTCCCACTCCTAGCATTCCTTAGGTTGGGGTCTGGTGAGATTTCCCCCTCCCGGTTAGCATGTCTGTTGGGGGTTGTCTTCACCAGGTCTTGTTTAGGCATGGCGTTGGTGAGACCTCATGGATGTAGCTTCTCTGGCAACTTTTAGTTGAAATCTCACAGCAAACTTCCTGTTTCTCTGGCTCTTACAATCTTTCCACCCTCTTTTCTGCTGTGATCCCTGAACCTTAGGTACAGGAGCGTGTTGTAGGTATATCAGCTGGAGCTGGGCATCCCACAGTCACTTGTTCACTGCATTTTGATGGGTTGTGTGTTTTCTGTAATTGTTTCCCACTGTTAGAGAGAGACGTTCCTTGGATGAGGGGTCTCTGTGCTTGAAGGGTTGTTGTTGTATTGTTACCGTTTTGGCCTATATGATGACAGTAGAAAATTACCCCATAGAATGTTACAAAAATTAAATGAGAACATGTATATAAACTTCTATACTAATAAATAGTAAAACACTAAGAAATGCTGAAAAATGCTGATATCTGGGATGTGAGAAATGAAAACAGAGGGGAAATGACCTATAGATATAAGGACGCTTGGTTTGGAAATAGAAAGGCGATCAGTTATATATGTATTATTTTAAATTATTTTAAAAATAATTGAAAGTTATGCATATGTTCATGTGCCTGAGAGTATGTATATATTCTGTATGTGTGCAGGAGTCTACAGAGGGTATCAGCTGTCCTGGAATGGAATTACAAGCAGCTGTGAGCCGTCCAGTGAGGGTGCTGGGAACTGAACCTGGGTCCGGTCCTCTGCAAAAGCAGCCAATGCTCTTAATCCTTGAGTCCTCTCTCTAGCCTGCATCTTACATCCTTAATGATGTGTTCACCGTTACTGTTCATATTTGCATTTGTAGGTAAAGAATGGAACAATTTTTTTCTTTATTACTTGGAGTTATTAAGACTATATGTTGCAGGGTTTGTTGGGTTGTATGTCCATCTCCTGCTGTGTGATAGGCCCTATGGTATTTACAATTCAGAGATGGAAAAAAAAGGCCTGCAAATGTTACTCTATCGGAAAAATGAATCAGTAAACAGATTGCCTGACGTTCAAGCTAGGGAACAGTAAATCATCAGGAGGCTCCCTGTATGCTTGTGACTGACTATAGGGCATTAGGTTGATCACTAATCACAAAGTAATACTTGGTGAAGGACTAAGAGTGTCATCTAAGCAAGCTTTCCAGGGAAAGGTGGAGCTGCCATCCCCTCTCTGGCAATTCTTGTGGGAAATGTCATATTTGAACCTGAATCCCTGCTCGTAGTTTGCGAAATTACACTTGAGGGTCTGGTTCTTTGGAAAGAGCTCATGGACATTTTATCAGCGGGGTCATGGACATTCTAGGAGGCTTTGCCCCTTCTGCCAGGTTTTTTTTTTAATGTTTATTTGTCATTTATTTTTACTTGTCAATTTTTATTTGTCACTTATTCTACTTGTACATACATCTCCATGTCAGAAAAGGGCATCAGATCATATTATAGATAGTTGTGAGCCACCATGTGGTTGCTGGGAAGTGAACTCAGGACCCCTGGAAAAGCAGCCAGTGCTCTTAACCTCTGAGCCATCCCTCCAGCCCGCCAGGTTTGTTTTTAAGTAAAATGTGGGAACGCCTAGAGGGATAGGAGGGAGATGAGCAGAGGCTGTGAAGTAAATAGGTTCCTGGTGTCACTGCCTCCAGCCGGATGGTGTTGTACAAGGACAAATCCATTTTAATGAACATCTCTCCCAGTTGCTGAGCAGAGCTCGATGCTGTCTTGTTGAATGAGAAAGGGCCTCGGCCTGGACTTGGGGGTCTGTCCAGCTGTTTTTCTACTTTGGTCGTTCAGTGGTGCTTCCTCAGCCCTGTGTCAAGAGGGCCTGTTCTCATCCAGTGGACTGTGCTTTCCCATTCTGCCACCCCATGCCCAGCAAAATGTGCTACGGGTCCAAGACTTAGTTGAGTAACGTGGCCATGAGTCCACAGACCTCCCGTGTCTCCAGCCTGTAAAGGGGTGTTTTCTTCATTCTTGACAGTGATCCCTTCTCCAGGTACAAAGCATCAAACATCCTGGTACATACTGTCTTGGGCTCTTTTGTCTATGTTTTCTGTTCTAAATCTAAGAGAAAAAAATCTGCAGACTAAGGGTTAGATATTGTTCTCTGTTGAGACAACTCAGGCTGTCCTTGGACTAATGAACCTCTGATACTCCTGTCTCTACCTTCTTGAGTGTTGGTTGCTGCCATCCCTGCTGGACAAGATATTTAAAGGCTCTTAATGCAGACTAGAGTAAAGGCAGGAATATGATGACTATATCATGGCTAGGCCATGCTGGGAAATATCTACTCATATAAGGAATCAGAGAGTTTTTAATCAATGCATGGTTCAGCTCTGTGATTGTGCAGAATACCCACTAACCACGATGCCTCTTACTTTCAGCACAATGCTCAGTGAGTTACCCAAGATGCTGAATACTTTATAAAAATAGTGCTAGTGTGAGGTGATGTTGCTCAACTCAAGGCCGACGCCATTATCTCAAGCATGTTTGAGGTGGGCTAAGTCAAGCTATTATGTTCAATAGGTTAAAAGAACTGGGTGTATTTTGCCCTTCTTTGGGGTTTTGAGATGATTCTCTATGGAACCCTGGCTGTCCTGGCATTCACTCTGTACACTAGTGGCCTTAAACTCAGATACCCTGCTGTCTGTGCCTCCTGAGTGCCAGATCAAAGGTGTGCACTACCACCACCACCTCCAGGCTTCATTTATAACTAACATTGGGTTATTGGGCTATAAGTCCATTCTTTCTTTTAAGTCTGTCGTTGAAAATAATCCAGGGTCAAACTCCACTTGGAAAGTTGTTTAACTGAGTCTTAAAGCGATACTTTGAGTAAATTTAGCTGGCTCTGAAGAAGTATTACCACAGCTCACATTTACCAAGTCCTGGCTCTGATGTCAACATTCTGTAGGTTCTGTTGGTTTTAATTTTTGCTGTAGAGCAAGGAGTGTAATTAACTGGATATTTCCTTCTTCATGTGAGTAAAAGGAACATTGCTTAAAATTTTTTTTAAAGAAACTAAGTAACTTGTGACTGAGAGACTGTTTTTCACATCCAAAGTTCAGAATCCACCTGTTTAGAATTGTACTTTTCTGATCTTCAAAGCAGAAGACAACATCGGGTGCAGGAAAACCCCTGGTCTGGAATTCACATCGCTAGAGCTCACTTAGACTTTAGCACCGATAGACTGAGCCAGTCCCGGCTCCTCTCTGGCTTTCAAGGTTGGGCTTGATAAGTTCTTAGAACACCAAATAACCACTGCAGGTAGCCCCAAGGTTCCTGAAGCTAGTTAAAGGTAACAGCCTAGTCCTTGTATGCTGCTAATGCTGAAAGGGGGGAATGTAATCACCGTCCCTTGGTGGGCAGGCCTTGGGGGCTTTGGGAAGACTGAGAGAAAGGGAACTGATGCAAGATGCTACAACCTCAGAGTCAGAGAGGGAAATGAGTCTAATCTTAATGAGCAGCTCATCTGGAGGGGCTCTAATGGCCTTGGTGAGAAGGGGGAACGCCTGAACTGGCTGCAGGAGCCTGGGAGGCAGCTGACTGCCGCTTGCTTATTCAAGCATGCATGTTAAATAGCATGTCCAAACTGGAGAGGTCTGAGGCAGACGGTATCCCAGGTGTCCCGGGTGGAGGGTGAGGTGCTGACCTGAACGGAGCTATGGCGTGTGGCAGGCGCAGAAGCTAGAGCTCTGGAGCCCTGTCAGCAGGGTGGCTTTCTAGTTCAAGAACAGTTTCCTTACCTTAATTGGCTCTCTAGGGCCCTGGGAGTAGCGTTGGCACCCTGAACAGTCCCTGTTACTGGGAGGGCAATTCCCCTGGTGGTTGGAAAGAGGTAGGTCGTGTTTGGGGGAGATGTGCTTGCTGCACCTGGGAAACTATGGCTACAGAAAGATTTCCAGAGGGAGGAAGTTCAAGATAGCCGTGACTGATAGGCAGTTTTGGAGTGACTGCTTGTCACTGGATCTTGCATTGAATAGGGAACTAGCTTTGTGTAAGTGTAGTGGAGGCCAGACATCAGGAAAATTCCTCAGAGTTCATCTCTACCTGTTTGCTGTACAGACAGGGATCGGGAGTGCAGGAAGGGCCTAGGAAACTGCTGACGGTCACATGAGTGGTCATCGCAGAGCCAGAGAATCAGATCTCACTTCCTTGCCTGGTAACCCTGGGCTTGTTTGGGCTTTCAGGCTGCAGATCTGTATAGGCTGCTGCCAAGGCCCAGTCAGCGGGGTCTGTGGCTTTGCAAGGAGTATGTATATACTTCTGTGTGTCAACCACTAAGTGAAAACTGACAGAGGTACTATGGGTTCGGTGAGAGTCGACCAAATGAGATGAGCCCAGACTCAGCCTGCATTTGCATCTACTGTGGGTATGTTCTTGGTACAGAAAGCTGGCATCACATCCAGGTGTTTTGCCAGAGAATGAGGTTGTGAAGGCCAAGGACCAGACACATCATACCTTCACCTCTGCCCTCAGTGGTCACCTGGCCATCAGGCTCAGATTCTGGATCTTGCTTTAGATCAGCTGCTGGTCCTGCCTCCCAGTCTCTGGGTAGTCCTAGCTCATTCTATCTTGTAATGATATTTACCCTGCCACTAGGGCTTTTGCTTCCAAGCCCTCTACTTTAAACCTGATCACTCATCTAACTTTAGTGCTACACTGTTAGCTACCTAAAGACTCTGAATTAGAAGCTGGGCCCAGTGGCCCCGGGCCTCTAATCTCAGCAGCTCAGGAGACCAAGGCAAAGGTATTGAAGATTCAAAGCCTGAATGGGCCACAGGGGGAATTCATGGCTAGTGACACTCTGCTGCAAAATGAAAAGCCAAAAGAGGGCTAGATGCATAGCCCAGTAAGGGACTGTCTGGCATGCACAAGGTCCTAGGCTCACTCCCCAGAACCACAAAAGGAAGTCAAAAAAGAAGAAAGGACTCAGCATTGGCTTCCGTTCAAGGGTCTTCCCAGTTTTTCCCCAAATTAAGCTCATAGCCTCATTTCCTCTATTCCCCTGCATGTCCTAGAGGCCCCACATTTTCACACTTATAACTCTGTGTGTGAAGCTTTCTCTTTCTTGTCACTGACAGCCTACTCATGTTTGAAGGCCTGCCTCCTATGTGAACCATTTACACAGCTGGAGACCACAGGGGTGGGAGTGGATTTAGCTACAAGCAGGACCCCATAATCAGAATTGTATCCCACTGTGGAGGATGGAGCCATGTAAGGAGCTGCTGTTTTGATTTAGGGATAGGCTTCTTTTAATCTAAAAAGGAGCAGATGGTAGTTTTGGCTTTGCCAATCACAAAGTTTCTTTCACAGTTACTCAACTCTGACACTGTAACACAAATGCAGCCGTGGTCAATATGGAACCCAATAACCCCAATTGTGTTCCAAGAACTCTTTCCTTCTTTCTTTCCTTCCTTTCTACCCCTCTTTTTGAAATCGGGTCGCATATAACTCAGGCTGTCCTTGCGCTCACTAAGTAGCTGAGGCTGACTTTGAACTTCTGACCTTCCTGCCTCCACCTTCACAGTGCTGGGATTACACCAGTGCCTAGTTTAGGAAGTGCTGGGGACTGAATGCAGGGTCACTTGCATTGGGCAAACACTGATCTACTCTTCCCACTCCAAGAAGCTGTTTTCTTGATTGTATTCTCTTTTGACAAAAGCAGACAGACTGTAATTCTGACCTTTGTTTTAAGGCACTGGAAAAAACTGTGTTTTAACATACTGTGGCATCAAGTAGAAGTAACTGTGCAGGAGCTGCTCAGGATAGAAAATTATGGATGAAACTTCCAGGTTGGAAATAATGTTAGGACCAGGTCTGTGGAGGTGCAAGCAGGTAAGCAGGATAGAAGAGTTAACTCTGTCTAGAATATAGAATGCTTGGAGGGGAGAAGGGGGCTCTTGACAAATCAACATTATCTTGCAGAGTGGGAGCCATTGTGATCAGTGAGGCACAATCAGATCTAGATTTTAATAAGGCATCAGAGCTGGGTGTGGTATGTGTGCACTCCTTTAATCTCAACACTCAGGAAGTAGAGGCAGGTAGGTCTCTGTGAGTTTGAGGCCAGCCTGGTCAATATAGCAAGTTCTAGGACAAATAGGGTTACATAGAGACCCTGTCTCAGAACAAAACAAACAAGTGAAGTCATTCTGGTTCTCACAGTACTTGGGAAGTAGAAGCCAAAAGATCAGGTCAACCTCAGGTACAATTGTGACTTTGAGGCTAGCCTGGACTGAATGAGAACCTGTCTCAGAATACACACACACACATACACACACCCTAATCTAAGCTGCTCCAGAAACTGTATAGTGAGGACTATTTATTGTATGCAGGAAGGCTTCTGGGAGACCACTGTGGCTGTCCACATTGCTTCCAGGTTGCAAGTCCCTGGGCCAGTGCTGTCTAGATGTCTAAGCATGGTTTGGGAACCTTGCTGAAATGATAGGTCCTGTATCTGAACCCAAGGAGGTTTGGACTTGGTAAATTCAGGATTTCTAGAAAGCACTTCAGATTTGGAACTCAATAGTCTGGGTAAGTCAGGATGCTGTCTGATCTTTAGAGGTGTGGACGCTAGAGAAAACAGACATTTTAAAAAGGAATTAGAAGAGGCCCTCTCCCCATTCCCATACCTAGAACAACCCATTCTCTTGACTAGGCATACACTGATGTTCTCTTTGGAGCAACTCTTTTGACCCATTTTGACATTTCTTCCCACATTCTGGATCTCGTTAACATTCAACTGGATAAATTTCCCCTCTGACTTCTCTGTCTTTAGTCATAAAGCCTTGCTCAGTCAGGCTCTGAGAGCCTTTCTTGCGCTTCCTTTTCTTAAGATCGAGGTGGGGATCTTTTGTTTAGCATTCAAGGCCCTTCAGGAGCGTCTGCCTCCCCGGGCTGTCCTGCCACTCCCCACCTCCGATTGCTCTATGCTGCTGTGATTGTCCTGTGACTCGAGGTGTTGTCCTAGCCTCAAGTCTTTCCTCCAACTCACTCCTGTTTTCCTTCCCTCTTTCTCCTGCTTGTGTGTGACTGTGTCTCCCTGGGGAGCGGAGACAGCTGCCAGGGGACACCTGCCAGGACCTTTGTGCATCATAAAATATGTGTCTTCTCTAGCTGAAGTCCTAATCCTCTGCTTGTGACGGACAATTGGTCACTATGGCAACTGACTGTGACGTCACAGGATAAGGACTTCAGGTGAAGTAGCAGGAGCAGGTGAGTGTTTAGGAGACAGATTGCAGTGTCTGACGGATGCTACCCACCCCCGGCGCTCTCCTGCAGTGCAGGGGTCTTGGAGGGATCTCTCGGGCTCCTGCCGTGTTTGAAAATGATGCGGTGAGAGTGTGTGCATGGCATCTGCCTGCTGCAGCGGTGTGGGGCTGGCAGAGTGTGTCAACTCGAGCTCTGGCTGTGCAGGCGCTGCTGCTGCGCGAGCCTGTTATTCCATTCTGGATTGCTATTTTGATACCCAGATTGCATCATTCTCCCTACGTATAAACAGGGGGTCCCCAGGGCCCTGCAGCTACTCACTTCTCCACCAACACTGTTGTTGTGATGAGCTCTATTTAAATGAGCTGCCGGATCGGGGCAGGTTCCAGCCACACATGAGCACTGTCATTTTGGGGAACATGGAAGGCCGAAGGATTTTTATGGATCGGGTCCTAAAAGGCTGAGTGTGATGGCCTCCCGAGCTGAGCAGAGGGCGACAGAGCTAGTTCCTGAAAGTTGAAAATCTCGTTTTCTTCCTTCTGAGCTTCTATTCAGAGGCACCCAGAGGATTAGGAAGGAGATGCAGCTAGGAAGAGAGGCGCCTCTTTGAGGTCTCCCTCTTGCTGCTCAGTTTGGGAAAATTGCTGCAGAGACTTGGAGATAAACAGGAACAGGAGGAGTCAACCTCGCTCTTTCTTGCAGGAGCATCTCAGGTGAGCTAGAGAAATGCAGCCCTGGCTGAGGATCCCAACAAGGAGGGGCTGACCAGGCTGCTCCCCAAAGCCCATCCAGAACCCAGCTCCCTGGGCCTTAGGCCCTGTGGCCCGGCTGGCTTGCTGCATGCGGGGTGGGTGCTCCTGGGCGCCTGGGGAGCACCATCCACCAGGACTGGCGGGGTCTCACCTGTCGCTCCTCTGACTTCTCTCCCAGGTGTTGCTCTAATTACAGGGTAACAGGGTGATGGGTAAGCCTGCTGGCAGCCAGGGGCAAGATCGGCAGGCAACCTAGGTGTGCCTTGGATTAAAATTTGTCTTCCTAACAGGTACTGATGTCTGAAGAGCGGGTGTAGCCTGTTTGTTGAAGGCAATGCTGCTCTGAGCCATGGGACAGTGAATGGCTTCAAGGGCTTCAGTGGGGGCCTTACTTGGTGCTCAGCATCCTAAGGCTGCTGGGGTGGGAGGGCACAAATGACTGGTGAGGCTGGCCAGCCTGCCTGAGCGTGCAGTGAGCTATTTCCTTGCTTAGTGCGTGGCAGAGACAGAGTGAGGCAGGGTGTCTAACCTGTGGCTACGGAGGCGTGTCAAGGCTGCTCAGCGGTTTGAGGCTTGACAAGGGCAATGTAGTTGTGAAGCTATGTCCCTGCCTCGGCTGAGGCTTTCGTGTCATCCTCCATGTGATTGGGCGTTGGGAACAGAGAAGCTCCATCCAGCTTTGGACACTGGCAGAGGCACTTCAGGCTGCCTCAGTGGACCCCACTGCCAGGTCAGATCTGGGGATCCAGCAGCTTCATAGAGCCCGGACAAGAGATGAAGAGTAAAAGATTCACAGGCCTTGAAGGTTGCTTACGCTGTCCTCAAGGTGGCCATGCTCACTGGGTGGCCTGGACTGACCCATGCCTGATTTCTGGGACCCCCTTGGGATGTCTCCCCTGCTCTTTGATGCCACGGTGCCTTGGCCGCGTTGTTCATGCTGAGGGGAAGTTAGCTGCACTAGGCCCCCTTTCTTTTCTTGGGCTCAGCACACACGCTAGCCCCAGTAGCAGGCCACGGATTACATCTTGGTCTTTTAGTTGAGTTGTAAGGCAGAGGAGGTAAAATGGCGCCTCCAAGTTAGTGGCAGCCATAGGGTACCTGGGTACAGGACTTCCTTCTGTGTGTTGGAATATACCCGTTTGTCTGTCAGAGGGAAAATCCCCCACAGCTACATGGAGAGAGTTTTGGACTTTCTACCTTTCTCGGCTTCCTGACACAGGGGACAGAGTACTGTTCAGGGTGCTGGTCCTCAAAGAGCTATGCATTGTAATCACCTGAAGAATTAGTTTTGAATGTTGATGCCTGGACCTCCTGAAACTCTGATGCTCTCGCTACCCAGGAGCCATGTCCCTGGCTCATATCAGGGTATTTAAAAGTCCCCCTTATAGTTGGGATTTGTAGCAAAGACTGCACCTGTCTCCACATTTATTTTCTTTAGGCACAAAAGCTTCATTTATTTGCTTTTCCTTAAATATTGTATTTCTTAAACCTTTAATCACAGCTGGAGAATTCCAGTTTCCAGAGCTGGCTATTAGTGTAGTTGGATCATAACTGTGGTCCGATTATTATTATGAAATATTTTTATATGGTGAAACTGTTTAGTTAATTTAAAAAGTATATCATTTGTTTATTATTGAATTAGGAAAGGGACATGGTTTTATTTGTGTGTGTGGGTGTGGGTGTGGGTGCATGTGTGTGCACATGAATGCTATGGCAAATGCGTGGAGGTCAGAAAACAGCTTTGACTGCCCTCATTTTTCAGCTCGCTTGAAGCAGGGCGTTATTGTTGTCTGTGGTTGCGCTGTGTAGCCCAGGCTAGCCAGTCCATGGGCTGCTGGAATGCTGTTGTCCCCACCTTCCATCTGCCTGCCGTTGTTCTGAGGTTGGAGATGCTCGCCAGCATAGTGGCATCCCATGAGCTCTGGAAAACTGGACTAGGTCCTCATGCCTGCATGGCAGGTGCTTCACCACCCAGCCATCTCCCTGGCCCTAACAACATGGTTCTAAAGGCAAACAAACTTGGGTTTCAGTCTGCCACAGGCTTGTATAATTTAGCTTCTTGGAGCCTTAACCCCCCAGTAAAATGGAGACAAGACCTATTGCTAAGAGTTGCTGATTGAATAGGTATCACATGTGTCAGTGCAGAGACTACTGCTAAGATGATGCCAGTTTGTATCACACCTCCTAGGGACGGGACATGTACTTATTCAGTTTTTAAGACAGCCTATCCTGGAACTCTCTATGAACTTGAGAATCCCCTGCCTCAGCCTCCTGAGTGCTAGAATTACAGGCTTGCACCACAGCCCCATCTCAGTTTCCACTCTTTAACAGAGTGAATGACTTTGACTCTGAGTTGTTCTTCCAGACCACTAGGCTCCATAGGGAGACCTCCAGTACCTTCTCCTTTCTGGAAACAGAGGGCCTGCCTCATTGCATCATAGTTCCCTGTGACTCAAAATAAGGTTTCTGGTTGTAAGAGAAATGCTCAAGCCTGAGAACTGAATAAGCAGTAAAATAGGTGGGCTTGGTGTTGCACACTTTTAATCCTGGCACTTGGGAGGCAGTGGCAGGAGAGTTGCTGTCAATTTCAAGGCTAGCCTAGTCTACACAGAGAAATCAGGCAGTCTAAGGCTACAGCAAGGCCCTGTCTTTAGAAGCTCCACATCCCGCATATAGTTCAGCTGGCAGAGTGTTTCCATAGCATGTCTAATGCCCTGGATTTAATCTTTAGCCCTGCATAAATCAGGCACAGTATCATACACGTGTAATTTTACCACCCTAGGAGTTCAAGGTCATTCTTGGCTCCATTTTGAGTTCAAGACCAGCTTGGGTTACATGAGACTTTGTCTCAAAAAAAAGTCCCTCCAATATAAGGACTATATGTAAATAACATTTTACATATGACACAATTTAAATATGTAAATAGTGAGTCTTATGAGCAGTATAGGTAACCTCCCACTAATCCCCTTCCTCCAGCTTCCCCTCAGCCACAGCCTGTTGCTCAGCAATCTGGGTTTGGTTTTGTTTGTTTGATACAGTTTCTCACTGTGTAGCTGAGGCTGGCTGGCAATCCTCCTGCCTTGATCTCTCAAGTGCTGGTATTATAGGTGTGTGCCATTGTGCCTGGCCCAGTTGACTTTTTGACAAGGATGATAGCCTCATTGCCATTTAGTTAACTGTCCCCTCTTGTCCTCCCTAGGGGAGTTTTCCTGAAGCTCTGCTACTAACAGCATAAGAAAAGGCTTGCATAATCGGCACACTCCTGCTACTCCCAGTCCCCTCAGTTTAACAATTTAGTAACACGCAGAGAAACAATAACAGCAGAGCCTTGTCTACACACAGTGTAGGGTGTGGCTTTCTCCCACCATCCAGAAACTGCCAGGCGGCTTCTTCTACTAAAAGTGGCTGTGAGTGCAAGGAGTACACACGCGTACACCAGCAGAAGAAAGGCAATTATCCACTCTTCTAAAACCCATCCTTGAAAGCCAAAAGTGGATTATTTCTGTATGCAGACATATGAACAGGTAGTTAAAAAGCAGTGTGATGCTTCTTCTACTGGAGGCACTAATTAACTGATCCTAGGGGAAATCAGTCCTATTTCTCAAAAGCAGAACATTCGAGCAGATCTGAAAGGATGCATAGGAGTTTATCTGAAAAGGACAGAAGCAAGGACAAGTATTTCAAGAAGGAACACACAGAGCCATGCAAAAGTTTCGATGTTCAGCAGGGAGACTCGGCATGCCAAAGACTTACGGTATCTGACAGAGGAAGCTAGCAGTGAGGCTGGAAGGGTGGGAAGGCCAGGTTGAAAATGAATGCCAGACAGGGTTTTGTCTTCAAGGCCGAGAAAGGCCTTATTTGAACTGTCCAGTTCATCCTCCTTTTCCACTTGGCTGTGTTACTGTTTTCTGTGTCTGAGCACTTGGTACCAGGAGTCGGGAGTCTTGTGAAAGTAACTTTCAACAGGCAGAGTAGATATCTGTTCCGAAGGTGGATGCACCTAGTAGGTGGGAGAGGCAATCACCTGACAGCGAGATGAGGCCCCCTGTAGAGAGTGTTGACCAGCAGGAAAAGTACCCAGGGGATTCAGATGTAGTTCTGCCATTCAGATCTGTGGCTCTGCAAGGGTTATTGTTTCATAAGATTCTGTGGATTTCCCAGATGATAACATTGAGCTTTTGCTGTACAATAAGCCACTCCAAAACAGTGGTTAGACCAAATTTCTTTCCTTCTCGTGGCCCTCCAGGTTGGTGATCTGAACTGGAGTTCTCTGGCTAGTCTGGGCTGAGTTCGGCTGATCTTGGCTGTACCTCCCATGCCTGCATTAGATTGGTGGATCACTTGGTCTGGCTGGTTTGGGGTGGCCTTACAAGGAATGTTTGAGGCAGCTCCGGCCTCCTTTCCTTAAGGCCTGATGACTTTCAGCAATCTGAGCCTCAGGTTCAACTTTCCACAGAGCATCTGGAGAGTTCTAGGAGCAAGAGCAGAATGGTACAGACCCCCCAAGGTCTAGAGATGGAGAGTCGTCCTGTCCCTCTCCCTTTCTCTCTCTCTCTCTGTCTCCCTGTGTGTGCAGTGTTCATGTATGTGTGGGTGGCAGGCACATGTGAAGAGCACCAGTTAACATGAGGTGTCTGCCTAAGTTGCCCTCTACCTTATGCTCTGAGACAGGATCTCTCACTGAACCTGGAGCTACCCCAATTTGGTTAGGCTGGCTGGCCACAGGGCTCCAGGAACCTGCCTGTCTCTGCCCTGCTTCTCCCCCACTGAGCCATCTTTCCATCCCCAAAAGTTCTCTTTGGTGGTAGGATCACAAGAGAGGCCAGGCACAGTGGCAAACGCCTTCAATCCCAGCACTCGGGAGGCAGACCTGTGTGGGCTCAAGACCAGCCATGGCTACGTAGTGAGTTCCAGGCCAGCCAGGGCTGCATAATGAAAGCATGTCTTTAAAAAACAAAAGGGAAAAAAAAAGTAAAATAAAAAAAAAGATATAGAGAGCAGAGTTTCATTATATAAGGTTGAAATGTTTAACATAATGCTTATTTTAAAAAAAGGGATCACAAGGAATTCTTTGGGGAAGAAGATGATGCTTTTCATCATACCATGGATAGGATGTGAGAAATATTTTTAATTCAAAGTCAGCATTCAAGGAAAACTATGTTTTTCTCAACTATTATCTAACTTAATTCTTGTGGCAACCCTAGTGTGTGTGCATGTGTGTGTGTGCATGCGTGTGTGTGCATGCGTGTGTGTGTGTGTGTGTGTGTGTGTGTGCACTATCACACACATGTAGAGATCAGAGGGCAACTTGCAGCAGGGCCTTACTATGTAGCACCCCCCTTACACACACACACTGGCCTTGAACTTGTGGTGCCTTGTGCCTCAGATTCCCAAGTGCTGGGGAGTGTAGGTGTGTGCCACCATGCCTGTCTATCAAAGCAGCTCTCCCTTTCCCCTTTCGGCTTCACATATAACAGAATAGGCATGGGTGAGTCAGCTGATAGGAAGCAACTTGCCCAAGGTCACTGGGTGGCAAACCTGGTATTTGGGCTTGCGTTTTTCTGGGTGTACTGGGGGGCTCTTGCCTCTGTGGCAGTTGGCATGGTGTTGATGAGATGAGGCAGAGGAGACTGTGACAGCATTGCTACCAGCCCTGTTACCACCAGCTCCTTTTCACACCAGCCTCATCTGTGGACACAGGTACCTTGCCCTCTCCACGAGACTCATTCCCAGAGCTCTGACCATTGTTAGGGTGGGAGTCTCCTGCTGCTTAAGTAACTTAGATGCCCACTCTGCTAAGGAATGTGTTGGAAACTTGTTCCTCTGGGAGAGGGAGTGAGTCGGGCTGTTCACTGGTTCACTGGTCTAGGACTGTAGGTGGAAGCAGCCCAGCAACAGGCTTCTAACACCCCAGGAGCAGACTTACTGGTATTGGTTAAACCCATAGCAATTGGTGGCAGGAAGGAGGGGCGAGTGGTTCTTTGCTAGAAAGCTGGAAACTCTAGCTTTGAGATCTCTAAAGTAATCTGGGTAACAAGGTAACCTGAATGACTGGGGCTGTGCTCAGCACTACACTAACCTTCCCAGGAACTGAGACCTTATGGCTGTAGAGTGAGGGACTGGAGCAGCAGGAAGCACCTGATTGCCAAAAGCAGAGGAGCCTGGCCTTTTGTGGTAGCTGGCTCCTGGGGAGGAGAGGAAGCAGATTAGGCAAAGACTGGGATGGGAGGAGACTAGGTAGACGGTCTGCAGGGCGGGCCGCTGATAGTCCATGTAACTGCAGGCTGTGTTACTGAGCAGGGATCACGTTGACACAGGGGGTATTGCCCATATCTCGGTGCTGGGTACTAGACAGCTTTCTCCTAGGCCTTGTTGTAATCTTCTCTGTTGCCTTGACTCCATTGTCTGTTTTTCCCCGCTAGAGCTCATCTCCTGTCCTGGATGTCGGCAAGTCTATCTTACCAGAGATGTAACTGAACATATTTTTCTTCAGCCCTTTTTTCCTAGGCAACCCACAATGGCCAGGGTAAGTCAGGACAAGGGAATTGGAAGGCGACAGTTTACAGAAATGTATGAGACCCCTGTCTATAGGCCTAGCCTCCTATCACTGACCTGTGAGTCCATCGTAAGTTTTCCCATCTGTCTATCCATTCACCCACCCATCCACCTAGGAGGAAATAAAAATGTTTGAATAGGGAGAAGCAGAGTAGTTTTCTACTAGGTGAAAATTACGTGCTTTGAGTGGAAGGTGACAGTTTCTTCAGGCACATTAAGTATTCCTTAGTATAGTTCAGTGTTTTTCTTTTTCTCATGGCTCTTACTGAAAATATCAGAACTAGGCTTTTCTTTCCCCTTATCTTTGCCCTGAGTTGAAAATTCACACACCAGTTTAGATTTAATGGGCTCTTTAATCTTGTCCGCAACAACTCTCAACCTCTCCCCCAAGTTCCCGAATTTCACATTTCTTACTGGCTGGCATGCCTTCTGTTTTTCTCTCTACTAGCATATCCTTACCACTATATTTCATTCATTTGCTGATTTATTTACTTGTTCCTTTGTTTAATTCCTACTGATGGTCTTATCCTCTGAGGCTTTTGGTGCTAAGAAGATAGACTCATTGATTCTACTTCTAAGACATTCATAGAAAAATTCATAGAGCTTTTTGGTTTAGAGTTAGGCATGGAATAGGTAGATTGTTTGCCTACATCATTTCATGACGGTTCTCACCAGACCTAGCATTATATCTGATGACGAGATGACCAAACTCTTGGACTAGGAGAGGAGGAGGTCAGCCAGGAACCTCCAGGTGTAGAGACAGCTCCGAAGCCCTCTTGGCTCTGTGGACCCCCCTTCCTGGGTGCTCTGACATCTTAGGCTTTCTCCTCTGAAGAAACTGAATGCTCTGCTTTGGCTTGAGTTTTCCTCTGTTGTAAACTTCCCCTTCATCTACTGCTGTTCAGCATTCAGCTTAGATGTTTTCCTATTGGTAAAAAGGTTCCCAGCCACTCTCAGGCCTAATTCTTAGAAGCCTTTTTTTTTTTCCCCAAATTTATCCTTAGCATTTGTCAGGTGTTTATTGTTGCGCATTTACCCATTCAAAGGATGACACCTGCCCATACTGTGCATGCCTTGCTGGGGGAGCCTTGGTTACTGAGTTTCCTTAGCTTTAACACAGGGTAGACACTGTTCATTCAGTCATCCAGGGTGCTTTCCTGCACAAACCCTGCCAGGCAGCCTTCCCCTCAGTCCTGGGGATACAGTCCATCAGGACCCCATTCCCTAGAGCATTCGCTGCTTGCGGCTGCAAGCCTCAGTGATGATAGGGTCTCTGCTTCCAGAACTGCTCTGAGTGCAAGGAGAAGAGGGCGGCGCACATCCTCTGCACCTACTGCAATCGATGGCTGTGCAGCTCCTGCACAGAGGAGCACCGGCATGTCCCAGCCCCAAGCAGCCCACTCTTCTCTCGGGCACAGAGGGGATCCTCAGGTACCAGCCCCTACCCTGCTTCTGTGTTGAACCCTCAAGTGCCTAGGGAATAGCTCTCTGACTTTGTTTCCCAGCCAAGAGAGACAGTGGGGATGGTTCCTGGGTCTTTTGTAAAGGAAGAATGGCTCCCTCAGAGTCAGAGGGTGACTCAGTCCAGCCTTTCACTGTCGGGCCGGGGGTGGGTAAGTGTGGGTGAGCTGGTGCTGGGAGCATGATCTTGAATCATGGAAGCTACTTGAACTCCTACTTCCACTCTATTTAGAGCAGTATGTCTCACATGCAGAGGCCTAACACTCTGGACCACTCTTGCCCTTTTGTCCATCCCGCACTGCCTGTTTTAAGCAACCACCTCTTAGTACATCTTCTCCTAAGGCCTTTGGCTTGTGGGAGGGGTTTCATGTTTGTCAGGCCCACAGGAAGCATGAACTAGCCTGAAGCCCAGCAAGTCTGAGGAGGTAGCGTTAGCTCCATCAACACAGAGTCCTGGTTAGTGAGGAGGCTTAGGCTCCTTTGGGAGGGTTTCCCACTGTGCCAGAGAGCCACCTGGAGCAGGAGCAGGTGCCAGCGTCCTCTTCACTAGGCGGTGGGACACTAGGGCCCAAGAGCGTGAGGTTTCCAGGCAGCTGAGCAAATCTAGCCAGGCTAAGCTCACATTGTTCCCTATGCCCTGAGTCTCACTGTTTCCAAGAGAGACCTCTCTCCTGTTTGTATCTCCTCCCCCTAGCCTATGAGGGGAGGAGATACATGTCACTTGAGGACCGAGGGCTGCTCAGCAAAACTTAACAAGAAAGGTCTGCATGAACAGAAGCCTGCATCTGCTCTCTTCCCCGACAGGGGTGAACAGTGGTGGCTCTGGGGACTTTGCCCCGTGCTGCCCTCTGCACACACAGGAGGTGCTCAAGCTCTTCTGCGAGACCTGTGATGTGCTCACCTGCCACAGCTGCCTAATGGTGGACCACAAAGAGCACAGGTGGGCTGCGTTCATCTGTAATCCCAGCACTTTCGAGGCCGAGGTGGGAGGATGGACAGCCATCAGGGGACAGGGGACAGCCCAGGCCTAGTGAGTTAGAGGATAACTTGATTACATAATGAAACTCCATCTCAAAGGGGGAAAAAATAGAATCCTCTCCTGCCCAAGCCAACTTGCAGCATCTGGGCTGAGGTGTTCTTCTCTTTTGGGACCTCTCTAAAAAGTTGCTGGTAGACTTCAGTGCCTTTGACTCAGTGTGTGTGTGCCTGATGCCCAGGAGAGCCATCACTCCTTGGCTCTCGCTTTGTCTCCTCTCTTAGGTGCAGACACGTCGAAGAAGTTCTACAAAACCAGAGGATGCTCCTGGAGAGCGTGACCACGCAGGTGGCACATAAGAAGTCCAGCCTGCAGACATCTGCCAAGCAAATCGAGGACAGGTAGTCCATGCCGGATCTTCCTGCTGGTGAAAGTACTCTGCTTTCCCGCCTCCGACAGCTAAGCCCATTCCTCTCAGGGCCAGTGAGGTGTCTTTGGGACATCAGCTGATGATGAGGGTCAGGCTAGTTCAGGATGATCAGACTGAATCTGGGCCAAAGTTCTATGCTTTATGAGTCAGCCAAAAGAGGGTATCTGAGAACAAGGGTGCACAGTAAGTAGATTCTGGAGAAGAAAATGCTGTTTATTGTGGGATAGTAGCACTCTGTCCATTCTTGCTTCCCATGCAAATATGTAAGTGGCATGCTATCGCCACATGCTATTTCTGGTATTTTGTATGGAAAAAGGAGGAATTGGGAACCATTGGACTATTTGGTTCAGTTACTATAATTCTTTCAGTCAAGGCTTCTCGCTGTTTTACTGATGACAAGACAGAGGTTCAGAGAGGTTAGGTGACTTACCTGAGCTCACGTGGCTAATGGATTCGAAAGCCAGGACTGTGGTGTTGTCAAAGCCCGTAACCTTTTAAATATTTTTAATGATATATGATCAGCCAAGCCTTTAAAAATGTATAATTGATTGGTTTTGGCATTTTACAGAACTGTACAGTTGAACATTTTCATCACCCCTAAGATAAATGCCAAGTATGCTATTGATCACTCATTCCCCTCTATCCCCAGTTCTCAGAAGGCTCTAGTCTCTGTGCCCCACCTTCGTGCTCTCTCTCTCACGTCTTGGAGCATCTTCCTTTTGGACAATACATCATATGAAATCATACCCTATATCTCACAGTACTGTGCCACCTGGTGGGCTACTGGGTGGACCTGAGGTTTACCTAGAGAAAGCCCAGTTACAGAGGCTGGGAGAGACACCACCTAGGGCTGAGGAAAGGTTCGTTCTTCTTTGGTGCCTGCCTGGCCCTGATCTCAAGGTAGCCCCCAAGTGTCAGCTTTTCTGTTTGCTGTCTCTCCGCCTTCAGGAAAGGGATCACTGTGTTTTGTTCCATCATGTTTTCAGGATTTTTGAAGTGAAGCATCAGCATAGGAAGGTGGAAAATCAGATCAAAATGGCCAAGATGGTCCTCATGAATGAGCTGAACAAACAGGCCAACGGGCTCATAGCGGAGCTGGAGGTATGTGCACACAGCCAAGCCTGGTCAGAAGCCAGGGCTAGGATCCACATGCACAGTGTTTGTAGCATTTTTCTGCACACTGTATTTTAAAACTTCTAGCCTAATTTTGGGAGAGTGGCTTACGAAGGGCTAAAAAACCAGTTCAACCTCTCACTGATGCAATGTGTCTCAGGTAATTTCTGTCCTTAACTACACCAGGATGACGCCCTAAAACAGACTAATTGCACCTTCTTCAGAGGGTTGTATGCCAAAGATGTAGACATGCACTCATTCATTCGTTAATTCGTTCTTTTTTTCTATTTATCACCAATCCATATTTGTACATAGAAATCTCTCACCATCTCGTCTCCCTTTCTCCGTCAGCAAACAGCTGAAGGCTGTTTTCAGATGTTCTATCTGATGCCGTCAGTGTTCATACTGGTACAGAATGGCCACTAGACTTCCCATATAGGTCCATGAACAGCACCAGGGACTCTGCCTTTTCTCTGTGCACCAGGGCATTACTAATGACAGAAAGCAGAAGCTGGAACAGCAGTTACAGAGCATCATGGTTCTCAACCGTCAGTTTGAGCATGTGCAGAATTTCATCAACTGGGCTGTCTGCAGCAAAACCAGCGTCCCTTTCCTTTTCAGCAAAGAGCTGGTAAGAGGAACCCTGTCCCTTCAGCTTGTCTGAAAACAGATCAGAACAGCTCATGCTTCACAAGGGGAGGGGCCATCCCCGGGAGTGCATGTTTTTGGGAGGAGAGAAGAGTAAGATGGCAGGTGCAGCCATCCTTCAGATGCAGCCATGGTTTGGGGTTGGTGAGTGGATGTAATTTATTTTTATTTTTATTTTTTTACCAAGTTCCATAGTACAAGGGACCTAGCTGCAGAAATGATCTCAGTTATTCCAGATACCCCGGCCAGGAAGGCCTGTAGTTCTCATGGATTCAGATATTGTCTTGGCCATGGGCAGTATGCAGAGATCTCACGGGAAGCTACTGGGTCCAAGCCGGGGAACGAGAGAAGAACAGGAGTTGAATTTTGGGCTTGGGAACATGGTGATACCTTGGAGAAGGGGGTGTTTGGTTTTTGACAGGATCTTGTTGTGGGCTCATGCAGGCCTCAAACTTGATATCCTCCGGTCTCTCTTCCTCCAAGCTCAACACTCCAGGTTGGAGGAGGATGAATTTTGAGAGATGATTGTATTGAATCTAAGGTGCCTGGAGGGTATCTGAAAAGAGCTATTGAAATACCTAGTTGGAGAAATGGATCTGGAAGTCAGAAGAAGAGTCAGGGCTGGAGGTTAAGATGTTGTGGTGTTACTGGGACAGTCACCATGGGAGCATCATGGAGGAGACGAGGAGAGCAAATCTGACACTAGAGGGTGCTGCTATTTCTACAGAGGAGCACAGCTAGAGTTTAGAGCAGAGTTCTAACAGGTCTGTGCTGGCCACACTACAGAGTGAGACAGGCTGGACAAGGGCAAGCTGCCTAGGGAGCCTGCAGTCCCAAGGCCCCTGGCGATCTTATAGGGGAAGCTCCAGGAGAGCAGGCAGAGTCAGAAGTCAGAGGAGGAGCGTGAGCATGAGAGACGGGGTAGAGATAGGAGCGAAGACGAGATAAGTCACCAGGAAGGATGCAATTTGGAGGTAACATTTTCTTTCTAAGTTTGGCAAACTTTTGCACTTCTATATGGGAGAGAGGTTGACAGTAAAACAGAGAGAGGTGGGTGCATCCTGGGAAAGCTGGTAGAACTGGCCTCAGACAAGGGCAGTGTATGTAGTTCAGTGTGCAAAGGGAAGGAATCTGTGTTTGGAGAGTTTGGATTTCTGTCATTTCTGGGATGGGTTCTGGGCAGGTGTCACACTCACTGAGTAACTCAGGGTGACTTGAACTTTTGGCGCTCTCGAATGCTGGCTTTACGAGCATGCACCACTCTGCTGCGTTTGTGGTGCTAGGCATTGGACCAGGGCTTCCTGCACAACAGTCGCTGTGCTCACTGGGCTACAGCATCAGTTCCTGGAGCAAACAACAAGTGGTAGATAATGAGAGGGTTAGAAAGTGGGTGAAATGGCAGGGTAAATGACCTCACATGGAAGAGATGGACGATCAAGGTAGTACTTAAAACGGAAGTCCTTCCAAGGGAGCCCCTGAAGCTAATGTTCACTTACACGGCCTTAGATAGCAGGCTTTAGGCTGCCTGGCTTGACCTGAGGTCAGAATTGGTGGTGGGGAGGACTTATGGCACCAGTGATATGGGACCTGAAGAGGATGGCACTGGGAAGACTGTGGACTACAGGAATGGCACTCACAGAATTCAGCGAGATTGAAGAGCGTGTCCCGAGGGAGGAGGAGCAGCTTAGAATCAGGAAGCAGGTTGTTGGCGTTTATGGCCTCGTGGCTAGAATGAGTCCAGGTGATGAGTAGGGTACAGGTATAGTGACTGAGTGGAAACAGGTGGAAGTTGATTGACATTAGAGAAGTAAGAGAGTGATGCAAATAACATATGGAGTCAACAGCATTACAGAATACATACAAATACTTACATGCATGCAGTAACAGCGATGGAATAGAAACCATGGTGAGTAGTAATGGCACATGCCTTGAATCCCAGCACTCGGGAGGCAAGAGACAGGTGGATCTCTGTAAGTTCAAGAGCAGCTTGATCTACAGAGAAAGTTCCAGGATAGCCAGGGCTACACAGAAAAACTTTATCTTAGAAACCAAAAAAGAAAAAGAAGAAGAGGAAGAGGAGGAGAAGAAAGGGAAATGGGAGAGGGGAATGGGGAGGGAAAAAGGAAGAAGGGGAGGAGGAGAAAGAGGAGGAGAATCTATAAATTTGATGGAGAGCAGGGAGGAGTATGTGAGAGGATTTGGAAGGAGGAAAGGGAAGGGAGAAATTTTGTAATTAAAGTATAATCTCAAAAACAAACAAAATCAAGAATGGGCACTGGGGAGATTATCTCAATTGTAGAGTATTTGCCTAGAATGTACAAAGCCCTGGGTTTGATACCTAGCACTCCATAAACCAGATGTGGTGGTGCATGCAGGAGATGAGAAGTTCAAGGTCATCTTTGGATATATAATAGATTTGAAGAAGTCCTGAGATATCTGAGTTCCTGTCTCAAAAAAAAACCTTAAAAAAATACATCAAGAACTTAAGAGGTCATGATGTCGATTGAGCCATATCTAGAACCCAGTGATGGCAGGTGTGACTAGCCCTAGGTAATGGGAAGTTCTGAAGGGCAGTAGGTGACAGCTATGACAGAAGAAGATGGCAGCTGGGTAGGATGGAAGACGCTTTACATGCTGGCGGAAGCAGAGCAGTGGCCAGCTCAGAGAAGGTCTGCACAGCTTTTAAAGTAGGCGATGGTGGGATGAATGGGGCTTCCATTCATTTATAAATTCAATTATAAATTATCTTCTGCCTGGCAGTGATACGAACATAGGATTCTAGAGCATTGGGAAGAGGAAGAACATTCTCTGGGAAGATTGGAAGGTTCTGGGGCACAGGGAACCGAGACTATAGAGGATGACCAGAGACCAGAGGGAAGTGACTTGGGGCCCTTTAACCTGTCCAAAGCAGGCACAGATGTCCAAATCAGTGACCTTTGGTCCTGTTGTCAGATTGTGTTTCAGATGCAGCGGTTGCTGGAGACGAGTTGTAACACAGATCCTGGCTCTCCCTGGAGCATCAGATTCACCTGGGAGCCCAACTTCTGGACCAAGCAGCTGGCTTCCCTTGGTGAGCTGTGACCTTTCGTCTATCGGCTAAGATTAAGCATAGGCAATCTGCTGTGCTCTTTGGGTGGGTCAGCACATGTCCAAGAGAAAGTACTCTCAGAGACTGCCAGTGATTATGGACTCAGTTAAGCCTTTTCTTGAATAAATGTGGCGAGGATGAGCTAAATGATGGCAGCGTGGGACTCTGCAATGCCACCTGAAATCTCAGCCTCCAGGTCTGCTTGAATGTCACTCCCTGTGATGTGACTGGCTGTTTCATTGCTAGAGGGTGACAAGAGAGTGACCCTCCTCTTCTGAATGCTGTATGGAGGTTCAAGTGAACATGTCTCTGTGTTCACACAGGGCATATATGTGTGGAACAAACTACACACTCCTCCTTTGAGGTTGACATGCAAATGGAAGATTGATGGCCTCTTGTGCATTAATCTTCTCTGTTGTAATTTCTGTCAATCAGTCTCCAGACAGAGTGTAGACAATATGAAGACATGCTCATGTTGCCAGCCTTTGGCTTATTTAGCTACCTACTAACTGCCACTTTGACTTGAGGCTGTTAATCTCATTGAGATTTTTTTTTTTAACTTGGCAAATCAATGACACTAGATTTGTTTTTATTTGTTTGGACAGGTCTCATGTAGCTTAGGCTGGCTTCCAATTCACTAAGTGACTGAAGGTGGCTTTGAACTTCTAACTCTCTTGGATCTACCTCCCTTCTGGGGTGCGGGGATCACAGATGTGCCCCAGCATACCCAGTTTATGATTCTGGGGATCAAAGCCAGGACTTTGTACATGCTAGGCCAGCATTCCACCGAATGAACCATATCTCCAGCCCCAGATTTAGTTGTTTGCTGTCCTCTCCCATTTGATTTAATTCAGCAGTTGCTCTGAGTGAGGCCGGGTGAGGAGCACTAAAGGACATCAAGACAATAGGTGAGGAGGGGTAGACAGAGAGCGTGCTAGATATTATGTTCTCACCACAGGGGTTTCTCACCCAGAGCCCCAATGGCAGTGCTGGGGTCTGGTACCGACCTGGCATGCGATCTTCCACCACACTGCCCAACAGTTCTCCAGATGTGCACCTAGAAGCTCTCGGTGTCCCTTCACTATTTTCCAGCACACTCCCTCGCCAACCCCATGTGGATTCTTTTAGTGAGTCTCCACTGGGCTATTAGACTAAAAGGAGTGTAAAAAACAAGTGGATTTCCCAGTGGGGTACAAGGGCTGATCATTTAGTAAAAGCTGACCCAATTCCTCAAATGCCTGTGGTCCCCTACAGCAGGCTCCTGGCAGCATTCTAGAGTCTTGAGGTCAGGGGTGGAAGTTCTTCATCTCCGTAGCTGACCGGATTTGCTGAATGGTGTTCTTTGGTCCTGGGAGTGGAAAGCAGCAAAGGGGAGCAGCTGTGCCTTACCTTTGGGAATCTCTCTGTTCTCAATCTCCAGGCTGCATAACCACTGAAGGAGGACAGCTGACCCGGACAGATGCAGCGTCTGCTGCTTATGGGAGTTTACAGGGGCAGTCGTCCTTCTACCAGAGCCACCAGGCCCCCATGGCTCAGCAGGAGGCTCTCAGCCACCCCCCACACAAGTTCCAGCCTTCAGCACTTTGCTCCTCGTCTGTCTGCTGTTCTCACTGCTCCCCAGTCTCACAGTCCCTCAAAGGCCAGGTCCACCCACCCAGCATCCACCCAGCTCACAGTTTCCGGCAACCTTCTGAAATGGTGCCCCACCAGCTGGGGTCTCTGCAGTGTTCCACTCTGCTGCCCAGAGAGAAAGAGCTGGCCTGTAGTCCTCATCCACCGAAACTACTGCAGCCCTGGCTGGAACCATCGCCTCCTGCAGAACAGGAGAGTACACCCCAGCGTCCAGGGCAGCAGCTGATATCCCAGCCTGTGTGCATTGTCCCTCCGCAAGATGTTCAGCCAGGAGCTCATGCCCAGCCCACCATACAGACACCCTCCATCCAAGTTCAGCTGGGCCATCACCAGAAGCTAAAGCTCAGCCACTTTCAGCAGCAACCACAGCAGCAGCCAGCGCCCCCACCACCTCCACCTCCTCCACCCCCTCAGCATGCACCCCAGTCCTTGCCTTCGTCCCAGCACCTGGCGTCCAGTCAGCACGAGAGCCCTCCTGGGCCTGCCTGCTCCCAGAACGTGGACATTATGCACCACAAGTTTGAGCTGGAGGAGATGCAGAAGGATCTGGAACTTCTCCTGCAGGCCCAGCAGCCCAGCCTGCAGCTGAGTCAGACCAAGTCTCCTCAGCATCTTCAGCAAACCATCGTGGGGCAGATCAATTACATCGTGAGGCAGCCAGCACCTGTGCAGTCCCAAAACCAGGAGGATTCCCTGCAGGTGAGCTGCCCTCCCAGGACTTCTCAGGGTGTACAGCAGCCATTCCTTCAGCTAAGAGTAGTCTTCAGCTTAGCCCTCACAGTTGAAAGCTACCCTGGCTCTCTCTGATCAGCAAAGCTGTGGAGGACATAGTACGTGGTCTCTATAGAGATCTGGGCTTAGTATTCTCACGGTGGCCTGGCTTAGCTCTGTCCCCTGGGATGACACTGGTGATTGTGTCCATAGATAGTACCTTTGAAAAGTTCCTGTAGGGGTTGGGGGGTGAGAGAGAAAGAGAGAGAGAGAGAGAGGAGGGAGGAGAGAGGAGAGAGAGGGGGGAGGGGAGAGAGGAGAGGGCAGAGTCAGTTTGTGTAGAAGCTAGGGGTTAATATTGCTTTTCACCTATTTTTTTCTAATAGAGTCTTACTGAACCTGGAGCTTGCCAATTAGGCTTAACTCGCTGGCCAGCAAGCCCCAGGGATTCACGTGTCTCCACATTTCCAGCAACTGGCATTATAGGCACCTACTGATATTCTTGGCTTTTATGTGGGTTCTGGTAGATTGAACTCAGCCTCCCACATATTTGTGGAAAGCACCAGTGTTACTCAAGCCCGATAGATGATACCACAGTGTGGGGCTGGACCCCTGCCCCCAGGGCCAGATAACAGGGTGTCACCTCTCCTCTCTGTGCCACCTGTAAAACTCCCTTGTTGGGAAGTTAGGCGGGCCTAATGGGGAAATAGGAGTCGAATGAGGACTCGAATGAGGATGGCATTAGGCCTTAGTGGGTGGCACGTTTACAACATTCCAAGGACGATTTCAACTTTGTTTCATATCTGCAAAGCTAGGTATGTTTTATGTGCACATCTGGAACATTCTATCAGCAGCTGTGCTCTGTAGGTAGTGCCTTCTGTAGCTTGTAGGTGCGGAGTCGGGTTGGCGAGGGAAAGCAGTCTGCCTAGAGACTATGCTGTGCTGAGAGGAGCTAAGCCCGGAGTCCCGGGCTGCTGGTTTATCTGCAATGCCACGGAAGAGGCTCCATCTCTTCTTAGGGATTATTGGAGTGTTGGGTTCTGATCCTCTGTTTTCTCACTTAAGATGATTGAACATGTTTGTAACTTTGGAATCTTTGCTGTTCTGCCTCTTAAGTCTTAGTTTCTAACTTTTCCCCCCCTTGATCTCCTGTCCCAGCCTGCTTCCCACCCCTTCTCACATTCCCCACAGTGATGTCTGTCTCCTTTAAGTCTATGATTACGCATCTTCAGAGATGCGCCAGAGACCTTTGTTTTACTATTGACATAAGGCTTCCCATTATGGATGACTTGAGATGACTTCAGGTGTTATCTTCTGAAGTTTGGTTCCTTTGAAGAGGTGCAAAATAATCCCTGTGATGGCAGGACAGAATGCAGGGACTATAGAGGGCCACAACCTAAATACAAGTACAGACTGTGTTACAGATTTAAGGGTGTGTCTCAGTGGTAGGTTGAGTGCTTGCTACCATGCACAGGACCCTGGGTTTGATTCCTAGCACTGTAACAATGACAATAATGGAATAAATTCAGACCCAAACCAAACTAACCAACCAGTTAATCCATCAGCTAGCCATCCAACTAGCCAGGCAACCAAATGAAAATCCCATGTTATAATTGTTAAAGTGAATATCAAAGAGTTAGCTCAGAATTCTTGCATTAGGTTCTATTCTAAGACTATGGTATTAGAATACCATTTATGAAAGAGTTTAGATAAAGTAGGTGTATGTGTGTGTGATGTGCATGTTTGTGTGGGTATATGGATATCTCAGGATGTTTATGTGAGGGGACACATGCATTTGTGTGTATGTGTGCCTATAGGCCAGAGGTTGACCTCAGCTGTCTTCCTTGATCACTTCCTGCCTTATTTTTTTGAGACAGTGTCTCTCTTTAAACCTAGAACTCTCAGATTGGCTAGGCTGGCCATGAGCTGTTCTCTGCCTACTACATTAGCTCTGGCGTTCATTCTCAGATTTATGTGTGTGCTGAGATCTGAACTCAGGTCTTCTGCTTACATACCAGGCACTTTACTGACTGTGCCATTTCCCCAACACAGATTATTTTTCTTTTTGAGAAAGTTTGAGCCATTCATGGTGTGTAAACAGTGACAATGGCAGGGCCCATTAGTCCCCGCTGCTATTCTCTGTGGAACCCATCCAGGGTCCTTATTTCTTTTCTAGGTTACAGAGGAGCCACCAGCATCTGAGGGCCCAAAGCCAGCTCTATCTGTTGACAAGAATACTGCTGCTGCCTTGCCCCAGGCATCTGGGGAAGAAACTCCTCACAGTGTCCCTCCGGTGGATGGCACCTCCCAGCACTCCTCTCCAAATGTGGTGAGAAAGGTACTAACACAGTGTAAGCTGGGGTTTGCTGTCAGCCCAGACCCTGGGCACCTGAGTGAGCCTGATGAGATGCAGGGACATGTGTCCCTGTTCTATCCGATGCTCCCCAGCCCAGGCTTGTGCCTTTCCCCCAGTGAATGAGCAATGAAGGTCTTTCTTTATCTTCACGCGCACTCTCCTTAAGGGCTTGCTGGCCTTCTCTTACGGTGGAAGAGTCAGTTTATTCTATGCCCAGAATGGTGTGTGGTACTTCACAACCATGATCTGACTTCACCTTCCTAATGGCTGTCTGAGGTGGGCATCACCACCAACTAGCTAAGAAAACTGAAGCCTAGAAGCCCTATGGCTTCCAGAATTGCTGAACTTTACTTAAGAACTGAAGGCACAGCCCTTATCATTTCTGAAATTTAGGGGGGGGGTATTTTATGTGGCTCCCCAGTACCTAAACCTTGGGCTTAGAATCAGAACCAGTGGAATTGGTTGGGTGCATGGTTGGCAGAGATGTCCTTGCAGAAGCAGTTGAGTACCTACACACAGGAGACTGTCCTGAAGATGAGCTATCAGAGGCCTCTTGTCTAGTCACCCTCTCATTTTCTGGGAGCATTCATTGGCCTTAGAAGTAACCTAGCCCCCTACAATTCCCGACCTGTCTGCCTCTGTCTTCTTTTCCTGTCCACTCTCTCCTTTTTCTACCTGGACTGTTAGCACCTTGCCATCTTCTCCACCCTAGCCTGTGTCCCAGGGCCCTGTTCCTTTTATTGCCCTCCTGGGCCCAATGCCCTCAATCTTCCTGGTCCTCTCCAAGTCCTGGCTGTAAAGCCCTATTGACTAGTCTGTACAACTCCAAGCTTGCCCATCAGGCCTTTAGTATCTCTTCTGCTTGCAGCCTAGTTCTGCTAGTTGCTCCTTATACCACCCCTCATTTTCCTAAGGGTGCTGTGTTTTAGATCAGTCGTTCTCACTGTACTCAAGGGGAGAGAGTTTAGAAAAAGAAGCAATGGCAGAAATGAAATGTTGACTGGAAGCTTCAGGTGACTCTCAAAGCCTGGAAAGACCTCTGATATGAGTGGCCTTTTGTCTGTGCCTGTCCAGTCCTGTCCTACCTACACTGTTGAAAATGCTTTGGTCTATAGGTGCTACAAATAGGCCCTTTGTAGGTCTTAGTTGTTGTTTGCCATTTATTTATTTATTTGACATTAACAAATTTTATACGCATTCACACAAATGCACACATAGGCACTAGAATTTCGAATGTTATAGATGATCAGAATCTGTAACATTGTAGGGTGGTCCATCTCACTGTAGAGTTGCAGCCTGGTGAGAGATAAACAACCACCAAGTAAGTTATGATGGTGTGCTACAACTGTTTTGAAGTGCACCTTCCTGGAGCATTTACCTCTGAGAGAGGAGGCTGCTCACAGAACCCCTCCTGGAAGGTTATCTTAAACTAAGATGTGAAGAAGTTGGGTTAGTCTAGGGAGAAAGGATATTGTGGAAAGGAATGGAAGTCTTGGAAGGTCAAAGCTGATAAAAAGCCCAGGCTTTCTTAGGGGTTTTGGATGAATTGGCTTTGCATAAACAGGAGATGTATCTAGGAATGGAAATGATTAGAAGGTCTTGTCTGTTATGCTTGGATTTGGGGTTCAGTGTTTGGGACTGGGGTAGTTGCCTGGAGGATTTTCAGTTAGGAGGGATATAGCTTGAATTAAATTTGAAAGGTTACTTCAACTGGAGATCAGTGGTGAGGGAGGCCAGGAAAGCACAGAGGAGAGAAGCTGAACGACACTAGTAACCATTCAAAGGAAAAGGAAGCCAAGATTTCAAGGTTGATCAGATAGTAAGAACTTTGAATTCAGTGTCTGACAGACACTTTGGCTCAAAAACCCCGGTCTGTCTTGGCCCAGAGAATGGGAACATGGGATAAAGAACGTACTGGAAGGAAGTGGGGATTGTTTTGAATTGCTGATGGTTTCCCATGGAAGCCACATTAGACGATGAGCCTAGGCAGCCATTTTTAGTATCCAGAGTTCATCAGGAAAACTTGGACATTCTGTTGCTGAAGTGGCGGGGAGACCATGCAGGAAACAGTGGGGCTGGGCGACACGCAGCTGTGTTCCTCCATACATAGTATGGAGGAAGGGAGGGAACCGCATTCAAGTACAGAAACTGTTGCCTGTGTGAGTGGCTTTCTGAATAACAAGGGGACCCTGGGGCATTCTGGGTGGCCGCAGGCTGACGATGGGGTTGGTCACTTCTGGTAACTATAACTTCCTGGTCCTCAGGATCTGGGCCTGTGTTGTGGTTTGGAGCAAGGGGTAGGCAGGCAGCCCGGCATTGTCAAGGGCGTTTTCATAAGGCTCCATGTCTGAGGCTCCCAGAAAAGGGCTGTTATCATGGCCCAAAGGGAGCTTTGGGTTGGCAGAGAGGCCTCCATAAAGAAAAGTGCTCTAATTTTAAGGGATTTATTGCTTTTATGCCGGGGTTAAGTGGAACAAAAGTATGAAGCTTGAGGATACCAAATATTTTGAACACTGGATTACTAAATAATGCTTTGTATGAATTTTTAAAAAAGGACAATTTTCCACAAGTTTTTTTTTTTTTACATGATGATTCCACTTTGTGTCTTTGTTTATCCTAGCAATGCTATGAGGAAGCCACTTTCTTATTCCCCTTTGAAAGATGTGGAAACTGAGACACAGAGAGATTAAGTGACCCACCTAAGAGTCATACAGCTGCCTATGGGTGAGGTTAGGACCAGAATACAGGCTCCCTACTCACCCTGTGCTTAGTGACGGGGTTCAGTGGCCTCCGTGTGTGCTGCGGTGGGAGGAAGAAGGCTCTGTTCCAGCCTCTTACCTGCTGGATTTTGTCTTGGAAGTAGCCTGGGACTTTGCTGGGGAGAGTCCTTAGGATCCAGTCATCTTTGGCTGTTGTTGTCTTTGGTAAAATGTTTGGGTCTGCAGCCACTCAGCATGTGGTGGCCTGTGGGTGCCAGGGAAGTGAAATGTCCACCTGGCAGTCCCAGACCAGAGGAATCTGTGGCACCAGGCTCTTTGTGTGCATTTGAGCACTCTGCTGCCACTAGGAGGACTTTGATTAGAGCAGAACACCTGCTGCTGCTAAATGACCTCGTGGTGAAGACATTGCAGCTGAAGATGAGACGCGAAAGCTCTAAAATGAGCTTCCTAGAAAGAGAAGCCGTGTACTCTCAGCTTGTCCTGCCACCTTCCATGTACCCAGCCGGATGATTCGACTTTAACCTCCTGGCACTAGCTGTTGCCCAAGCTCCCTAATCTTGGTTCAGCTACTCCTAAAAGTGCCATGGTCACAACTCCAGAACACGACCTCCTTAAGTCCCTGGTGAATCTGGAAGTCATTTCCAATGGCTTCTTTTCATACTTCTGAACTAAGCACCCAATGAAGACCACACACAATCTTATCCTTAGAACAAGCTCAGGGGACCATAGCTACCAGAGAGCCCAGCTGGGTCCTTCTTCCCCTGCAGGCGAGCTCTCTGCTGTACAATGCAGCACCTTCTTCCATGAAAGACTTTGAGGTCACTGGGGTATTGCTCATGGCTTAAGAGGAATCTGGGTTGTATTTCCACCAAATGACGCAGAAGCAGTAGGCATTCTTGAGACCCAGACTGTTAAGAGAGATGCAGATGAACAAAGGATGACAGCTGAGGTGGGAAGCAGTTACACCATTATCCAAGCACGTTGACACCCGAACTCTTAATAACTCTTAGAACAGCACCATGAGATTTATATCAGCCCGTGGAAGAGGAAATTCCAGCCCAGAGATGAGAAATTCCGTACTTAAATTCTTCCTGTAACCCTGGCATATGCGAGACAATACATCTTACCTCACATCCCTGAATACACTGTTGTTGACCAGATCCTGGATACTTCAGCAATGATCTAGTAATCACATAAGGTGACCCTGAAATTTGCCAGAATATTCCCATGGCCTGGTGAAGCTTTCTTAAGGCATGTCCTGGGCCCTGCTTGGCACCTGCAGAACTGCTCTGAGCTGCTCGCTTCCTTCAGAGTCAAGCCAAATACTGAATATTTCCCCTTTAAAGAGCTCTCTTTTTAATTCTCCAGTGATTCCCTTCACAGACCAAACCTAAAACTTTTACCCACATCTCCTGGTCCTCAAGGAAGCAGGCACTTACTCATAGGCTGAGGGTTTCCTCCAGTATCCTGACCAGACTCTCCCGAGCCTCCAAGGTTTTTGTGAGTTTTACTCTGCTGGCTTTCACTTCAGACTTACTGAATTCCCATCATGCCTTTCCTTTTCCTCCCCACATCAGTCTTTAGGTCCGCTTTGCCTCTTTGTTTTTCTCAGTTCGTCAGGGCACTAGGTACTTTTCGCATCTTTTCTCTTTATCTCCTATGACCCTATTTGACTCTGATTAGTGGGATGTCTGTGTGCCCATCAGAGTAGCCTTAATGAATGCAAGAGCCTTTTGAGGTGGACAAGCACAGATTGACAGTAAGAGCAACAGCATTATCATTCAAAATCAACATGTCAAAAACCAGTATGTGACACCAGTTACTAGACGAGGTTAGTTGCTTCCTTACCTGCCTTGTCTGGCTGTCTTGCAATCTACTGCTAAACCAGCCTGCCTGTTTGAAGCTGCTGAAGCACTCAGATCTTTTGAGCACTGAATTAAGTCAGCTTACTTCTTTAAGATAAATTGCCTCTCCTTACTTGCACACTCAGCCAGAGTGAGAACCCTCAGTATGTCTAAGACACACTTCCCAAGTCATTGGTCCCCTTTCCAACTGTACATAACCCAGTGCTCTTTGGTGATAATAACCATTGGGAAACATCTGAAACAAATCATGAGCAGGCAAAGCCTTGGACCAACAACAGAGACAAATGGCACAAACCCAGGGCTTTCTATCATGTTCGAGATTATAGACCCACATGCCGCATATACTTAACATGCTTTATCAAGCAAGTTTTCTTTAAAGTTACTCCTTTATTTCTTCCTTTTTTCTTTTTCTTTACTTTTTTTTTTTTTTGAGGGGCTACGTTTTGAGGCAGGATTTCTCTGTGTAGCCCTGGCTGTCCTGGAACACTCTCAGGACTTAGGGATTCTCCTGCCTCTGCCTTCTGAGTGCTGGGTTAAAGGGGCAGGCCATCATGCCCAGCTTAAGAAATTACTAATTTTCCACATTTAAGAAATGAGCAGATTAGAAATAGGGAGTTCGGATTTCTACACTAGAAGTTCCCAAGAAAGAAGACGGAAGCAAATCCACCACTGAGATTGTTGCAAGGACCAGTTCCGCCTCCCACTCTCAAATGGCTCTGAAGCTGTTGCTGGGCTCAGTTTCAGCTGTCCATTTTCTCGTTAGGCTCTATCTGTTCTGTTTAATGAGGCTATGCAGTGTTACAGTTTACAAATCACCCCATCCAGAATAATGCCTTTTGTTTTTGTTTTTGAGACAAATTTCTCTGTGAAGTCCTGGATGTCCCAGAACTCACTCTGTGGTCCAGGCTGGCCTCCAACTCAGAGATCCACCTGCCTCTGCCTCCTGAGTGCTGGGATTAAAGGAGTGCACCACCACCACCCCAACAAAATAATATTCTTAAATTGCTTCATTTTGCTGTTGAAAAGAGTATGTTTCAGATATCTGGGAATGAGCTGATGAGGAACACCATGCCATTTTCCCTGTTTATCCCCAGAAATGTAATCTTGCTGGAAGAACCAGAAACACAATAAACTCAGGCCATGCAGGCCATGCGTACTATGTGTCTGTTTATTATTTCACAATGATTTCTCACTAGAGCACCGACTTTTAGCCAATGGCACAAAATTAAGACCAGGCAGCAGATTCCCCGGGCCAGACCAGGATTCCTAGTCTTGGCCTAGATGGACTTGGGAAAGCTGGGTAACCACTCTGTGTCTCAATTTTCCTTCCCGTTAAGTGAAAGAGCAATGCTTTCCCTGAGTTTTGGGAATACCATGTGGTAAACACTAGAGCAGTAATGTCAATACATGGAACTCCAGAAGGAGCTGTAGGTGGTGAAGTCGGGAGAGGGTAGGCAGCAGGTTCCAGGAAAAACCGAAGACAGGCCAAGGGCTGGGTAAAGGGCTGCATGGCTGAGAATCAGCAGAGATGGAAAGTTAGAGAGATTTCAGGCAAGGTGGTAAGGACAGAGGAAAGGACCGGTGAGCTGAGTACTCACAGAAGCACACAAAAAGGGGAGACAGGGCCGGGACGGAGCTCAGTCCCCTGCGTAGTGTGCGCAGCGCCCGGCTCCACCTTCAGAACTGAGCACATGCGGGTGTCGAGAGGTGGAGGCAGGGCAGAAGCTCACGGTCGCCCTCCGCCGCACGCCGAGACCCCGTGTCAAAACAAATGAACAAACACACTGAGAAAAGGAGAAAGGCAAAGGAGAGGACAGGGGCTGAAGAGTCCATGACACACAGGTGTGGAGGAGCGAGTGAGACGATGCTAATGAAGGAAGTTAAGAATGGGCTCTTAGGCTCAGGAAGGTCTCCCTCTCCTCTAAAGACCCGAGTTCAGTACCAGAGCAACTTCTTGGTGATTTGACTCTTCCTTTCTGAATTAGAAAATAGTTGACTTTTAGCTTGCAAACTTCAAAATATATATTTTATGAAGTCTGAAGGTTTTATGTGTGAAGAAGTTGATGTGTCAACTCCCTGCTAACAGTTCAGAGAGTAAATAAGCCATCATCTTGTGAGGCTTTATGGCTGGAAATGCACTTGTGCTTTCTCCTGTCTGACCTCCGAACCACACTGGGTGCTGCAGAGAGCAGGTGCTCTGCCCCCTGGCAGAAGCTCCTTCTGTGAGTCAAGCCTTGGCCACCAGACCATGTGGCCACACTGTCAAGCCCTTCTCCAGCCCTTGCATGCTCTTGAGAAGCGCTTCCCTCCTCACTGGCTCTACCTGCCCCTTTAGGCCTGCTCTCGCCTCTGCTCATTTGTGGCACTGGCAGCCGGGTATCCTGAGCCTGTCGATTCTTCACTTTCTTGCTACACATGGAATAAGTTCTTTTTGGTTTAGTGGTTGGTGCCACTACATTCCACAGAGACAGAAAGGTATCAAAAGTAATTAACATGGTGTGCATAGTTTCTGGAAGTGTCATGTCTGTGCATGTGTGTACACATGTGTGTTAAGAGTTATTTATTTTATGTATATGTGTTTCACATATATGTGCATATATACATATATATGTATATATGTCTGTGTACCACGCCATGCCTTGTGGCCATGGAAACTAGGAGAGGGCATCAGATCATCCGGGACTGGAGCTGTACATAGTTGTGAGCTGCCATATGGCTGCTAGGATTCAAATCCAGGTCCTCTGAACGAGCAGCCTGTGACACTCTTAGCCACTGAGCCATCTTTCCAGCCCTGCCATTGCGTTTTTATGGCCTATAGAAATGGGGTCAATGCTAGAGCTCATAGCGCTCTTTCAGAGTTCCTTCTCCATGGAAGTTTCCCAGGTTTTGTGACCACTAGCAGAGCTTCACTCTTGCTGGCACTGGCTGCCTCATGATTGGCTATAGGTATGCAGATGAAAGAGAAGAGTTATAGGAACTGATCTCCAGCAGACTTGCTTCAGAATAAACTGTGACAGTTTGCATAATTCTTTTGTGGCTCAGTCTGCCTGTCCTTTTCTTACTCTGTCATTTTATGAACTCATCATTTTATGAACTCATGTGTCACTTCATGAAGTAAGAAATTGGGAGAAAAGAATTGATTGTCCTCTAATAAGGTCTGCTCCTTGAGACTTGGCTTTGCGCAGAACTCAAATGATTAAGTGCTTGCTCTAAATGGGTTCTGGAGCATGCACGAAGCCCTGAGTTCAATCTTTACTATCTTATAAGACTGGGCCTAATGGCACATGACTTTAATCCTAGCACTTGGGAGGATCAGAAGTTCAAGGTCACCCTCAGCTACATGTTTATGTAATTCTCAATGTGTGTCATGGGTAGATAAAATGAACATCAGAACTACGTTAACTATAATGTCATGTGGAGGAAAAGAGGAATATTCCAGTAGAAAGGGTTTGCTTGTTCTATATTATAAAGTGCAATACATAAATCAGCAGATATTCTTGTCTGTAGATCGTAAGGAAGGTATAGGCGGTTAGAGAGCTGGGGTAGTATGTGACCAGGACCTCTAGGGGACAGCTCACCCTGCAGTATCTCCCAGGTCCCACAGGATAAGGCTAGCCAACCATAGTCTCACCAAGAGGCTCAGAAAAGGCCCTAACATGAGTACCCTGGCAGTGGCAGAAAAAAGGAGAGGGCCAAGGCAGAGCCAGTGAATACATGGAGGACTCAGGTACAATCACCCACCAGCCAAAACCCAGTGGATTCTGGCCTTGGTCTCTTTTTCTGAGCTCCATGCCTAACTTGCTTTGGTTGGAGCATCTTTTCATCCTTGCTCTGCAGTGTTTTTTGTTGTTGTTGTTGTTGGAATGTAAACTTCTTATTGAATTGAAAGCTTTTACTAAAGACATTGAACTACCAGCAAAACACACACACACACAAAAATCACACACACACAATCACACACACACACAATCACACATACACACACAATCACACTTTTCTATGGAGAGATAAATTAAAAGTGCTTAAATCTTTTTGTTGTTGTTGTTTGTTTTTGTCTTTTGTTTTTTGAGACACAGTTTCTCTGTGTAGCCCTGGATGTTCTAGAAATCACTCTGTAGGCCAGGCTGGCCTCAAATTCAGAGATATAGGTGTGTGCCACCACTGCCTGGCTAAATCATCTATTTTTAAAACTGAGAACTAACAGTAAGGAAACATAAACTTTAAAAGCTGTTAACTTTTATACAGGAACAGGGTAGGGAGAGAAGAGAAAAAGGTTGGTAACACCAGTGGGGAGAAAAGGTGACAGTCATGAGAGACAGAAAGGTGATGGGAAGGAGAAGGGAGGACAGCTGAGGGGAGGGAAACAAATGGATTGCAGAGGAAAGAGCGGCCAGGTGGTCAGGCCCTGACTGAGCATGGCTCTGAGTGTCAGAGATCTGGACTCACATCTAAGAAAAGCCCCGTAAGCGTCTTAGGTGGAACACTGAGACACCGACGCCTCTGCATCAGAATGTTGCCAGGATGATGATGCAGACTCATCCAGAAGGGACCAGTTATTGGAGAAACATTAAAGAAGGGAAAGAAATGGTTCTACTTATAATAAATCACATAACATGTGTGCTGAGAAAATCCATAGTGAGTCGAATGAGGAGTCTGGGGACAAGATCAACACAAAAATCAATTGTATTTCTTTATGCAATAAACAGGAGACATGAGAAACATTAGTCATTAAAGACCAAGTCAGTAAAGGCCATGTTATATGGAAACACGGAAGATGACTTTCTGAGCCTTGTTTGTGTTCCTCTGCAGCCAAATACAGCAGCAGTGGCCTGCCGCAGTTCACCAGATGTTATGGTAGGTGTTTGCATAGGTTGTATATTTTCACCTTCACCACGAGAACCTCTTAATGGCTATTGTGAGGCTTAGCTGAGCAGTGTGTGTAAAACCCCTGGCCAGTTACCTTGAATGTAATAAATTCTTCAGCTCCCCAAAGCCAATCACGATTTTAGGAAAATCTCAGTCAGCTGTGAGTAAGCAGAGCTATTGCTTACTCAGCTGGGCATTTGTAGAATCAACAGTCCAGCACTATTGTTTTGAAATAGTTAGCTCATTAGGTCACTTATTCACTAGGACACTGCTCTTGGGTCTAGGAATAAAGTGGGTGAACAGAATAGATCAAACTCTGTGCTTTCATCGAGTTTAGTTTCTTAGGGGAACAGCAAGTGATCAATGTATCAATGGATGGGCCATGAAGCAGAAAGCCGTATTTTGGGAGATTCAAGGGCATGGAAGGTGAAAGAACCTTTGTTACAAAAATCCCCAAAACAAACAACAACAAAAAATACGAGCAGCAGCAATACCCTGGCAGTGGAGCTGAGCTCTGACGGGCAAGCAGAACTGGGAATGGTGCATGGAGAACATTCTGTGCAGAGAAGGCAGTCTCTGGGGGGGGGGCAAGGGCTGCCCCGGATCACAGAGAATAGGGTGGGGTTGCTCTTTGGTTTGTGGCTGCTAAGGATGAGGGCACAGGTCACCTGGGTCTTGGGAGTCTCATCAGCATTTTTGCATTCATCCCAAGGAGAGTGGCGCACACTGCAGGGTTTAATGAAAAGGTCTGATGTGGTCTGATGTGCGTTTCCTCTCTGCAGAGGACCCACTCTTGTTTTCTAGGGAGATAGGCAAGTAGGTTAAGCGCTGGCTCTGTCAGTAGAGGGGGGTGTAATGGTAGATCTTAATCACAGTGCCTAGTGTTAGCTTGGGAGCAAGGAGGGGTGCCCCTATGATGTTCCCTCCTAGCTTCTGACCTACAGAGCTGGGTGACCAGGCATGACATTCCTGGGGAGGAAGACAGTCTTTCTTTACTAGGGAATAGCTTTTTTGCCTTTATATTGAAACCTGAGGATGTATTGAAGTGTTTACTGGTCAGGAAATTTGAACACTTCACACCCGGGGAAAAGAAGGATTTGGGACATTAATCTTGAAAGTTTAGAGCTGCATGCTCTAGTATTTTCCCTTTGATTTTCAAAAGCAGACAAATTGGTATATATTCAGTCTTTCTTTTTCTCAAGAGGAGGCTTGTCAAAGTTCCAAATTCATGAAAGTTACATTTAAAACCTGGTCTCCTGCCTCCTCCATCAAATCTGTTTCTTCAAATCTGAAAGAAAATATACACACTCGGTGACTGCGATCACCCATGTCTTCAGCTTCTTTTCCTTCAAGTCCCTCTTCTTAGGGTCCCGAGTGGTTAGAGTTCTGATTGGACCAGTCCAGCCCTGTGGATGGCCGCACAGATGGGGCAGGAGTTGCTCTAAAGTTCCCTTCCTTGGTTTGGAGTGACTGTGGCAGGTACACCAGGGCTAGAAAAGACCTTCCACTCTCTTGAGTGAACCCCCTCATCTGATGCTATACAAGCTTCATGCTGCAAGCTCTGGACTTGTGCTGGGTTCCCCTGAACAAGACGAGAACCCCAGAACCTTGGCATGCTGGGAAGTAGACCACATTTCTGTTTTTTTCATAACTCCTCGCTGGTTTAGTGTGGGAAAGGATCCCATGAGACCTGTTAAAGGGAAGGAAGAGAAGCCACAGATAGCTTTAGTCAAGACTGGAAACGCGGCATGAAAAAGTCCTACTAACCCTTTGCTTAAGTACAGGAACAGGGGTGGGAGACATAGCCCATGGGACATTTGTGTACCTCAGGTAAGGAGGTAGGTTCTCTCCTTTTCTCATTCTGTCTTGTTCTTGCACACACACACCCATGCACGTGTGTGCATGCATGACCGCATGTATGCACATCCCTCTGTGTCATACCTAGTAGCTTCCTTGGTGGTGGGAATTGCGGCGTACTTCATGCCTGCCTTAGCTCCCAGTGGCAGCTCCTAGAATGTAGGCAAATGGAATCTCAGAGCCCTTGGGGGATAGGTTTCCCCTCTTCCTACATTCCCGATTCTTAGCCCAACTTTACCTGTGGCTTCTTCTGCAGCACTCCACCTCTGTGAGCATCATGGGCTTTTCCAACACCCTGGAGATGGAGTTGTCATCCGCCAGGCTGGCGAGGGCCATAGAGTCACCGGTCCACAGGGTGAGCAGCCTGACAGCCGGCCCCTCCCACTCAATTCCAAACCTGCTGAGTGGCCCACCACAAACTGTGTCCACCCTGCTGAACGTTTCAAAACGTGCCGTACCAACCCTGACTGCCAGTCACCTGCAGCCAGCACCAAGCCTTGTGCGCAGCACATTCCAGCCTATGCCCAACCTGAGGGGTGATTCCTCCCAGGTCATCACAAGCCTGCCAAGCAATCACTCGCAGGCTGGGCCTAGCCTCACGTCTGGGCACACTCAGGCTGTGCCGAGTCTGGCCGCTTGTCCTCCGCAGGGCATGCCTCCGGTTTCTGACGTGAATGTGGAGACTAGATCCACCTCCAGTCCTGGCTCTGGCCAACCTGCAGAGAGCCTGGGCCCCAGGGATGGGGCTGAGTCCTCCCTGGAGAATGCCTTGTGTAAGGTAGGTCTTGAGAAAATGGCATTCAACCTGGGCTTATTATGAAGCAAAATGTTGGTCACTGGCTGCCTTACCTTAGTCTTAAGTTACCGGTTTTGCTGATTTGATTCTTGTTGACCTTTCCCCTTTGACAGATGGAAAGTGAGGATTGCACTCGCTTCATAGACTCAGTAGGACAAGACCCCAGAGCCTCCAGTCTGGATGGTCCCAAGGATCTAGCTATTCCTTCAGAATTGGAGGAACCAATTAACCTCTCTGTGAAAAAACCTTTTCTGGCACCAGTGATCAACCCATCTACTGCCCTGCAACAGTACCGGAAACCAAAAGGTGAGCCTTGAGGAAGTGGCTGCCTTTCCTGTCAGCCAAAAACTTGAGCAAGTCACTCAGCACCCCCAGGTGAGTTGGAGGCAGGGGATGGGCTCAGCCCGGGGGATGCTGCTTATAAGGCTGAATTAGCTTCTTTCCTAAAGCCTGTGCTCCTGCTTCCCAAGTCATGGGCAGCACTGATCTGTGTGGTCGCCTTGCAACCTTCCCCACAGAATACATTGTAGGGAGTCTGCCTTTGTATGTAGGCACAATGGAAGGAATCACTCCAGAAGAGCTAGCCTTGGCAAAATGTTGAGTAAAAAGGCATGTCTGGTGGATCTAGTTAGGACAGCAGATCTTTCTTTTTGTGAAATGGGTATTAGCCATCTGCCTCAGTTAAATGGGACTCATCAAAGACTGTATAGAGTAGGTGGACAAACAACTACAGTGAAATCACTCGGTTACAGAGTAACAGTAAGACATTTCCATGCCCTGAGCAATCATGTGGATTTGTGCAGCTTCTCACAGTGGGCCGCTGGAGATAGGCTCTGAATTTCTTCTGATGGAGTTGGTTTTCTTCTTTCCATCTGGGATCAAACTCAGGTTGTCAGACTGGGCAATAAACACCCATACCTATACCATACCTATACCATACCTTTGCTGAGATGTCTTGACAGCCCCATCAATATCCCTTCTTAAAGTGGTTTAGTGGTTTGTTTCAGGCTAGTCAAGAAGTTAGAGTCAAATACTGGTCTCTTAGGATTTTTTTCATCTGTAATGTTATTGTTTTGAAATAGCCGAGTCTATTTCATAGATACTCAATACATACAAGAACAACAATACCACCAAATGGATTATTTTTCTCTTTACATTGACAGACCAATGGAAAAATTGCTGAGCTAGGTATGGTGGCATACGCCTGTAATCCTAGCACTCAGGGAGGCAGAGGCAGGTGGAACTCTGTGAGTTCAAGGCCAGGCTGGTCTACAAAGCTAGTTCAGGAGAGCCAAGGCTACAAAGAGAAACTCTGTCTCAAACAAAACAAAACAAAACAAAAATTATAGGTTCTTATTATGTATAGTAACAACCCTATGTTTTATACAACTAAATTAAAATTTTAGACCTAGCTTTACCCTAGGAACGTGATAGGACAGTGCTAATAAATGGGAGTTCCTGTTTGTGCCTCACCATTGTTCTCTGCCCGTCTGCGCTGACTGTGCTGTGCCTAGGGCAAAGGTTCTGACCCCGGCTGCTCTAGGATCCCAGAACTAGCAGAGGCTG
>CM053758.1:27971538-28024424 GCA_028658305.1 Pachyuromys duprasi
AGAGAATGACTAATGTATGGGAAACAGGTTATTTCTGAGCTCTTGGAAGATGGTGTTCAGTGCCTGCCTTTGCTCTTACTTGTTGACAGCCTTTGAAATTATTTATGTTCATCTTTGCCAAAAAGATAATGGCTTTCATCCTCTCTGAGGAAGGAGACCCATAGTAGGATTGTCACCACCACAAATGAGCACACTGCTGGTAACAATTGTGTGGCAGATGTGTGACCAAAAATCCAAATTAAAAAAAAAAAATGAGTGAAAGATCTAAGTGACAGAGACTATTGCCACAAATGTATGTCAGAACTGTTTAATTTGTCTTTTGTCTTAGAATGTGAGAATTTTGAACAAGGAGTCCTAGCGCTGGAGACAAAAGAGAATTCGAGCATCAGGTAATGACTCTTGGCCCAGCCCTCTTACCCTCAGCTTCCTGTCCTGAGATGTTGGCACAGGAAGTAATCTTGTATGAGAACTAGAAGCGGAAGTTTGTCCATTCCTGTCATAACCCCCTGCTGAGCCTCTAGTGGGGTCTGTGTGGTTGGGTGCCTGTAACAGTCGTGGGAGAGTCCCAGGCATTGTTGGACCTGCCAAGAGACCGTAGATGCTACTAAGGTCTTTCCAGTGTCTGACAGGGTTGACTGGGCAGAGCTTGGCAGGGGGCAAAATGTGGACCTATAAACTGAGGAGGCCTTGAAAAGCTATGCAGTTGTGGGATCATAAATGAGCCTAACTGAGAGAGGATCGAGGCTCCTGCTGAGACCCACGGTGTCTCTCTTACCGCAGAGCCCTCAGTAGTGAGCCCAAGATTCCCTACGTGCGACTGGAGCGTCTCAAGATCTGTGCTGCCTCATCAGGAGAGATGCCTGTGTTTAAGCTGAAGCCCCAGAAGAATAGCCAGGACGGGAGCTTCCTCCTGGTGATCGAGTGTGGCGCCGAGTCCTCCAGCATGTCCATTAAGGTACTGCTTGGCTCCGTTCCGTCCCGGTGAGAAGCCCCTTTTTCATTGCTGCTGCTGGAATACTCTCTTTGGGGCCTTCAGTGCACCTCGGGGCTGTAGTTAGCCTCTGCTGCACGGGATCTGTGACATACAGCAGGGGCGAGCTGCACTTGGCAGGCTTGTGGCCTGGAGTTAAGAGAGTTCTCAGTCTCTGTCAGTCCGCCCCGACCCCAGCCCTGCCAACCACTTGTCAGTGCTTGTGCTCCGATGGCTCACCCTCCCTTCTTCCCCAAGGTCAGCCAGAAAAGCCTGCCTGAGGCCACCCAAGGCTCAGGTCTGGGGGGAAGAAAAGTCACTGTCACATCTCTGACTGGACAGCGGCCACTAGAGGCGGACAGCACATCTTCTGAAGAACAAAGACTCATTCCCCGAACTCCAGGAGCCAAAAAGTACACCCCAGCCCCCATAGAGAATGAGGACTTCTGCGCGGTGTGCCTCAATGGTGGGGAGCTGCTGTGCTGTGACCGCTGCCCCAAAGTGTACCACCTTTCCTGCCACGTGCCAGCCCTGCTCAGCTTCCCAGGGTGAGTCGCGCCCATCACCTGCCTAGCAGGATAATCTTCAGGGCCATGTTGTGATTCTGGCTGGACCCACAGCTCTCCCAGGATGGGCTGGTGCAAGCCTACACCAACTCTGGTTCTGTGAGGCTGTGGGCACTGCAGCAGTGTGCTTCTCCTCAGATTTGTCCCATACCTAGCCCTATCCCCTTCCTAATTCCTGTCTTGTTTTGTTTCCCCCTGAATTGATGGCATTTTCATTTATTTTACTTCTTTCACGCCTGTGGTTGCTAGGCCATTGCCTTCACTGACGCAGGCTTTGTGACACTTCCTCACCCCACTTCCCTATGCCTGTCTGGCATAGAGACAGGCGAGGATGCTGTGTTCTAATATGGCCTTACGTGCTGTGCAGGGGAGAGTGGGTGTGCACCCTGTGCCGCAGCCTGACACAGCCTGAGATGGAGTATGACTGTGAGAACGCCCGCTTTGGCCAGCCTGGAATGAGGGCACCCCCAGGCCTGAGCATGTGGGACCAGAAGGTAGGGACGGGTTTTGGGAACAGAGTTTTCCATGTGAGGCACCCCCTTGCACCAACAGACTAATGCTTTTCCAGGGGGATGGCAAGCCTTGGGGGAGGGTGGGCTGTGTTGGTTAGCTTTCCATCACTGTGACAAAATACCCAAGGGAATCAACGTAAAGCAGAATTGGTTTGTTTTGACCCATGGTTTCATTCCATGGTCACTCGGCTTCATTGTTCCCAGGTCTGTGTGAGGCAGAAACATTACAGTGGGGAGCATGTGAGAGAGCAGAGCTCACCCCATGGCTGTTAGAAGGCAGAAGGAGGGAAGGTAGCTCCAGGGGGAGCATGTGCTCTGCAAGGATGTGGCCAGATGAGCCACTTCCTCCCACTTGCTACCACCTCTTAAAGGTTTCACCAGCTCCCAATGGTCCAGAAATGGATTGATCTGGAGCCTTGATTAAGTCACCTTCCAACGCCCCGCCTTTGAACTGCTGCCCTGGGACCAAACCTCCAACTTTCAAGAGCTTTGGCGGGCCGGGAGGGGGGGCGGTTGAGAGGGGAAATGGGGGGGGGGGAAGAATGAAGGTCCTGCCATGGGCCAAGCCTTGGCTTGTGGGCATTGTGTGACAGTCCTTTCCCCAACAGTTTCCCTCTGGCGTGGGAGGCCTGGCACCCTTGCAATCAGATCAGAGCCAGACACTTATCCAGGGCCACTATCTTTAGTTCTTACTGAGGCGGAGCCAGGACAGTGTGCTACTTGCCCCTTGTGATTTCTGCAGAAGTGCGAGAAGCTTGTCCTGTCCCTGTGCAGCAACAGCCTCAGCCTGCCCTTCCACGAGCCAGTCAGCCCCCTGGTAAGGAGCCCCTCCTCTGCTGCCTCTGCCTGCTGCTCTCCTTTCTGCCCAGGGCACCCCTAAGTGTCATGGCAGCCTCCTCCTCACAGCTGCTACTGCAGAAGACCTGACTTAGCAAGTGTCAGCTCCTCCTTTTTCCAGACTTTTGTTCTTTATCTCTCCTATTCATTCATTTATATTTCAACTCATCCTCCACCTCCTCATCTTTCCTGTCTATTCCTACATCAATGTTTTCTTTTTCATCTCCTCCTCCCCTTCTCTCTTTCCCCAAGGCCAGGCATTATTATCAGATTATCAAGAGGCCCATGGACCTATCCATCATCCGGAGGAAGCTGCAAAAGAAGGATCCAGCTCACTACACCACGCCAGAGGAAGTGGTGTCAGATGTGCGCCTCATGTTCTGGAACTGTGCTAAGTTCAATTATGTATGTTCTGTTTGTTTTCTCTATTTCACAGTGACCCCAAGACTGTCACAGCTGGGGGTGGGGTAGGCTCCTGGGGTTTGCTATGCTTTAAAAGCCCTCTCCCAGATGTGGGCCCTAAGCTTGGACTCAGAAGAATGGGAGGGAGGTGGGAGGTGCTAGTAACTGGCTAACTGTGGGTATCTACCAAGATCACTTCTACTTCATGAGCTGCTACCTAATCCTGAGTCGTAGGAGCCTGTGCTAAGCTGCAGGCCTCTCAGGATGAGCTTCCTAGATGGGCCAGTCAGGCTTGTGTTCCCTGTATCGTCCTTGATGGAGGGTATAGAGGAGAGGGCCCCGTAGAAGCAGGCCTGAACACTTCTGTCTCCCCTCATCAGCCTGACTCGGAGGTTGCAGAGGCTGGACGCTGTCTGGAAGTGTTCTTTGAAGGCTGGCTAAAGGAGATCTACCCAAACAAATGCTTTGCCCAGCCCCAGCAAGAGGATTCAGACTCTGAGGATGTATCTGGCGAGAGTGGCTGCTCCACCCCTCAGGGCTTCCCATGGCCTCCCTACATGCAGGAAGGCATCCAGCCCAAGAGGCGGCGGCGGCATATGGTAAAGAGCTTCTGCCAGCCGGCAGGCAAGGTGGGTGGGTGATGGCAAGGGTCAACAGAGCAGCATGCAGAGAACACAGGGTAGAGTGGTATTGAGGAATCTTCACCTTCAACCCTTAGCATACGAGAAAGGGAGGGCGACACAGAGACCACCAACTCCAGTTACCAGTGAAGCCCGACATTCCAAGGGGTCGATGTTTCTGCCCAGGGTCCTGTAGCAATTCACAGACCTAGACTGAGGGAATGTTCTACCCCCAGCTCAGTACGGGTCATACTACACTATGATTGTGATACCCATAGAAAGAGAACTAGCTGGTGTCAGGGCCTACCTGGGCTAGAGGGACCCCTTTAGCTCCTTGATATCGAAAGGAAGCAGAGGAATTGCTTGCAACAGAGAGAATTCTAATACCTTCTGGCTGGTCTCATCTGTGTAGACCTGAAAGATCAGTATCCTCCTTCCTTCTCTCCCTTCTTGTGTCCCTCCCTCCCTTTCCCCCTTCCTCCCTCCCCTCCCTACTTCTTCCCTTCCCTTTTCCCATCCTTCCTTCCCTTTTTGAAATAAGCTCTTACTATGTAGCCAAGGCTGGATTGAAACTAACTCTAGAGATCAGACTGGCCTTAAACTTGTGACAGTTCTATTTCTTCTTCCCAAGTGTTAGGATTACAGGCATGTGCCATTACACACAGCCATTCTGTTAGATTCCACTGAAATGTGCTTGCTGGCCTCCTGTGTGCCGGCCAGCACTTCCTGATTATTTATAACGCTCGTGTCTAGAATATATAGTGAGCTCTTCTGTTGCATTTCCAGGTAGACTATGTCAGCTCTGGGGAATCCCAATCCTGACCCTGTCCCCCTTCAGTTTAATAAATCCAAATTTGAGTATTCTGATTTTTCTTTTATCTCAGGAGAATGAAAAGACAAAGAGAATGCCATTTCGCCTGGGCAACAGCATCTCGCAGGTGTGAGAGCTGGAAGGAAACGGGGCACTCTGGTGGCTGATGTCCTACCCTCTCAACCAACCCTCCCCACCTTCAGCTTTTCCTCTTCAGAGTGTGACTGTGAGATGAGTCTTGTGGAGCGTGGAGCGCTCCTTTCATCATTTGCATCTCCAGCATTTATTTGGGAGCCATAGTACATCTACCATAAAGAAGATTTTAGTAAAACAGGGAAGAGGGAGGTGTTCCTTATTGCCAGAGTAATCAGACATAGAGGTTCTGTGCCTCTTCAGGCTCAGGAGGACCTGGCTTCCTTGAAAAGCTCTTGGCTGTGGAGAGCAAGCTTTGCTCACCTCTCAGCGGCCAGGACTCAGGAGCACTGTGTGCATCTGAACTCTCCTGTCTTAGATGCGGGTATGAGAAAGGAAGCGAGGTTTGGATATATGGCAGGCCTGTGGTCCCTGTCCCAGCACAGCCAAAGACTGTCACTGTTTGCCTTTGCTCGTCCTGTTGGGACAGAGGCATCTGCCGCTGGCAGAATAATGGAGGCTTGTCGAGGCCCTAGGTCTCAATTGGTGCCTGTTTGGGTTCTAACGGTTTTCAGGGTATTTGCTTTTCATGTCTGCTTTCCTGAGTAGGACTTAGGTGGTCACTGTGAAATGCTGTGTGTGGTTTGGCACTCTTGCCTGAGCTGGGTGGCAGCACAATGACCAGTCTCCACTCATGCCCAGAAGATGCCAGCTTCAGCATCTGTCCCTCTTATGTCCTGACTCTGGGCTAATAGCACCCCAGAGCCTGTCTTCCCAGACATGACTATTATGACACACAGTGGCTCCTCTTTGATCCTCTCTGTTCAGACATCTGCATCTCGAGTTCTACTTGGGAGAAGTATGATGTGTCTGCTGCAGGTGCAGGGTTCCCTGGCAAGAACGAGCCACAGCCAGTGCAGTGTGCCAGGCCTCTCCTGCCCACCATTCTAGTTTTCTACTTTTTCATACAGCCAAAGATCAGAACTGTGGCCATGTTGCTTATAGCCCAGAAGCAGCCAACACTGTCAGCTTTGTTTTTCTGTTGAAGCTTGGAGAAGTTTTCAGTGTACTGTAGGAGTCTGCTTAGGCATTCACAGGCTCAGGGCAGAGAAGGGGAAAATTGAGAAGTGAGAAGCCAGTACCCTTTGGTGACCCTGAGGCAGCTTTAGGATTATAGTTCTCACAGAAGGTAGAAAGGCATTCTGGAAGCATGGGAATAGAGAGGTAGCAATAGAGCTGCAGGCTACCTTGTAGCCGGATCACCACACTGTAGGCAGGGTGTTTGTTTTTTGGGGGGGTTTTCGAGACAGGGTTTCTCTGTGTATCCTTAGCTGTCCTGGACTCACTTTGTAGACCAGGCTGGCCTTGAACTCACAGAGATCTGCCATAGGCAGGGTGTTTGCGAGGAAGCTCCTGAGACACGTACAGGGACAGGTTTCTTCCCAAACAAGGGCTTGGTTGAGGAAGGACCTATTGATTGTAACATGCTGGTGGAACTGTAAACCTGGCATTTCAGTGGCCTGGTCCTGAGGCCTGGCTGGCTGATTTCAGGGGACTTTTTTTTGAGAAGAGTTTAAGGAAGTGGTTATTCATAGGGCCTTTGCTGGGAAGCAATTTTCTTTTTACCAGAAAACTTTTCTTCTTTTCCTGTGAATCAACAAAAGCACTCAATCCCTTATCTATTGGACTGAAGGAGCATCTTCACCTCAAGGCAAGTCCTGCCCACTGCCCACTGTCACTCAGCAGAGCTCCCAAGCTTTCCTCAGTAGCTGGGCTTCCACAGCCTGCTTCCAGTTCCAGATGGCAGAATCTTCAGTTCACCTGTAGTCATGTTGCCTTTGAAAGCAGCCTTTGCTCCTGTGTTCACAAAGCTTTTTTCTTTTGTTTTTTGGCTTAGGCTGTTTCTCTTTTGATTTTTGCATCTTTTTCTCTGACTGGTCTGGTGAGGTTCCTTCTGTCCTGACCTGCCTTTGGCCATCTTTCTTTTCTGTGGCCTATATTCCTACTACTTCATGGTGTCTGGCACTGGAAAGCCACTGAATGCTATGATAGCCTGACAGCCTTTCCTGGACTAGCTGGAGATTGTGGCCATAAAACAGAAATGCCTGGTTCAAAGCTTGGCTTTTCCTGTCTTGATACAGCTTGTGGCTTGAGTGTGTCCTGTTAGAACAAGGACCAGTTTCTGGGCCCAGAGATCTTGAAAATGTGGGCACTCATCTATTCCCTTCTTATTTTAGAGCCCCTCTGTGCAGAGATACCCCGTCTGGGTACATGAGCAGGGCAGATAAGGAAGAGGGATGCCTTTTTCTTCGAGGATGTGAAGTGCTGGTCCACCATTCCATCCCTACACTGGTTAGCTTGTGGAATTTCTCCTGGAACCAAGTTATTAAAGTCATGTCTAAACATTTTTTTCCGCATGCAAGAAACAGAACTGGAAGTTTAAAAAATTAAAAATAAAACCAAACACCTGTTCACTAAGTAACTTTTGATCTTCTGCTCTTTAACATTTTCACTGGATCTTGCAGTTACCATATGGTCCCATTGTAAAGTCAGTTAAGCTCTTTAGTCATGGACAAAGTCAGGCAATGGAAATGCACTGAGTTCGGGTTACTATATTGTTGGGTGCAGCCCTTGAAGATAATACATTTGTTTCTGGCTGTGCTGAGAAATGCGATAGTAGGGTGGCTTCAGTGGACACAAAGGGGATTTTAGTGTGAAAACTGATACAGGATGGACTTACAGAACACGGGTAGGTGGGGCTTCCTGAATTCTAACACCAGGTACATGCCTGCAGTAGGAACCTTGCTGAATAGCAGCCACTAGGTCCTCCTTGGACATTGCTCCATGTGAGACATTGTTGGAAGCCCAGCAAATGTTGGCTTCCTCTCCCTAGTCTAGCCCCAGGTATTTGTATGCCTCTTCTTGCTGGGCTCTGCCCCGCTCCCATTCTCACTGCTCTGGTCCCGGATTGAACGTCTGAGCTGAGTCTTTGCGCCTGCGCCTCTCCAGCCTCACTCACACTCCCGTGCACTTCCTCCTCCATGGCTGCATTCTTCTCTTTCCAGACTTTCGTTCTTCTCCAGGCTTTCCTCCTCTTCCTAGCCTGAACCCAGGGCCCATCACATAGGTTCTTATTAGCATCTGGAGTTTTCTTGACCTCCCCAGCTTCCACTTTCTCCATTTCCCATGTCAGCCTGCTTTGTGTTCCTTTTTGTCTCTAAGCATGGCAGGCTCAGAGCCACAGCTCAGTATTGATTGGAAACTCTTGGAATTGATATTATTTGTCTCTCTGATTTATGTCCTTCATCTTTGCTGTTAGCCAACAACAGCTTACCATCTGCTTCACTGAAGAGAGCTCCTACTGCACGGGCTTCCTGCCCACTCTCCTTCTTCCTGTTGACCAGTGTGAGTGTCCTGCCTCACTTCCTTCCCTGTACCTCTTCTTTTGCATTTTCTTATCCTGACTATCTTCTCCAAGGCTGTCTGTTTTTCACTTACTGGGCTCTGCATGCTCTCTCTCCTTTGCTCACCTCTGCTCCGCCTAGCAAAGTTAAAAGAGAAATGTCACTTTTGTGTCATAGACCTTCCCCCCCACCCCACGTCCATCATTTTTCTTTCTTTTTTTCCTTTTCGGTTTTTTTGAGACAGGGTTTCTCTGTGTAACAGTCTTGGCTGTCTTGGAACTCGCTTTGTAGACCAGACTGGCCTTGAACTCACAGAGATCCGTCTGCCTCTGCTTCCTAAGCGCTGGGATTAAAGGCGTGTACCACCACGCCTGGCTCTCATAATTTTTTAAAATGTTATTTATTTATTTTATATCAATCACAGGTTGGGTACTTTGCATCCCAGGCGGAGCCCCCTCCCTCATTTCTCCCCACTCTCCCCATCCCTCCCTCATCTCCTCCCCGCCCCCTCCAAGTCCACTGATGGGGAGGACCTCCTCCCCTTCCATCTGACCCCAGATCATCTTGTCTCCTCAGGGCTGGCTGCAATGTCCTCCCCTGGGATCTAGCCAGGCTGTTACTCCCTGGCGTGTATGGGGGAAGGATAATTTTTCTTTTAAAATAGACTATTTGGCTGGTGTGGTGGCATCTGGGAGGCAGAGACTAGTTGATCTCTGGGAGTTCAAGGCCAGCTTGGTCTATGTGTGCATTCCAGGCCAGCTAAGGCTACCCAGTAAGAGCCTGTCTCCAAAAGCAAACAACAAAAGAATACTTTCCTTTTATTGTCCTTCCTCTGTAGTCCTCTCTAGATTTTCATAGGAGGTGCCAAGTGGCCATACCGTTGCCAAACTAAACGAATGCCTTTCACTTTTCACCCCACCCGTCCTTCCCTTCACGCTGCACTCTCTTCACTCAGCACTTAGGATATCCTGGGTTGCGACATTTGCTTTTGCTCAGCCACAAAGGCTGGGCTTGTTTGAAACCGAGACAGAGGAATGTGCCTGGCTGTCGTCGTTTTCTCCTTTCCAGGGCCTGGGTAAGCAAGAAGAATCATGGGTGCTCCTGGTTCCTCTCTCCTTTTCATGAATCCCTTGTTCCCGACTTTGTTCTCCTCTGATGAGCTTGCTCATGGGCACCTACAGAAAGCTCTGTAGCTGAGCCTTTCCCTCTGTTGCTCCCAGGAGAACATAGACAGACCTGCTTGTTAAGAGCGCCCATCTCAGTCAGCCTAAGTGGGGGCTGGATTTTGCAGCATGCAACCTGCCATCTGGACAACTCACCACTGTGATCCACACCAGTTGGAACCTGCCTCAGTCAGCAGGGAGCTGAAGATCACGGGAAGGCGTGCTTCTCTGTATGGCTGCATGCCGTGGTGAGGACAGTCCTACTCTGTGTTGGGGGGTGTCTGCCACCATGACCTTCCCAAGGGAGGGGAGACTGAGCAGTGCTGTGGTTCTTCACCTGAGCTGAGCCTGGCTCCCCCAGAATCCTCCCATGGATCTTTCTCATCTGTGTTGGTCATCTCCCATCTGCTTGCTTAGATATTTTGGGGCCTGGAGGCAGATGGTAGCTGCTTTCCTGGAGACATTGTAGAAGAACACCTAACTTGACTTTGAGAATCTCATTTATGGCCTTGCCAGTGATGGGAGGTGTGACCTTGGGTCAGTTCCCTCGTCTACAAAGTTAGGGATCTCTCAGAGGATCTACAGCTCTACACATGACAGCTATCATTCCAAGGCTGAAGCCCAGGCCACAGAGGGTCAGAGGAACTCTGTGGGTGGGGACACAGCTAGGGAAGTCCCAGCCAGGCAGGGCAACAGTCTCCACAGGCCAAAGTGCGCTGCTTTGAAGCAAGTCTTCACTGGCTGGTGCTGCTTCTTGAGCCGTATGCCCATACCTTGAGCTGTACACTTCTCGGGTGTCTGGACATGTCCCTCCCATGTCCTTCCTAAAGTGCTCATTTGATCCACAGTGGCTGGGGACACAAGGAAGGGATGTAAGGGAAAGCATAATTGATTTTAAATGGACACTCACATTCACAACCAAATAAAAATAGCACTTTCCTTTACCAGCAACTGTGTCTAGAGTATTTTTTGAGTGAAAATTCTTGAACCTGCCTCATATCCTTCTGGAGCCTGGATTCCAACATCAGTAAGAGCATGAGCTAAAGAAGACCATCTGGAAGTGGGAAGAGGGAGAGGGTTTTTGAGGTTGTTGTTTGATTTAGTGTTTGTTTTGAGACAAGTTCTTACTATATAGCCCAGGCTGGGCTAGAAAGCCCAATACTCCTGCTTCAAGCTTCCCTAGTGATGGAATTATAGGTGTGCCCCACCACACCAGACACAAAGAACTTGTTTGTTTGTTTTGTTTTTCCAAGACAGGGTTTCTGTTAGCCCTGGCTATCCTGGAACTCGATTTGTAGACTAGGCTGGCTATGAACTCACAGAGATCCACCTGCCTCTGCCTCCCCAGTGCTGGGATTAAAGGCACACCCAGCTACAAAGAACTTTCTTGAAGGAGGTTCTCATAAGGTGCTTTTTCTAACTACCGCAGGCCTATTTTGAAAAGAAGGGTGTGTTCATCAGAAAGAGCAGCTCTGCTCCCCCCTCCCCACCCATATCCAGCCATTCACTTCCTCTGGAAGCTCATCCTCCTGGTGGTGGAGTGGCTATAGTGAAGGAGGGTTAAACGGCAGCAGCAGATGAAGCAGTAGGTGCTGGCGGAAGTGATGGGTCCTTCAGCAGAGCAGTTCTAAGCATGATTACAGGATCCTGGCCTAGGATCCAACCTTTTAACTACCTAAAAAGCCCTTTTAGTAAATCCGTTTTCTCTTTAAATTAGAACTGGCTTCTGTGAACTGTACCTAACCACCCTGGTGCAGAAATCCTGAGCATCTGATAAAAGTCATGGATGAACTCTTCCGAGCTCCAAACCTGTACACCCTATGATAGTTGCGCACTCACTTGCTTATCCCAATGTTACCTGACCCTCTAGCCCTCCTCTCTAACACATTCTTGCTTCCCATCTTGCCATAGCAGCCAGGCAATGGGGAGGAAGGCAGGAGTGTGCTGTCAGGCAAGAAAGCCCATGCTTTTGATGGCTTTTAATGTTCCAGGGGAGGCCTGGAAATCTCAGCCCTTCCTCTCCCAGACTTGACAAGAGCCTGGCACTTTCTCTGCTCCTGTGCTGTTGTCCATGTTATGTTCTCATTAATTTCAGGGTTATTTCTCTACGTTCCTGGGACGGACACTGAGCCTTTGCTCCCTGATTCTTGGTTCCATAGCAAGCTTCTGTGTGCCCGGCACACAGGCCTGCAGCATGCCCTCTGTCTCCATGCCTGGCCTGTGGATTATTTTATATAATAAGCATAGTATCCAGGCACAAGAGAGCTTTTCAGGGACTATACAAAGTCCCCCAAACAACAAAAATACGGAAGAGCAAGGGTTGGTGAGACGGCTCTGTGAGTGAAAGCACTTGTCCTGCGTTCAGTCCTCTGGACTCAGATGGTAGAACTTCTTCCAAAAGTTGTCCTCCGACTTCCACATGCATGTACCTACTCACATACATACCCCACACACTAAATAAATGTACTAAAAAATGGAAAGCCATAAGCTTCCTAAACCTCATGAGCTAATGGTAATGTTGGACTAGAACTCGGCCGCATGACACAGGAGTCTGTAGTCTCTTCATTCAAAATGTCTGACTCTGAAAATTTTCCTGAGCATCAGACAAAACATCAGGGAGGTGCCACAAAGTTCTTGGTTTATAGCCTGTTGCAGTGCGATGACAGCCCTGTAGATGGCGCCTGAGGCATTTTCTTAGTGCCCATGGAAGGCCAGGAATGCTTGGTAGGGTAATTCCATTCTTTCAGGGAAGACTGCTCAGCAGCAGGGCATTAGCACAGTCTTAAATTGGCTCCCTGTTCCTTAATTTGGAGGAAGGAAAAATGATAACAGATAACACCTTGACTGTGTGATCAAAATTGTATTACCAATCAGTAACAGGTGGACACACTGTGCTCATCCAGATGTGATATCCTGAGGAGGATGTAGTATTTTCCACACAGGAGTAGTATTACCTACACGGGACCGTAAGGTGTCTTGTGGCTGAGAATGAGTGACCTGAATCTGATCACAGAGAAAAATCAGAGAAACAAATGCTATGTTGAATGAAAGCAGGAGACCTGGGACTGGATTCTTTTACAAATGTGTTAGTCTTACTATTTTTAATTTGTGTATGTGTGAGTGTGTCTAAGTGTGGGTATGTGAATGTGTGTGCACATGCTTGAGGAGGCCAGAGATGTTAGATCTCCCTGGAACTGCACTGACAAGCTGGGAATTGAGCTCTGGTTTTCTGGAAGAGCAGAACATGCTCATTACCTCCAAGTTATCTCTTTTAGTTGAATCATTCCCGTTGTTAGGGACAGAAAACTTGGGGAAATGGTCCAGCCTAAGGGAGGATACAGAGACATGGGGACTGTGGTTAGTTTTTGTCAACCCAACACAAACTGGAGTCACCAGGGAAGACAAAACCTCAACTGAGAGTAAGCTGGTTAAGCAGCATCCCCTACAGCCTCTGCTTTGGCTTCTATCCTGACTCCCCTCAGGGATGGACTATGACAAATAAACCCTTTTTCCCTCAAATTGGTTTTGGTTAGTGTTTTTTCATAACAATAGAAAGCAAATTAATCTAACAACTAAATGCAGTATCTAAGTCCACACTGGATCCTGTAATGGAGGAGGAAAATTACCCTAAAGGACGTTATTGGGTCAACTGATGGAAGAAAGAAAAAGATTCTTTCTTCCATTGCCTTGGCACCTTGACCAATCAACAACAAAGACATGGGTCTACTCCTAGGTTCTCTCTCACTGATCTGTGTGCCTGGCTTTGTGTCAACATGACCCTGAGAGTTTGAGGTGTATGAACCCTCCAACTTGCTCTTCCTCCTCCTCCTCTTAATGTAGCCTGCTTTGGGCTCATTTCATTTTCATATGGACTTTAGGATCAGGTAACAGATTCAACAAAAAGAGACTGAAACTTTAGTTAGCAGTCATGTTGTTGTTGTAATCTGCTAGGGAGCACTGGCATTTTAACTGCCTCAAATGTCCAGTCAAAGGGCTCAGTATGTACCAACCTGAACTCTGATTAGTTTTATCTGATGAAGGCGGCTGGACCAGACATTCAAAACTGAATTGAGGCACGGAGTAAATGGACAGATATTTATGTTACAATGAGCTGTGAGGATAAGTTCTATTTGTAGACTATTTGTTCTATTTGTTAAATAAAGGTGAAAAAGGCTCACACAGACTGCTAGAGCCTGTTAGAAAAAAAAAGTTCCACTAGGAAAAACTTAGTTTAAATTATTCGTTTCCAAATACAAGTCCCATTTAAAAATCTCCATAGAGCATATAATAATCTAAACATCTCAACTTGTCACAACAAAAAAATTGAGTGGTTTCTTGTAATATAAAGACTCAAGTATTTGTTGTTGTTTTGTTTTTGTGCAGTGTTGGGGTTAGAAAAGTACTTAAGCAATGTGCTAACATATTTTGAAAAACATAAAATTTAATTAATGCATAAATCAGCTGGGTTTGGTGGCACAGCTGATAGTCTCAGCACTTGATGGCTGAGGCAGGGGGATCAGAAGGAGTTCAAGGCCAACCTCAATTACATAGTGTGAGGTCAGTCTGAGATCATCTCAAATAAAACAAAAACTAAATACACAACACACACATACAGACATAGACAATACACACACACACACACACACAAACACACATCAACCATCTTTGACTTAAGACAACAAAAATCTACCTCTCTGCCCACGCCCAAACTCAGGTACCTTTATCAACAGGGTCAACTAAGGCTGGAACAAGCTGTGCTGGGTTCTCCCGTGTTTGTTATGTCTTCATGCTTCAATTCTGTCTTCTCTTCCTTAAATGTCAGCAATTTGATACTCCACAGTGGTTGATGTTACCCTGGAGTGTTTAAGTAAATGGCATATAATATTTGCTGCCAATGGTGACGTTAATAATTACAGGAACAGGAGGAGAGCATGTTGTGGTTGTTTAGGTGACCCCTGGAATAGAGCGAGGTCCTTGGCAGTGTCTAGAGTTTGTTGTGTTAATGGTCATGGTGTTGCCATTTTTCACCTTTCTGAGAACGAGGACCTGGGCTCTGGTAACTAGCCATCATATTTAATGTGGCTGCCTTGAGTTACTTGAACACTCTGAAAAATGTTTTTATCTGGCATAATTCCAGGGTTTCCTAAGAAGGTCTAGGATGTCCCTGTGTCTATTTTACAGATTTGTGAGTGCATCACTTTCCTCCATAGCTTTTTTGGTTTCTCTCTATAAATGTTAGTGATATTTACACATTGGAAATGAATATTTGTCTATTTATTAATCTACATATTTACCTACCCATCTATATTGTACCATATTCTATAAAAATACCCCTTTCCTTTCTCCCTTCCTTCCATTACTAAAGGAATTGTTTGGTTTTTTGGTGTTTTCTTTCCCTTTTTCTTTTTGGATAGCTAGGCTAGGCCCTCCAAGGCACTGAAACAAACAGAAGTCAGAAAGGTCAGGTTCTTAATATTGTGCTACTTCTTGTAAGGGAAGAAAAAACTCACTATGTCATTGAGGGTGGCCTCTAACTCTTGATCTTCCTGCCTCAGCCTCTCAAGTGCTGAGAGTAGAAACCAGTGCCACTAGGCCCAGCAATTTATACATTAAGTTTTATGTTATCTAAAAATATTTTAGCAAAGTGCTAAGTACTCTCAGCATTGAACAAACGAAAAAAAATAGTTAAAAGACTCTATATCACACACACGAAAATCACTGTTTTTCTATTCTCTATGACTAATGTAGAGGTGTTTAGATTCTGTCGCATCAAGATTTTCTTTTTTGAATGGGAGCTTATTTGAAAAGTATGTAATTCAAATTTTAACTTTTTCCTAATGAGGTTTGGCTTTGCTATCTCTTAGGCTTTGCCACTCTAGATGGTGTTTGTGCTGGCAGGCCGTGAAACGCTGTAAGGTGATAGACTGGGGTGGGAGTCCTCCAGAGAGGAGGGTCAGGGAGGGCTTTTGGGGAGGTGGTAACTGAACTGTCTGAATGAGGAGAAGGAAGTAGCCTTGGGGAACTATGGAAGCAGAGCCTTAGAGGCAGAACAAACAGCAAGGGCAACGTGTCTGAAGCAGCTTAAAAATCAATACAGCAGATCATTAAAAAAAAAAATCAAAGTCAGAATGAGGGAAACATAGAAGAGAATAAAGTAGTTGTAATGTGGGCACATAAGCTGCTAAGTTTAATCAAGTTATTAAAACTGACCTGCAAATTTGAGCCCCATGTCCTGCAATCCATGTTAAAAAGGGAAATGGAATTGATTTTATGATTTTCTTCCTTCACAGGGATAAGGCACGACTTGTTTTCCTAAGAGAATAGAAAGTGTGTTACATGGACCTTCCTACATGGGCCATAGGGTAATTGGATTAGTGTGGCAAGAGATCTCTACCCATGCCTGTTTCTTTATAGAAGTATTGGTTTATCCTGAATTTTTGGGTGGGCCTAGTATAATCACATGGGTTGTTTATTTATTTTGTAGTCCTGGAACCAAACCCAGGGCCTTACACATGCTAGGCAAGTCCTCTGTTGCTGATTTATATCCCAGCCTTCAAATGGTCCTGTAGAGCCTAGAGCCTTCCCCAGTGGAATTAGAGGCCAACAAAATCTCACAAGTGTTTCTGTTATTAAATATATGTACAGTGGATGGCACTCTAAAACATATTTCTTTTTTTTAACAACATATTTTTCTTTTTCTTTTCCTATTTATTTATTTTTTTAAATATTAGTTACAGTTTATTAACTTTGTATCCCAGCTGTATCCTGCTCCCTCATTCCCTCCCAATCCCACCCTCCCTCATCTCCCCCCCCCCCCGCCCCTTTCCAAGTCTGCTGATTGGGGAGGACCTCTTCCCCTTTCCTCTGACCCTGGTTTATCAGATATCTTCAGGACTGGCTAAACATATTTCTTTTAGTGACTTATGAACCAAAAAAAAAAAGGAGAAACTCTGGGCTAGGCAGGCCGGAAAGGTTTGGGAAATCATTCTTAAAATAACTGCTTTAAGGCCAGGCATAGTGGTACATGCCTTAAATCCCAGCGCTCAGCATGCAGGCAGATCTCTGTGAATTTGAGGTCAGCCTGGTCTACACAGTGAGTTCTAGGACACATAGAGTTGTATAGTAAGTCCTGTCTCAAACAAAGCAAAACAAAAACCCACCACTACCACCAACAAGGCAAACCCTCTCACAGATATAGAGATGTCACGAATATTTAATGACAGCCAGGGAAAGAACTCCAGTCTTATTTAAAATTTATTTATTTTTATTATTGAGCTTGTGTCATGGTGTGTGTTTGAAAATCAGAGGACAACTTGCAGGTGTTGCTTTTCTCCTACCTTTGCCTGAGTTCTGGGAGCGGAACAGGCTGTAAGGCTTGGTGTCACAGTGTCTCTATCTACTGAGCCATCTTGTTAGCCCCTAATAGCATTTCTTAATATAAGGAGGCAAAATAAGGCCGATGCTAAAGACTTGGACTAGGCAAAGGTACAAGGGTGAAGATACAGTGGTACAAACATACAGCTTTCAAGGCTCTGGAGTGGCAGTCAGATGGTTCAGTGGGTCGTGGTAAGGGTAGTGGGGAGGGTGTGTAACTTGAACTTAAGTTTGAACCCCACATCTGAGTCCCAAGAGTTGTCCTCTGATCTCTGTATGAACACCATGGCAGAGGTGCACATTCTCAGGCACAAAAATAATAAAATTAAATGGATATAGATGAGTGTGTGTGTGTGTGTGTCACCTGCCAGAAGACAGACGCAGGTGTTGTTCTTAGGAACTATCTTGTTTTTTGACCCAGGATCCCTCACTGCTAACTGGCCTGAAGCCTATCAAGCCCCAGGGAACATCCTGTGTCTACCTCCTCAGCGCTGGGATTATTAGCATCCCCAGTTTTCTTAAGTTATTTTGTTTTTTTACTTTGATTCTAGGGATCAACCTCAGATACTTATGTCTGGATAGTAAGTATTTTACCAACTGAACTACCCCTAGACTACAGTGTTCTTTGACGGTCTGACCCAACTCTGAATAAAACCTAGTCCACGGGTTCCCAACACACACACACACACACACACACACACACACACACACACACACACACACACAGCCCCTAAAAAACTGGGATCTATTTAATCAGAATCAGAGTGTATAACGTGAATCCACATTTAAACACAAAATAAAGCAAAACAAAAGGAATGCTGTAGGTGCCTCTGATGTGTAGCAAGGTTGGGTGTCACTGACTGCAGGGGAGGTCTCATCATTCCTTTCCAACAATTCTTCCTGCCAGTGTTTTCCCTTAACCCAGGCTTTGTCAGATGCTTGCAGTTATTTTTTGGAAGGGTCTGGAGTGTGGAAGGCTTCCCGGTGGTTTGTTAAGGGCAGATCCATGCATGTCACGGTTCAGTGAAGCAGATTACCTCCTCTTCTAGAGGATATTGTGGTAGAACACTCATGCTGGGATGGGCGGTCATGCCATCTTCCCATAGGAGCAAGGAGGTCATACAGAGTAAAAAGTCTCACCTCCCTTCCAGACTCTTGTTAGGCAATAGTTCTGTAATTTTCCAGGACATTGCTTGGCCAGGATCCAAAGTTCTATAATACAGTACCTGGCCGGGAGTATTTGTGTTTGAAAAATGGTTTCCAAAACGAAGTTACTAACTACTCGTGATCATTTGGAAGGTTCCCCCTCCCCCACATGAAAGGAACAGGATGAACTAAGTAGTTGCCAAATGTACACCTGTAAGCAATAAAATGAATTGCTCTGTTGTACTGTTACTGGCCATCAATCACCCTAATTTTAGACGACATCTGCGTTGAATAATTATTCTAGTCCACGTAGCCTTGAATTTCTTCCCTACAGCTGCTGAAGAGCAGGACCCGGCCCACTGAAGCCAGTCCTAGTTCAGGTCAATAACAGAACATTAGCATACAGCTGGGGCCTGCTTTTCAAGTTTCCATTGCCTGCGGCACACACTGGGATGGCCCCAGAGAGGCTCGGGACAAATCCAGAGCTGTATTGTTCGACTCGTCACGGGCCACTTCAGCCTTTCTGCGGCGGCACACAGCCACCTTCTCGGCCGTGACGCTCGGGCCGCGCTCACGTGGTCCGTGCGCCCACTGGCCGGGCGAGCCTGGCCGCACGAGCTCCGGCAGCCTGGGCCGGCGCCTGAGGCCGTGCGCCCGCTAGCGGCAGGCCGGCGACGGTGCAGGCGAAAAGCGTTTCCTCCACCCCCCTGCGCCTCTGTGCTCGAGGCCGGCTTCGGTGCTGGGTTCCCGGGGAGCGGCCCGCGGGGGCCGGGCTCCGGGGCACGTGGGCGCCGTTGCGCGGCCCGCGCTCTTCCTCGCAGGCCTCCCTGGCGGGGAGAGCCGGGGCTCCGCGTTCGCTGTGGCGCTTTGTCCCGGCGCGGACCCCGTCCACCTCCTGGGTTGGCCCCGGGGGGGGGGGGGGCTGAGAAAAGTTAAGCTTCTTAGGCTTGGCGTTCGGGGCCCGGTGACCACCCGCGTCGAGTATGCGCCTTGGTCGGGGGTAGCCCCACCCGGCCCGCGGTGAGTGGCCGCCGGGGCGCCCCGCTGCGCCCAGTCGCGCCGCCCGAGGGAAAGGGTGGCGGGAGGGGAAGGCCGCCTCCGAGCGCCGCCGTTGCTACGGCAACCGCGGGCAAACGGGCCTCCGGGCCTCCAGCTGCCGGGCTGACTAGCTGCCAGCGCCAAGGAGGGACCTGGTGATGATCACGGACCCTTCAGGAGTTTCCCCGGGGTTCGTAAGCAGTTGGGACTTCATTTCCCTCTGGTCTGGTGCTTGGGGTTGTCCCAGGCTGCTTGGGTCCATCTACACCTCCTCCCCCTCCGTCCCACTTTCACCACAGGAAACATTTTTGAAAGTTTAACTAAGGGTAAGTGTGTGTGTGCGTAAAAGTCCTTGAAAGCTGTAGAGTTTGTAGAGTTGTAAGGGTTTGATTTCCTTTTATTTCCTAAGAGCTTACCACCCAGTAGGACCTCGTTTTGTGGTAGCAGTTTCTTTGGGCACTTCCTCGCACGTAGTGGGTACTCAGGAGATAGGCCCATGTTAAGAGCAGTCTGAGGACAGGGGCATTCAAACCTGCTGCCTCAGTTTCCTAGATGCAGGTTAGAATTTATCACATAGTTGCGGGTTAAAATGAGCCTGCGCGGGTATTGCCTTGTGAATGACAAATGGAAAGTGGTCAAGTTAGTTGTAGGGGATAATTGCACCTTTGGGCCGCTCCTCATTCCTCAGCACAGTTGAGGAGGACCCTGACCATCCACCTGCAACGTCAGACCAGGATCCTGGCAGCCGCGATACATAGGGGGAAGGATCTGTGAGTGGAACGCAAAATCAACAGATTTTGAACTTAAGCATGTTCACCAGGCCATGTCTTCAAATTGTGAGTGCTATGTGGAGATGCTACACATTTAAAATTCTAGTCTGCGTAAGCCACCAATGTTCTTTTCCTAGTGAATCAGACATCTACTTAGTTTTCAAGCTGGGAATTTTGCCCTCTGTCAGTACCTACTTCTCCTTCTATGTTCATTTTGTCATCCATTTGTGATCATGTTGTCTTCATACCAAACATCAGAACTTCCATCACTCTAGACAGGGTTACCACTATTTTGTCTCTTGTAGTTACCTGTTAATTGGCCTGAAGTCATCATCTTATTTTAAAGTATTCCCATCTGTGTCCCCCCCCCCCCCACTGCAGCGGGAACAATATTTAAAACATACAAATTGATTATGCTGGGCCAGAGATGGCTCCTTGCCCCCAAGTCCGATGACCTGACTTTGATCCCCAGGGCCCATGTGCTAGAAGGAGAGAACAGACTTCACAAGTTGTCCTCTGACCTCTGCACATGCACACACAAAATAAACAAATGGTTAAAAAAATTAGCATGCAGGGGGGCCTGGATTAAATCTCCAGTCCTCAAAAGAAAGAAAGAAAGAAAGAAAGAAACAAACAAACAAACAAAAGTACTTTAGGCCAGGCATGGTGGCTATCTCCTAACTTGTTTTCTTCCTGATGTAGTCTCCACATAGCTGGGATTACAAGTATGGACCATTGTGCATGGGTCCGTTTTCCATCATGATTTTCTGTCTCATTTCAGGACCTTTGCACACGTCTCTTTCTGTCATTGCTCCTCTCTTAAGTCTTGCTTACCCTTAATCTCCGAGGCCAAATATTTTCTCAGGAAAACTATATTTGATTGTTTTGTCTGAGACGAACCTCCTCAACATTGGCTTTTCTGACACTAGTTATTTCTTTTTAGTAGTATTTGTGTGTCTGGCACATGGTATGTCATTAATAACTAACTGGGTGCTTGAATTATAACTATTCTCCTCCTGCATTCAATAGTATATGAAAATATGCTGTGGTTACAGAACCAGACAGATGGTTTATATGTTAATTCTAGTTCTGTCACAGTTCTGTACCTGGAACCTGTCTGATGTTTCATTTTACTGAAGGGTGATATGGTGTATACATGGTACCACTTCTGGGTTCCAGAATGTACATATATTTTACCTTTGTGCTAGTTTGAATAAGAGTGGTCCCTGTAGGCTTACATCTCTGAAAGCTTGGTTATCTGAGAGTGGTACTACTTGAGAGGGATTAGGAGGTGTAGCTTTGTTGGAGTAGGTGTGGCAGGCTTGGAGGAAGTTTGTCACTGGTGGGTGGTCTTTGGGTTTCAAAAGCTCAAGCCAGGCTCAGTGTCTCTCTCCCTGCTGTCTGTGGATCTGGATGTAGAACTCTCAGCTCCTTCTCTAGCACCATGTCTGTCTGCATGCTGCCATGTTCCCCACCATGACAATAAAGAACTAAACCTCTGAAATTGTAAGCAAGACCCAATTAAATACTTTCCTTCATAAGAGTTGCAATGGTCATGGTATCTCTTAACAGCAATAGAATACTGACCAAGCTAGCCCTGAATGTCATCAAGTATAATCAAATTCTCTTTAGTAAACGGAATCCACTCTTTTTTTAACAAAGATTTATTTATTATTATGTATACAATGTTCTGTGTGCATGTACACTGACATGCCCAAAAAGGGCATTAGATCTCATTATAGATGGTTGTGAGCCACCATGTGGTTGCTGGGAATTGAGCTCAGGTCCTCTGGAAGAGCAGCCAGTGCTCTTAACCTCTGAGCCATCTCTACAGTCCCTGGATGTTGGGATAAAAGTGATACATAATTTGGCATCAATCACTTCATGGCAAGTGAATTTACCAAAAATTTATGAAAACATGTTGTTTCCATAGCTTTTTGGATTTTTGAATTATTGTCTAGAATGTCAGTCTGTTTCAGTGTAACCCTAATTCAGTCATCTGAGTGCCTCAGTTTTTCATTGAGAAGTCAGACATGACATTAGCACTAGTCTGGCTAGAGTTCAACATCACATTGCTTTGAGTAGTCAATGAATTAGTACATTTGAACTACTTGGAACACTGAATGGTGCTTAGTCAGCAATGTGTGAGGGTCTGCTCTTATGCCATTTTCTTAGCTCCATAATCACACTATGAATGAAGCTTAATTAGCTATTATTATTGGATATTTATATGCCAACTACCAAATATAATGATGAATGCCTTCATAATTTAATCTCTTCATTGTGTCATTGCTGCTTAAATCAGTTTCTCAAAAATGAAATTACAAAGGATAGGAATGCTGTGTGTTCTTAAGTCATAGGGCTACTCTGCTCTCCACAAGCTGATACAGTCTTCAGCTCTACCATCAGCTGTATGATGCTCCTGTTAGCATTTAAAAAAACAACAACCCCAAACTTTGCCCATTTCCTCTTCATTTTAACTCATTTGTTTAAGCACTAAAGAAAACCTTATTATTAGCTGTTAGCTCTTTCTTTTACCTGAATTGCCTATACAAGCTCTTTGAAGGCTTTTCTAGACATAGTAATTGTACATATTCATGTGGTACAGTGTGGCATTCAAATACATGCACATAGCATGTAATGATCAGATCAGGGCAACTGACATATTTATCACTTCAGGCATTTTATCCTTTCAATTAGCAGTTTTAAAATCTTTGTCATTGACAGTAGATATCCTATTGTGCTGGGCATATTAAAAGTTATTCCTCCCATTCAGATGCACCCTGACCCACTTACCATACCCTGCCTGTTTTTTTCTTACTATGGTTTGATTTCTGTCTTCATTGGCCTAGGCAGGAACCAGTATCCTGGGCTTTGGCAGGAATTAGATAATGTGTCACTGGGGCCCAGGGCAGGTTGTTACTTGCCTGTAGGCTACTGTACTGGCTGGTTTTGTGTCAACTTGACACAAACTAGAATCATCAGAGAGGAAGGGGCCTCATTTGAGGAAATGCCTCCAGGAGATCCAGCTGTAATGAATTTTTTCAATTATTCATCAGTGGGGGAGGGCCCAGCCCATTGTGGGTGGTGCTATCCCTAGGCTGGTAGTCCTAGATTCTATAAGAAAGTGGCTGAACAGGCCAGGGGAAGCAAGTCAATAAGAAGCACCCCTCTATGGCCTCTACATTAGCTCCTGCCTCCATAATCATACCGTGTTTGAGTCCTTGTCCTGACTTCTCTTAATGATGAACAGCAATGTGGAAGTGTAAGCTGAATAAATCCTTTTCTCCCCAACTTGCTTTTTGGTTATGATGTTTCATTGCAGCAATAGAAAATCCTAAGACAGCTTCTGAGTATGGTAGAAACCAATGCTTCAGAGGCTAAGTCTTGGGTGAAATCTGAAGTCTAGGCAATGCTGACCTTCAGTACACCAGGGGTGGGAAGAAAGAAGACATCCAGGTGGGCGGCAGAGGCTACCGGTGTGATGATGGGAGGCGGCTCAAAGCAGGGAGAAGATTCATTTCCTTTCCATAGGAACATTGCAGATTCATCTGTGGAAGTTCAGGGATGCTCCGGGCTCTCTGAGAACTATTGATATGATAAGAACATCAACTCTTTGCTGGTCATACAAGTGTTGTTGTTTTTTTTCCTCCATAATTGCTTTTCCATTTGTAATGGCTTTTTGTTCTGAGGAGTCTTGAGGAGTGAACTCAGGGCCTCATATCATGTACTCAACATCCCTTTCTCCTATGTAATTTTATACTTAGGATGTTCTTACACAAAGGCTGGACAACACCCTACACGTTCTTTAAATGTTAGCATGTTTTCTTTAAACAATTTTATTTTCTGATACTGGTAAATCAAGAGGTAGTGACAGTAGGCAGAGGACAGTCGAGATTCTAGGGAGACAGCACAGTGGTACCAGCACTTTCACACAAGCATGAGGACCTGGGTTCAGGTACCAGCACCTTCCTAAATGGCTGTAGTCAGTGTAGTGTCTGTAACTTCACAGAGTTGGGGTTTGTGTGCTGAGCCAGGAGGATCATTGCTAGCTGCTAGCCTAGCTCCAGGTTCAGTGGCTGATCCTGTCTCAAAGGAAAAAGGTAGAACTCCACAGAGCAGGACACCCATCCTCTTCTGGCTTCTGTGAGTGTGCGAGCAGTTATACATATCTGGAATATGTACCCACACACCACACCTACCCACACCCACAGCCCCAACACAGAGTTGAACAGTGTACTTATAAAAAATTCCACCAAATGATGAAGGCTGGTGCTCATTTCATCTTCATGTCTCACTGAAGAGGGAAGAGAAGAGTGTGCTATGTAGGGAGGGTAAAGAAGACTGTCTGATGTGGCTGCCAGAGGTAAACCTGTGCAGTTGTTTCTTTATCTGTGAGAATCAGAGAAGTGTCTTCTGAAAGAGAAGATATAATCCTGAAGGTATTTTCTGCTCTCATGTATGTGATGATCTTTCATAGTATTTTGTACTCACAGTTGCTACATACTGAGGAGTAATGTTTATTTTTAAATAGAGGCTTAAATATGGAAAAATGTGACAAAGTTAATTGCTACCTTTCTGGTGTACTTACAGGATGTGTTTCTCTCCCCCTCTGAATTCCACTACATCTTCCTGAGGCTAATTATGTTTTGCTTGGATTTACCTTTAGGGTTGTAGGATATGAATAATCGTCACATTGATGTTAAACACTATTAATATATCTACCCTAAATTTATTAACTTAAATAAATTGTACAGTGTATAAGAAATGAATCACCTCCCAAGTCTTTGTGGTTTTATTGGCTCAATGTTTTTAAAAAGCTTGTAGAGTGTGGGCAATGATTTTAATAACTAATTAAAATATCCTTTCTATGTGTTGTAGACTACATAAAATTAGCTTTTGAAATAATCATTGATTATATACATCTGTATGTGACATGGAAATAGATGCAATTATATTTGGGGGAGAGGAAAAGGGCCAGTGAGAGGCTGAGGAAGGACAAGGAGAGTGATGGGGGAGCAAATAAGTGTAAGTAAACTTGTAAAACCATCAGAAGGAAAACATTGCTTTGCATACTTACCAAAAAATGAACAACAAAAATCATTGAAGTCATCATTTTGAATTCCAGTCAGGAGTAATAAATTAGGAATAAAATAAGAAAAAAAGCGCCCAGTTCTTTGTGTGTCTTTAGTGTTAAAGATAGGTTTGATGCTGTTTATAAAGTTTGGTGTGGTACTGCATGCCTCTAATCCCAGTGCTTGAGGGGCTGAGGTGGGAGGTTTGAAAGTTTGAGGCCAGCTGGTGTGGTGGCATACACCTGTAATCCCAGCACTTGGGGAGGCAGAGGCAGGTGGATCTGTCAGCCAGCCTGGTCTACAAAGCGAGTCCAGGACAGCCAAGGCTACACAGAGAAACCCTGTTTCAAAACCCAACAAACAAACAAACAAACAAACAAACAAAACAAAACAAAAGTTTGAGGCCAGTTTGGGCTATATAACAGGATCTTGTCTCAAATTGTTATCATTGTCTTATTTTTGGACATGAATTCTTTAGTAAGTATTATAAACTATCAGAAACACTTATTTTGCAAATATCTATTGGGTGCTTATGATGTGCCAGACTCAATTTTAGGATATTGAACTATGTCTTCACATTTGCATTGCATGTGTTTGCTTGGGGCTCAGTATTGTTTTTCCCTCTGAGACAGGACTTCTTTGTATAGCGCTGGCTGTCCTGGAACTGACTCTGTAGACCAGGCTGGCCTTGAACTCTCAGAGATTTTGAGTTACTTGCATGTTGCCTCTGCACTCCTCTTCTCCCTCCCCCCCCCCATCCCCACGCTGTGATCAAATGCATGCACCACCACCCAGATTGTGGCTCAGTATTTTTAACATGAGCTGGTAGTTATTTTGAAAATCTCATCTGGACTCATACCTATTAATTCATGGATTCATGACAAAAGCATTATAGAAAAATCATTTAATGTGGAAGGCCAAGATGGTGGCCACTGAAGTACTGGTCATTGTGTTGAAGTCATTTGTCACCTGCCTGTGAATACCTGTGAGGCTCCAGCTCCTGCTGCTTGAATTCCGTCCAGTTTGTTTGCTGTTAGCAGGTTTCACCTAGGTCATTTTCTATGTGTTCTGGGGAGCTTAGGTCTTAACTGCTTGAGATTTTCTGGAAGAAGGTCCATATTTATTCTTGAATGTTTTTTGTGGAAGTCCAAGTAATTTTCTTCTCAGACTTCTTAAAATATTTATCTAATCAATTATTTATTTATTTCTGTAATATTGTGTATGTGTGTGTGTGTGCATGCACATGTGTGGTATGCACATGCATGTATCATTGTGCATTGTGTGCAACTACTACGGGGAGATGTGAACAAACCTTTACTTACCCAAGATGGGGAACTGTTAACAGACCAACGTAAGGACACCAGAGTTCAACTTGATGAAACAATGAATTTTTTATTGGGTTACTAACAGGAGTATGTTGAGAAACTTAGAGGAACAGGGATGGTTCAAAAGCACCTCCAACACCAGAAGGCCACCCTCACATGGGAGATGGCTCACATGGAACCTGGAGTCCATTGGGTGACTTACAGATAGCAGGACAGGTCTCTTCCTGTCTCTTGCAGGAAGCTCAGCTGGTCTCTGCCTTCTTAGCAACTCTTACTGCTTGGGGGTGGGGGAGATGCCTAGCGCATTTGGTAAGATTCAGGGATTTCCTGAGTCTCTGGAGTTGTTTATTTTCTGAGTCTTAGCTTCCGCTCAGAAGGTACCCAGTCTTTAGAACTTACAGAGTTCTACACAGCACATGCATCTGGATGCTAGAGAACAACTTGTGAGAATCAGTTCTTCCCTTCCACCATGTGGGTCCTAGGGATCAAACTCATGCTAGGTGGCATGTGCCTTTACCTACAGATCCATCTCACTTACCCTCAAACAACTTTCTTAATTAAAAAAAAAAACACCCTTTATTTTATGTATAACAACACGACTTATATATCATTTACCAGAGTGTCTTCAAGCTGTCTTTCTTTCGTAGTGTACATAGCACTTCATTTACAACTATGACCATTAGTTAATGGGCATTGTGGTTTTTTTCTTGCATATTTTAAATGAGTGAATGTGTGTGTACAGGTGTTGGCATGAGCCTGTATTTTCAGGGATGGTTCAAAAGCACCTCCAACACCAGAAGGCCACCCTCACATGGGAGGTGGCTCACATGGAACCTGGAGCCCATCGGATGACATACAGGTATGGGTATGTATTGTATGCATGAGTAGAATTGCTGGTCTTCTGGGAACTTTTTAAGGAACTGTTGAATGCTATCCCAAAGCAGTTGTACTATCTTACATTTTCCCAGTAAATTTCAAGGACCCATTTCTCTCAGAAGACGTTGATAACTGACAAAATATTGGGAAACAATGACTGGCTAGGCTAGCAGTGCCAGCCTGTGTAGTCTGTTTTGCTGTTTTGCTGGGTTCAAACGGAAAGTCCGTTGTGATGGAGAGCATAGAAATGCAATTAGTACTTAAGGGTTAACATTTGTTTTCATTTTATGCTTTTTATTCTAAGCTCATCTCTAGAAAATGATCTTTTTTTTTTTCCCTGTCATTTTTAGCTTTTCTCCACACATCTGCTCTTTGAGTTTTTGCCTTCTTGATTTTCTGGAAGTTAGGACTTCACTTTACCACTACCCTGAGTTACATAGAAGTCTGACCTAAACTCTTACCGTGCTAAGAATTGTTGAGGAGCAGGGTGTGGTAGTGCTCACCTATAATCCTAGGACTTGGAGGTAAAAGATAGATGGGATTTCAAGGTCAGAGTGCATAGGGAGGTCCAGGCCATCCAGAGTTGTATAGTAAGACCTTGCCTCGAAACCAAACAGTCATTGAAGGAAATGTCCTAAAAAGAGATTGGTTAGCTGTGGGAAGAGAGGACAAGGCCGTTGTTTTATTATACAATATTTGAGGAGTTGTTCAAATACACTTGACAGAGGCCCAGAATTTGGTCATATGTTCTGGTCCTGTCACTGAGCAGCTCTGTTTTTTTCATCTACATTCCTTTCAGCATAAACTAATTCTGTGCTTCAGAAACATAACATGCAATGCCTGTACGATGGGATCTGGATTCCTGAGCAGATTGAGTAGCAGCATGGTAGCCTTTTGAGTTCAGCCATCAGTGACTTGAAATTGTAATAGCTGTATTTATTATGCCAGTTCTGAATGAGTTATTAATAAGCCTTTCCTTGGTCCCATATTATCTCTGGTTTACAGGCTAATTTGTTTTTTAGTAGGATTTCCTTAAATTATACTGGATGTTTCATCACTAGAATGTTTAAAATGGCTTATTGCAAGATTCAGGGAAACTAAAGCCTTAATTACATCTAGTATTTTTTATTATAGTTGATTCGTTAGATGAGTTCAAAAGTAACTTATTTTAAAGAAATTAATACTTTTTATATAACTACATTTCTTGCAAATTTAGAAAATTTTGGACATATCATTTTCCCATTACTCCTTTAACTTAGGCTATGGAGTAGCATAAAAATTGGTAACTTCCTTCATGTTGAATAGCATGTTGACATTTTATCTTAGTACAATCCCGTATGTTTCTTTTTTTCTGGACAGGGTTTCTCTGTGTGGGTATGGTTGTCCTGGAACTCATGTTGTAGACCAGGTTGGCCTTGAACTCACAAAGATCCACCTGCCTCTGCTTTCTGAGTGCTGCCATGCTGGGCTCCCCTGTTTTTTATTGTTGTCTTTGCCTAGTATTGACGTGTGTGTGCGTGTGTGTGTGTGTGTGTGTGTGTGTGTGTGCGTGTGTGTGTGTTTTCCTGGGACTTTTCACAGTGCTCATTGAGACATGCCATGTTGGTAGCAGGGGGTTCCCAAGTTTGAGACTTTTCCATGTTGCTGTTCACTAGTAAGTAAATGTTGATCAGTTTGTATTTATAATGTTTAGTTATAGGTGCCAGCTTTCAGTGACTGTATTGACAAATTGAATTTAATCTGTGGAATTAAAAGATGGGGTGGGGGAGAGAGACACAGAGACAGAGACAGATAGACAGAGAGAAAGTAGAGACAGAGAGACAGAGACAGCCTAACTGGTAGGTAGCCCAGCCCTGGAACCATACCTGGTGCTACATACGTGTTGTTATAGAGAAATTTATTTCATGTATTGACTTGTGTTTTTAGTTTTGTCATCTGTTCCTGTTGTTATAAAGGGGTGGTAATAGGCTACAGAGTTCTCTGAGTATCATAGAAATGCTCTTTATTTTATTGATCACATTGATATTCTTTAAAATACACCTCTGCTAAATCTTCTCGGTGGTGGGAGTAGTAATTAAAAACTTCTGGTTACTGTGCGGTGGTTTCAGGAAGCTCTGGAAATGAGCACTGTGAGCGTTCAGTCAGCGCTTTACGGCCGAGAGTCGGAAGTGGGACTCGGCAGTCGTGTTTGGAAAGTGTGTCAGAGTCGGCTACTCACTGCTGCAGAGCGCTGTGCGAGCGCTCTCACCGGCACGGCTCATTGCAGTTCTGACAGGGGTAATGTATGTGCAGGTAAAGTGAAATCCGTCCTCATGAAGAGCGACTGGTTTACAAAGTGATTCGATCTGATTTTAAAATAAAGCAGAAAGTGAAACCAGCAAGAGTTCAGAAAATACTTAGGGCCCCAGGAAAGATTTAGTGCATTTAGCTTTCAAACAGTTTCTCCCTGTAGATGAATACCTTTTAAATTGATTCAAGTTATAAAACCATTAGATTAATAAGCAAGGGAAGATTTCTTTTTTTTTTTTTCTTTGATAAGGACCCAGACTTCAGGGACAGAGAGCTCTCTTTCAGGGCAGACTCCCTTAAGTAGTAAGGCTCTGTCTAAATCTTTGGTCCTCTTCCTAAATCAGTGGAAAATCTGTTTTCTGAGATGAGCCTGAGCTCAGTGTGAGTGCTATCAAAGGTTTAAGATGATGGCTAGGCATGGTGGCGGGTGCCTGTAATCCTAGCATTCGGCGTGGTGGATCACTAGAAGATAAAGAGTTCAAGGTCAGTTTTGGCTGCATAGCACATGTGGCCAGTCTGGGCTACTTGAAGTCCTATTTTAAAAAAAAATTAATGTTTTGATTTGATATTGTAAAAGAGGAAATCACTAGCTGGGAGATGTTCCCTAGTGACAAGGATACAGTTTTTATAGACCTCTTTAGAATTCTTTATTATTTTTTCATTCAAATAACTTGAAATATTATTATGATGGATCAGTTTTCCTTCCCTGAATATCTATATAGCCCAGGCTATTGGTATTAGAGAATGTGAGAAATATCTTCAAATTCACTGGAGAGTGAGAGAAATACTTGTCAACCTTAGATAGTGAACAGATTCCTTCTTTCATTCTGTGTTTCCAATAAAAAAATCATCTTAATCTTTCATAGATGATCTTCTAGCCTGAATACTGTGCAATATAAACAGTGATTTTAATGTTGCAATATTTGAATATCTGATGTGAATACTGAGCAGAGGATTTTCTCACTTTATACCCGAACATTTTAATCACACTGCAAAGTAAAAATATGACAAAAGACTTTTCTGTTGAAAATATCCAACATCTTTTTTTCCTACATATTTTTCTGAGAATATAGTACTGTGAAGCAGTGATTTTTTTGAGTGTTTGCGTCTTAACGTCTAGCTAGGGTATGAAACCAGGCCCACTCCTTCCTCTCCTCTGTGGCCTCTGCTTCTACACAGATAGTAGGCAAAATTTACCGGGCTCCCTGCCCTGTGTGCTTCTTCATAGGTGGAAGAATGGGGCTGGGTGCCCGCTATTTCTGTTACCAATCCATAAAGTTCCTGAATTACCTTATTTCAGCAATTTTGCTTCTGTTTGGCTTGCTTTCATCACGTATGAGAGTTGTATTCAGAGGGCCAGCACTCTTCACTGCTTTACTTGCTAAGTATTAGCTAATTTGTATAACTAGATTATACTCTGCCTTCCTTTCCTTTTTTCCCTTTCAACAAACACTGATCACCTACTGCATTCATTGTCCTCAGAGTCAGATGGGGAGCTGTACTGAGTAATGATGACTGAATATGATAAATTTAACAGTAGAGAATGGTACTAAGTAATTATAGCTAAGCGTGATATCAGAGTCGTGTAGAGTGATACCATTAAGAGGAACAGAGGAACTGACTTATATATGAGGCAGGAGACATAGGGATCTGGGAACTGACTGTTGAGACGGAGGTGGGATTGAATATATAATTAAGATTTTGGTGCTTGTCATTACAGTTCAGTTTGTATGAGTTTTGTGCACTGATTTTTCATGGTGTGTGGGGCAACTTACAGCCATCTGGGAGTTTGCAATATCATTTTCTATATTTAACATCTCTCTCTCTTTTTGAGACAGGGTTTCTCTGTATAGCCTTGGCTGTCCTGGACTTACTTTGTAGCCCAGGCTGGCCTCAAACTCACAGAGACCCTCCTGCCTCTGCCTCCCTGAGTGCTGAGATCACAGGCGTGTGTCGCTGAGGCCAGCTCTAAAAGGCTCTCTTATGATCAGTTTTGTGTGTTTGCCTCCAGAGGCTCAGGTGGAGGTGCCCTTGCCCATAGCCTCTCTTATCTGTGTTAACAGAAGCTTCTCTGTCTTTCTTCCTACTTGGCCATTTCTGAGGGAAGCTAACCTGGTTGCTGGACAGTCATCACAATTAGATTCTGTGCCACTTTGAATGTGTTTCTAAAGCTTTTAACTTTTGTATTGATTATAATGCTATTTACTTTCCATTTAAAAAGTCCTTCTACTTGGTTTGGTGAGATGGCTTGGTAGGTGAAGGCACTTGCTGCCAAGCCTGCCAATCTGAGTTGGGTTCCAGGATCCACATGGTGGAAGGAGAGAACCAGCACTCAATCTACCTTCTACCTTCTTCCCTGTACATTTGCCTTTTTCTCTAATTTACATCACTGAAACCTTAATTTATCCTTTTGAACCTAGCATATCTCACTTAGTGTGATTTTGGTCTTACACATGTGCCTGTTAGCCAGAGGCTCATGTGACCTTTTCTGTAGATCTTAGTTTCTGTGCACCTTTAGAAGTACATGCTATCATGTATTTCTAAAAATGAATTAGACTAGTAAATACTTTTCAGATCTTTGACTTTTTCTTCCTCGTTTACATGTCTTTGGTAGAACTGAATTATTTTCCCAGTTCTAGGCTATGCGACTGAGTGTTGATTTAGTACAAGAAAAACCTCAAGGTCATCACATGTCATTGATTAAGTCTGCCTGCACATGATGCAGAGGAAAAGATTTTTCCTCTGTGGGGTCACATCTGACCTGCTTGTGCTGAGTGGAGTTTCTAGTAGGCATTAGGGAGATCTGATGGCTACAGTTTAGTAGCACTGCACTTAGTGAAGGACCAAATCCTACAATAATAGGCTTATTGGTTTTTATACTCCCAAATATAAAAGAATTTTTCAGAATCTTTTCTGCTATTATGTTGAAATACATGTTTGAGTAGTACTACATTTGTTAGTGGCTTTTAATGGCAGAGAGAATTATGTTATAGTTTGTATGTCTTCTGGCATTTATCTCACCATATTGTAGTATTTTTGTAATTATTTTTGAGTTGTAGTTAATAAATATAGTATATTATCCACAGCTTACAATTACAGCTACATAAATCTCTCCTTTTTCTTCTCTTGTACTGAGTATGTGTAAATGTTATGAATAAGATTTGAGAGGAACTTTATGTCATTTTAATGGGCTTCTGCATGTATTGGATAGCTGAATTTCAACTTTTAATTTCAGCTTGGAATAAAGAATTTGAAATAGTGAAATGAATCAGGACACCTCAGGACAGTGATGGAAGGAATTAAATGCTGTTCATTTTATTTGAGTGATCATATTGTTTTACGATAAAAACAGACTGTTTTATGGTAAAAACAGACTGTTTTACTCCAAGTGACAATTATTTTGTAATGAAGAAATATCTTGAAATTATAAGTCATTTTTCAACTTTATATGCATTTTTGTCAGCCTAAAATAATTGCTGATTTGGACTTTCCACGGGAAAAGAGGTGAAAATTATATTATTAACTTTGTAAGAAAGCATTTTTCAGGTCATTAATCAGATATATTGCTTAGAAGCAATAGAATATTATAAAAAGGTTTAAATCCTATAATATAAGCTCAGGCAAGAGATAAATAATTGTTAAGTGCTAGGTGTGGCAGTGCAAGTCTATCGTTCCCATGCTTGGGCATTGGAGCCAGGAGCCCTGGGAATCTGAGGCTAGCCTGGGCTATATGAAACCCTGTAAGCATGCGAACAGCCAGCCAGCCATAATGAAAACTAAACTTCAAAGTAAAACAAAACAAAAAGCTTCAGAGAGAAAGTTAAAAAAGAATATGTTGTATGACTCAGAGAACCAGAAATGGGGTGCTAGTTGTGTGTGGTGTCAGTAGGAGATATAGGACAAGTTTAGAGCCTGGGAAGGGCTGGAGCTGTGAGTCTGTTTTGATTTGGTGTAGGCAACAGGATTTGGAGATATTCAGCATGCTCCTACTGTGACAACATATAAACTTCCCAGAGTTTCCCTCAAAACACTCCCACATAGGGCCCTGCTCTGTTATATACAGGCATAGCTCATTTACTTTTGGAAATGGGACAGCTAACTGAACTGGCTCTGTCTGGGTGTGCTGTCGCTAAACCTCTAAAGAACTGTATTCCAATTAACACTCTTGTCATTTCTCATGTTTTCTGAAATTGCTGCCTTACTCTGGCCACAGTTTCTTACAGACAGAGCAATAATGGCCCTGGACCCTGTGCCACATCGTGTTAGGGACACTTTGCACATTTGGACTCACTGGATCTCTACACAGATCTCATGAAGTCAGTCATAAGTTTTCACATTTTGACACTTGCCTGACAAATATTACACAGCTAGACAGTGATGGAGGGAAGTTGTGTACCAGAATCACTTTTTAAACTCTATTTCATGCTACCTTGTTAATAAAAAAGAACTTTTGTTTTCAGTGGTTTTGTTTTAGTGCAGGGGATTGAATCTAGAGCCTCACACATACAGGATGAACCCTCTACTTCTAAGGTGTAGCCACCCCTTTAATTTTGTATTTTGAGGCAGAGTCTCACTGAGTTGCCCAGGCTGGGCTTTAACTCACTCTGTAGTTCAGACAGGCCTTGACCTTTCAGTCCTCTTGCTTCAGCCCCAGAATAGGAATAGTGGGATTGCAGGCCTGAGCCACTGGACCCAGCGTTTTCAGTACTGGAAGCTTCCCCCCCCCTTCAGTAAGTTTTAAAATTTCCACTAGAGGTCAGTCTATCACCTTGGAATGTAAATATTGTTGCTGTCTAGCTGTGAAAGTGAAATTTTTGTTGATTTAAGCAGTGTGTTATGGAAGGGACTAATGTAGCTGAATAAATTTTTAACTATAAACATAGCCAAAGAATCATTTTTCATGTGTGGTGCTGGGGTTCAAACTCAAAGCTTTACAAATGCTAGACAATCACTGTGCCATGGAGCTGTGCCCCCAGACCTCAGAGTCATCTTTACAGAAGCAGAAGCTTGCATGACTATTACAAGATACAATATTGGTTCAATAGATTATATTTGCAGAATTCAATCAAGATACCCTGGTGAAATGACGTTTGGGATAGAAAGACTACTTATTGACCTTGATCTTTGTTTTCTATAAATTACTCACATTAAATATTAAACTAGTTTTCATTACTAGTATTTCAAATTCTTTTCCTTGACTCATTTAATTCACTCAAGGCTCTAGGATAAACCCAGAGGGTATTGAAGCAGTGAAATTATTTGGTGCTCACTAAAAGATACTCTGATAATTTTAGGACTTTTTTCTTAAAAATAGCTTAGAGAATTTTATTTCTCAGCACCTAGGTTTTAAAATAACACAGTGTTGGATTAAGAAGTTAACAGTCTTTTTTAGAAGCAACCTTTTGAGCTTTCCTTTCTGCTTGTGAAAGCAGTGTTTTAGTGTGGAGGCATTACACATAGTTATTTGTAAGTCTAGTTGGTACAGAGTAATTACCCACTTGGCTCATGATGTTAGTAATGGTTCTGGCTACTGTAGGTTAAATAAAGCATTTAGTCAGCCTTCAAACTAACTGAAACAATTTCACTTGACTCCAGATTTGTCACACTGAAGATGAATGGCAGCATGCAGAAGAGGCTTGAACAAGGAGGGAGAGTGCACACAGGAGGGTGGATTGGCACAGGTTGTTGTACTGGATAGTCAGTGATCTTGAGTGGAGCGAGGAAGGCGGGCATCTTGTAGACAGAGATCTGCAGAATTACAGATAAACAAATTGCTAGGGTCAGATGGAAGGGGAGGAGGTCCTACCCTATCAGTGGACTTGGAAAGGGGCAGGGAGGAGTTGAGGGAGGGATGGAGAGAGTGGGAGGGAATGAGGGAGGGGGCTACGGCTGGGATACAAAGTACATAACCTGTGATTAATATAAAAACAAATAAATTAAAAAAAATCAAGAAGTCTCCAGAGGCAGCAGAGAACAAATGAAGAGGAAGGCAGGAGCTAGTGATTTCTCAGCAGGCTTACCCCTGCTCTGTAGCTCCTATAGGCCAGCCACGATGCCGGCAGCTTTAGTGAATTCCTTCCAGTAACCTATGGTATATGAATCCCTCTTTAGAGACACGGTGACTGAGGCTCAGGGGTTTCAACAACTTACTAAACTGAGATCTGAACCCGGGCCTTGTGGCCCAACTCTGCTGCCTCATCCCTCTTTTCTTTTGGTCCAGTTTTTTCCCCTCCTGTCTGCAGTGTAAAGATAGCTGTAGGCTTACATCCAGCATGAAATTAACCCCACAGGTAAACCTAAATTACAACAAAGGCAGAGGGTTATAACTTCCAGAGAGGCAGATTGGGGAGATTTTTGTTAAAAACTGGAAGTTTCTCAACCTTTGCCTACAAATCACCACGTAGACCTCTGTTCTCTGATTAGATGGTGATGGACCTGTTGCCTGCACTTCTCACCACTTTGTTGTTTTCTTCTTCTTCTGAAATCCTCTAATTATCTTACTAGGTGTTCCCTCTGTTGGCTTGGTTTTTCACAAATGACACTACTGGAGGTGCCTCTCAAGGACTTTGCGGAGTCTTAATAGGCAGCATGGTGGGCCAGCCCACAGGGAAGTTTAGGGATCGCGGGTTTGGGCTGTCGGTGTACTTTTGTCACTTTATTTTTACACCTGCAGGCAGCAGCACTTCTGAGACCTTTTCGTCTTTTAAAGGTAGCTTTGATCCTAGATCTCTTTCTGCTTGGGATATGTTTTTGAAGAGGTGAGGACAGAATGTCAGCTTTCTTCTCCCAAAGGCACTGGTCGCTGAATTTCCCCTATAATCCAGGACTTTCATCATTCCCTCCATGTTGATGGTTACGCTAGACCTGGCGAATAGCATTGATCTTTTGTTTTTTGACCCAAGTGACTTGTTAATGGTAAAAGGTCTATCAGCTGAGAATGCTTTAATCAGGCCCCCTTTTTCTGTGGTTGAGTTAAGGTCTATCCACGGTCAACTGCAAAAAGTCTTTTCCAAGTTTTTTTTTTTTTCTTCACTTTTTTCTCCTGAAGTTGCTTGCAGGTGATATTAGGAGGAATATATCTGGGTTATTCCAGGGCAAGCAAATGGAACGTTCTTCTCTTTAAATAGCTTTTAATCTCTTGGTCAAAACTTTGATTTGTTTTGACAAAACACAGAATTCTTAACCTCACAGTATAAGGTAGCAGCGGATTCCCAGGTGCCAGAGCTTCTCAGCAGAGAAGGCCCAGCCGAAGCCTAAGGCCAGAGTGCCTGCTTTCTTCTGGAAGGAGTTGGGAATGGAAATTATCTGTTTCTAATCTGGAAGTACTCAAATGTCTTTCTTTTTCTCTTTGTTATTTCATAGGGAAAGAAGCAGTTAGACATGGAATACCTAAGTTCCCTACAACTGACTTCCACTTGCAACCCTCCTCAGCCTTTAGGCTCTCCTTACTTCCATCCAGCAGCTAAGGTCATATTACAAACATAAATCTGATCATACCATCCATTTTGCAGAACTTATTTGTCAGGTAGTATTTCTCTTACAGTAGAGCAGCACATAAGCTTGTGATCCCTAAATATCTGGTCCTTCTGTCTTACTGAAAACTGTGTAGTCTGTAGTGCCTCTTCAGAGTCCATGTGGGATCTCTGATTTCCTCAGAGCCATGCTCCTTTACAAAAGCATTTTTTTTTCTTTTCTGAAGAGAATTTATCACTTTTGTACATCCCTGCTTGGATAGCTTTTTTGTGAAATTCAGGTGTAATTGTATCTTTAATTATCAGGTTCAGTGCATAACTCATAGGGTTTTATTTTTTACTTTTACTGAAAGTAGCTTTCCCCCACTCACATAACATTTTTTTTTTTTAAAGAAAAGTAGTATTTGGTTTTATCTTAGGACCCTGGGCTACATAGTCTCAGGTTCTTGCTTACCCAATTAGTGCTGGGTAGAGGTTCCATCTCATGGAGTGGCCCTTAAGTCAAATCAGATGTTGTTCAGTTACTCCCACAAGCTTTGTGCCACCATTACACCAGCATGTCTTGCAGGTAGGATACAATTGTAGATAAAAGGGTTTGTGGATGTGTTGGTGTTTACATATCTCCTTTGGTAACATGCAGAGTAACTTCCTGTACCAAAGGCACTAATCTGTAGGGATGAAGCCTCCATGTAGGTGCCGGCTGGCCTTCTCCATGTCCAATGATTTGTGTAGGTGTTGTCTTCAGCAATGGGGACCTTGCTTCAGTGTGTGGAGAAAACCAATGCCCTTGACAACCGGCTGGGTTGTTTGGTAGCCCCTTTAGCCAACAACTCACTTAGATTAACCCAATTCTTATACTGGACGTTTCATTTGGTGACAAGAGATATCCATTGGGAGCTGTGCTATTTGATTATTTCATTTAGATCCCCTTCTCTTTCTCTTTCCCTCTTTCTCTCCCTCCCTCTCTCTCACACACGTATGTATGCATATTTTACAAACCTTCTACTCTATAAGGTTTTTATACTACCTTTCAATTGGCCTTTAATTTTAGCTGCTTCTCTCTATATTTCCTCTTTGTCCTCTTCTTCCCTTCCTGCTTGATTCTATCAATAACTATTCTATTTTCCTTTCTGGGGAGCTCTATCTGGCACCTCCTCCCCAGAGTCCCTTACTCTATACCTAACTTCTCTGGTCCTATGCATTGCAGCTTGGTTATCATTGACTTAACAGCTAATATACACACATAAGTGAATACATACCATATTTGTCTTTTTTGGTCTGGGTTACCTCACTCAGGATGAATTTTTTCTAGTTCCATCCATTTGCCTGAGAATTGATTTTAATTCTTAAATGGCTAAGTAATATTTCATTGTGTAAATATTCCACATTTTAAAAATCCATTTATCTGTTGAGGGACATCTAGGTTGTTTCTAGTTTCTGGCTATTGTGAATATAGCAGCAACGAACATGGTTGAGCAAGTGTTTCTGTGGTAGGGTAAAGCTTCCTTTGCATATATGTCCAAGAGTGTTATAGCTGAATCTTTTTGTTTGTTTGTTGAGACAGGATTTCATTGTGTAGCCCTGGCTGTCCTGGAACTTGCTCTGTAGACCAGGCTGGTGTCAAACTCACAGAGAGCTACCTGCCTCTGCCATCCAAGTGCTGTTATTAAAGGCCTGTGCCACCACAGCCTGACAGTATAGCTCATCTTTAGGTAGATTGGTTCCCATCTTCCTGAGGAACTGCCACACAGATTTCCATAGTGGCTGTACACATTTGCAGTCCCAACAGCAATGGATGAGTGTTTCCTTTATTCCACGTTTTTGACACATGAATTGTCATTTGTTTTATTGATCTCAGCCACTCTGATGGGTGTAAGAGAAAATCTCAGAGTAGTTTGATTTATATTTCACTGATGACTAAAAATGTTGAACATTTCTTTGTTTCTCTGTCATTTTAGTTTTCCCTTTTGAGAATTCTTTGTTAAGATATGTTCCCTATTTTCAGTTGGGTTGTTTTCTTGATATCGATTTTTTTGAGTTCTTTATATATTTTGGTTATTAGTCCTCTACCACCTGTGTAGTGGATAAAAAATTCCCATTCTGTAGGCTGTTACTTTGTCTGAACAATGGTGTTATTTGGTGTACAGTAACTTTTCAGTTTTATGAGGTCCCATTTATTAATTGTTGATTAGTGCCTGTGCTAATGATGTTTTGTTCAGAGGGTCTTACTGTGCCTGCGAGTTCAAGGCCACACACCATTTTCTCTGTTATGAGGTTCTGTGTATCAGGTTTTATTCTTAGGTCTTTACTTCATTTGGAGTTGAGTTTTGTGCAAGGGTGATCTATATAAGTATGGAGCTATTTGGATTCTTCTGCATGCAGCCACCCAGTTTGACCAGCACATGCTTTTATTGACAGCAAGTTCAGAATTTATCTTTTGAGGCTTCTCTGTGTGCTTTGTAAGAACCTGGAAATGCCAAGAAAGGCTAAGCTTGTGTGCCACATGGAGAGTGAACTAGGAACATGGCAAATTCAGCCGGCTTGCTGGGGAAGGTTGCTTCTTGCCTTAGTTAGGGCTTCTGTTGCTGTGAAGAGACACCATGACCACAGCAACTTTTTTTTCCAAGACAAGGATTCTCTGTGTAGCCTTGGTTTCTCTTTGTAGACCAGGCTGGCCTTAAAAGCACAGGATTCTGCCTGCCCCTGCCTCTGATTACAGGCACGGCCACCTTGCCTGGCTCTACAGCAACTCTTATAAAGGAAAACATTTAATTGGGGCTGGCTTACAGTTTCACAGTTTTGGAGGTTTGGCCCATTAATCTTACGGTGGGAAGCATGGCAGCATGCAGACAGACATGGTGCTGGAGAAGAAGCTGAGAGTTCTATATCGTGATCCAAAGGCAGCAGAAAAAAAGCTGAGACACAGTTCCTCCAACAATGCCACACCTACTCCAGCAAGGTCATTCTTCCTAATAGTGCTACTACCTATGAGCTCATTGGTCCATTTTCTTTCAAGCCACTATGCTGCTGTTGAAAAATGGCCCTAAAACCCAAAGGAACAGTTGTGCACTGTTTCTGGTGACCTTTCTGAGCTATAGAATGTATAGTTTGCATTCGTATTTGTACAGAGTTACAGTAACATAGTTAGTCATTTTTCCAAGGTATAGTCTGTGTCATGGGAGTTACATTCTGGGCTAGAGTTTCTTCTCATGACCAGTTGGGCTGGTTTAAACTCAGACTTATTGAGAACTTCATGCCATTTGTGTCTCTTGCTATTACTCACTGGTCTGGGCCATGTCGTGTTTATCTGAACAGGTTTCTCTAGTTTTCAATCCCAGGAACATTCCCACAAGGCTAATGAGTGGTGCCATCCAAGAATGAATGTAGTTGTTACTGGGTTGGATACCCAGCAAAGGTTCTGTGACATCCAGAGTCAGGGGCCTTTCTCATTTTTCAGTCAGTTACTCAAGGTGGGGAGGTCTTTTAAATGACCCTAAAAAATAAAGAAAATGAGCTTCAGGATGACTTTCCTTTTCTGGAACAGAGAAAAGTTAGGATTTCACCCTAACATCATCTCATCTCTATTTCTTTAGTATTCCAATCTCTGCTTAAACCACCACCTTGTATTCACTGTCCTGGTATCCCTGTGCTCATTTGCTATAAGGGCATGCTGTATCCTCCATTGCAGTAAAAGCTCTCAGAATACGGGGACTAATATGGAGACTAATGCATCTTCAATGCATCTCATGGAGTACCTTGTGCATAGTTAGCATGCCAGGTGTATTTGATAGAGAGCAGGTTCTAAGTTTCAAAGTAGATAATCTAAGATTTCATAAAATATTCAGAAATGTAAAGGCATTTCTGTTATATTTCATATTATGAAACTAATACAAAATCAGCAGATAGAATGAACATGTATTTCATTCTGTTTCAAAAAATATAATCCATGAAACTAGGAAGTAGCTCAGGTCAAACTATATCTGTAAAGTGTGGATCAGATCCATGGAGGAGGCTAAAAGCTGCTGTTTCTTTAGATTGTAAACAGTGAAAGTTTTATTAAAACTAAGTGAGAAGACAGATTGTCTCATCTTGTGAAGTATAAGAGTTGAGGAAGGTCCCAGGGACCTGGAAAAGCCAAAACAGAGTCAGTATGGTATCGCAGTAGTGAAAGGAGTGAGACCAAGGGGCAGTCTCTTTCTCTCTTTCTTTCCTTATGGTTTATTCACTTTGTATGCTAGCTCATCCCCTCCCTCATCTCCTCCCAGTCCCCCTACCCCAATTCCCTTCCCTTTGTCCACTGATAGGGGAGGTCCTCCTCCCCTTCTATCTGACCCTAACCTATCAGGTCCCATCAAGACTAGCTGTATCATCTTCCTCTGAGGCCTGGCAAGGCTGCACCCCCTAGGGGGAGGTGGTCAAAGAGCCAGCCACTGAGTTCATATCAGAGACAGCCCCTGCCCCCTTACTAGGGAACCCACTTGGAAACTGAGCAGCCTATGGACTTCCTTTGAACAGGGGGTCTAGGTCCTCTCCATGCATGGTCCTTGGTTGAAGTATCAGTCCCTGCAGACCGCCCTGAGCCCAGTTTTTGTGTGTGTGTGTGTGTGTGGCTCTGTTGGTCTCCTTATGGAGTTCCTGTCCTGTCCCCTCCAGGTTTTTCTATCTCCCCCTTCTTCCATAAGGATTCTGAACCTTATACTTATCTTCTAACCTACATAGAAGAGGAAGAAAGAAGAAAACATGACAATGAGCATTGTACAACTTGACCAGACTCCAGATGAACAGAAGTGAAAGAACAATAAATGAATGGGCCAAGTTTCCTTAACCTATTATTCTAACTAAGAAGATGTCATACATTTCAGACTAAGAATTCTCCTGGACTGAGAGTGACACACACCTGTAATCTTAGCAACTCAGGAGGTAGAGGTAGGATGGCCAGCAGTTCAAGGTCATCTACATGAGTTTGAAGCCATTTATATATACACACATATGCACATCAAACAACAAACAAACAAATAGAAAGAAAGAAAAGAAAAAAAAACAAATGAAACTAAAGTCTGGAAATATAGCGTAGCTGGTAGAGTGCTTGCATAGTATGCACAAAACCTGGACTTTGATCTCTAGCACTTCCTAAAATCAGGCTTGATGATGCATGCCTGTCATGTTACCACTCAGGAGACTGAAGCAAGAAGATAAAAAGTTCAAAGTCCACATCAGCTATGTAGGGACTTGGGGGTCACCATGAGCTAGAGACCCTGTTTTAAAGAAACCACACCTAACCAAACAAAACCAAAAACCAAACCAAAACCAACCAATAAAAAATGCCCCCTGAAACAAAACAAAACTCAAAACCACCACTACCAACAACAAAACAATAATAAAAACAGATTACAAATTATTTTAGAAAACATACTTCAGAAAAATATTCACTTAAAGAAATGGAAAAGAAACAGATTTGAAAAGACTGGAATGAAGGATTAAGTAGGGAGGGGAATGGCAGTGAAGGGCAAATGAGGGAATGTGGGGAGGGCAACTAACACTTTCAGTTTGACAAACTACATGGGAACCCAGTACTGCAGAAGCTTCTTAAAATATATGCGTACGTGAAAGGAATTGAAATGGGGTCCCCTAATAATAGGGGAGACAATTTCCCAGCCAGTCATCTTACACTACCAAGTAAAACCTTCAGTGCTAGGAATGGGTTACATCTGTTGAGTTCTTAGCCAAAGGGCCCCATGGAAACCCCCAACAGCCAGGATATTTCCAACGCTGTTCACTCTTCTCCACAACCTAACGGTAAGGTCCTATTTCTGAAGACAACACTTACATATTTCATTGAACTCAGATCAGTCAAGCTGGTGCCTAACTAGAAACTTCATCTCTTCTGACTAGTTTATATGGTACTGGCAGGTATATGAAAGGTATTGGAGGAGAAAGTCAATTATCAGTATCTTCTAGCTACAAACATTGTGACCCACAGCAGTGACATGCCTGCAGGATATATTGGTGCAGCAGTGGCGCAGATGTTAGCTACAAATGATTGTGGTCAAGGCTTTCTACCTGAGATGGAACCGTACCTGACACTGTTTACATGGCCAAGAACTTGAGACTATATATGTTATGAGCCTAGAGGAAACACCAGTACTGTTGTTCTGCTTAAGGAGCATAGCAATAAATGACTCCTAATAATATACGTCTATACCCATAGATCAGTGTCTTGCTTAGTCATTACAGAGAAGCTTCTTGAAGTAGATGGGAACCAACACAGAGACCCACAATTGGACAATGTGCAGAGAGTGGGAGACTGGGAATACTCATTCATAAATGGGATGTCTTCATCAAAACCCTGCCCTCAAGGCTCAGGGATCTCTGTAGAAGAGGAGGTGGAAAGACTGTAAGAGCCAGATGTGATGGATGACACCAAGAAACAGTGTCTTCTAGACACAACAGGACTGATGCACATATGAACTCGCAGAGACTGTGATAGCATGTAGATGTTCAAGCTAGATGGGATCCCAGTAATGAAGTAGACATGGGCTTCCAACCCTAACTAAGTAGCTACCTGCAATCGGTACCCAAGTAGCAAAGAAAATAACAGTTTATTTTTCCCAATGGAGTCTCTCTGGGTATATTAAAACTCAGGGCAGGCCCCATACCCAGGAGTAGTTGGCCAACACAATAAACATAATGGTATTTTGGTAGACCTATCTTTTTTTTTTTTGCTTATTTTTATTTCTGTTTTGTGAGGCTTTTTTGTGTGTTGCTTTTTTGGTTTTTTATGTTTTTAGTTCTTTTTAAGAGAGCATAAAATTGGTGGGTAGGGAGGTGGAAAAAGTGAATAACATGATTAAATATATTGTATGAAAAACTTGGAAAAAATCAACAAAACTGGAATCAAGGACAGTAAGGTGGTGAGAGTCATGGAATGTGAGGGTTCAGAAGCCACATGCCATGCATCATGGAGGGGGTAGTGAGAGCCAAACAAACATATCAGTGCAGACAGAAATAAACAGAAATAAGAGATTAAGTGTTCTTACTCGAGGTGATCTTCAAGTCTGAACTTCTCATTGCCCCAAGGCCTAGCTGCTCTTCTGCATTTCTTAAGAGTCGTATGAGGCATTCAGGTGTCTTTCCAAATAAAGTTCTTAACATGAGTTTAAGTTAGGCTTCTGCTGTGGGAATAGCTAAGAGTGCTACTTATATATAGTAGAACATACATATATGATATTATACATACATATATGATAATATATATATATATATATATATAAATGTAACATAGATAAAGACAGGCAGAAAAAAATCCAATATAAGAATCATGGAACCCATATCTGACACTGCTACAGTGGCCAAAGAGAGCAGAGCAAACAAACAGCGAGGTTTTGGATACATGATGGAGGAAAAACAATCTCCAGAAATTAGAGAAATAGTTTTCTGGGCAAAAGAAACTGCGTATTGAGCAAAGCAAACTGCGAGATTAAAGAATTTCATAGATGTGCAGGCAGAAAAATTGAGGAAAGTCAGACTCGCATGGATTCACATATCATGCTAATCAAACCAGGGGTCAGTGATATAGTGTCTCTACTGCTTCTCTCTCTCTCTGGGGGCATGTGGGGTGTATATGAGCAGGGAGATGTCTCACAGATTTGATATCTAGTCAAGCTACTGTTTATGCGCAAAAGTAGCAAGCAATGTTCCCAAGCATCCAAAGACTATTCTCTGAAAAAACCACCTTCATGAATAAAATGCATAGTCTCAGGGTTAAGAAGTGGGAAAGGACTGTCAGGGCATCTGGAATTTATTTAGATGCTGACTAACTCAGGTATAACTACCATCAGTGAAAACAGAAAAATATAAAACTCTAAAATTAGCAATGAGGAAAGGGTTTATTACGATAGGATAAAAAGTGGGGGAAACAGAACAGGCAAAGATTTGATTAAGATGAACTTTTCATTAAGGTTATAGAATCAGGAAATATAGCTCAATGATGATGAATTTGCTTGTTGAAAATCGTGGCATGGTCACAGACCAGGCTGTGAATCCCATGAGACTTGTGTAGTTACAGACTCTACACCTTGTAGGGTTGTTGGGAGGATTAGACTCAGAAATATATGTGAGGTGCTTAGAACTGTGCCCCTAGTAATCAGTCAATAACAAGCTATTACTTAGTTTTTTCATCTTAACTAAAACATGGGTTGACAGTTTTGTAATCTTGGGACAGAGAAGATCTTTGTAATTGTAACACTAAACCCAGTAAGAAAGAAATACAGTAAAAGATTAATAATTTGACTTCTCAAAAATGAAAGCTCTTCCATGGTAAAATCACCATGATAAAAATCAATGAGCAAGTAGTCCAGTGGGGAAGAACAGTTGCAATGAATTTGACAGAGTAGCAATTGGTATCATTAATACTGAGGGATCACTGATAAGTTGACAAGAAGATGAGCAAAAATCAATGGGAACATATGTTTTACAGAAAATGAAAAGTTGGAAAAGTCGTCTCACTTATAATGAAGGAGATAGAAATTTAAGAAGGATGAAATTAAGAAGGTGCCATTTTTCAGTCATCACATTGGTATATATGAAGATGCTTGTGTGTGTCTAATGTGCTGTGAGAGAGGCGCTTGTATCCATTCTTTCTTTCTATTTAAAAAGTGGAGGTGGGGACTGAACCCAGGGCCTCATGCGTGCTAGGTGAATGCACTGCTGCTGACCCGCAGCCCCAGCTCTCTTCCTTTCTATCACTAGAGCATCGCTGCTGTCCCGGCTGGCCTTGCAGTCACTCTGCCGCAGACTCCCAGGGGGCTGGTTTATGCCTGCAGCAGCAGTCGTGACTTCATATCCTTTGCTGAAGACGATCCTTTCTGAAAAGTCTCTGCAAAGGCACTGCTAAGAGTAAATTCTCCAATACATTCATCTTCATGTAAAAAGACACAGGTAAAGGATTATTAGTAACAGAAGCAAATCGAAGACAATTTACTTGACCATTGAGATGACTTGTTAGAGACCTTGTACAGCCTTAAAACAGTTGTAAATACATTCAGCTGACCGTCTATATCTGTGTCATCTATATCTATGAATCCTGTATACATACAGATGGAATGTATTTGAGAAAAAGTCACATTTGTAATGACTATGTGGGGACTTTCTCTCCTCATTATTCCTTATTACGTTGTGGTGGATATTACAAATATTCAGTAGAATATTTAAAGTATATTAGAAGATACAAATACTGCATCATTTTCTATAAGGGACTTGAGCATTCATAGAGTTTTGTTATAGGGAATTCTTCATGTATACTCAGGGATGACTGTATATTGATAATAGTAAAATGGTTATTCTTTAATGTCTAGAAGAAAAGTTACATGAGATTAGGTATAGCATGAACTTATTCATTAAAATAATACATAATTTATGTATATATATGTATAGGAAATTTTTAGAATGTTATATGAGTTCTAGGGAAAGTAGTGCTCTCTGAGGTATGAAAAAGAATGGAGATGCTGTGGACTTTGATTTTCATTTGATGCGCTCTGGACCTCTCTCTCCCTGTGTTTGTTTGCTTATGTGAGTGTGAGTGTGCAGTGTATGTGCATGTACTTTTAGAGGCTAGAGGTTGATGTTCTGTGTTTTCCTCAATCATTTCCCACCTTTTGTTTTGAGACATGACTCTTACTGAATCTGGAGCTCACCAACTCAGCTAGATGGGTTGGCTGGGGAGATCTAGGGATCTGTCTGTCTCTGCCTTCCCAGCATGGAGATTACAGACATGAGCTGCCACACTCAGCCTTTCTTTTATATAAGTGGGTGCTGGGGATCAAACTCAGATCCTCATAGTTACATGTCAAGCACTTTATTGTCTCATTCTGGACTATTTTGACTCTTATAGGAATTCTAACTTTATGGCAGCCCAAACCAAACAAAAATGGTACTGCAATTGGTGGTGCCTGTGCTGACTTTGAAATTGGGGAATAAAGTTATTTAAATATAAAAATGAATCAATTCAATAAGAGCCTACATTGTATGAAGCACTCAGGTGGAAGTTCTTGGCTAATTCTTGTGCTGCAGATCACACCTCATAGCTCTGTAAACAGAGGTGCGGGCATGTCCCCTGGAGGCTAGCTTTCCCAATTCAACCAGATGAAGCGAGATCCAGCGGGCAGTATTTCCGCTGCTTGACCACTGTTGTGCTACTCTGTCAGCAACTAGTGCCAAGGACAGGAAAAGTTATTGCCAAGGTTTGTGAGCTGGGCCTTGCTGCTTGTTGGCTATGTGCTTGGTTTATCAGGACAGTGGCTGCTCAAGGTGTTGGAAATATTTGACCAGATATGTTGGTTGATGACACAGAGAGCACTAGGGAAGGAAGATGAGTCTTCCTGAGCAGAAGCTAGCGTTGATCAAATGCTGTTTCCGTGGGTGTTTGAACTACTTGAGGCTGTGTGCTTGCCACAGTCAAGGCCTGATGAAGGGTGTGCTTTCCCAATGCAGATTCATAATTTTCTAGAATTTGCCTCTATGTTCTATACAAAACTATTTAGGAATTGGACTTTTTTTTTCCATTTAGAGAGTCTGTTATTCCTCAAAGCTTGGTGATTCCACTGGGGACATGATGTCAGAACACAGGAATAACTGTGGCATCTACTTGGAATCAGTAGTTTGAATTTGAAACTCTCAACACATTTTTTTTTAATTGTGACTTTGTTGGTATGTATATGACATATTAGGAAACAATTTGAACATTAAGTGAACTTGAGGTTTGCCTATATGCAGTTTCTTCAGTGAGTAAACTTTAGCTGAATACAGGATTCTGGGCCCAGTAGAACCCAACGAGAGAATAAACCCCACCCTTCAGGGACACACACTATATCTACAAGGGAACTCAGCTCACTGCACATTGTAAGCCATGTGTCTTCCTTCTCTGTTATTAGGCCTTTCCCTTGGATTTCATGTAGCTTGACTTCCTTCCAACACTTCACAATGAACTCACCCCACACCCAACATAAACGTCACATCTTTTTAAAGGTGTGGAGCTGTGTATTTTTGTTGTTTCCTAACCATTTAATGTGTTCAAAGCTGTGGTGTTATTTTATTCAGTTCCTATGTAGTATGTGTGCTCCACTACCCTGTGCTCCTAACTGCCTCCCTCATGAGTCCTGTGTTTCTACTGTGTGATTTTTGTACAATGTAATGATTATTGGAACCAGGTATCTGTTTACAACAAAACTGACTATTTTCTTGAACAAATTTCTGCTGGTTCTTTTATTTTTTCAATTGAAGTTTATGTATTCAACCTGATGTATAAAATCCAATTGCCCAGACACCCTTAAATGAGTGATGGAAATTGCATTTTTCCTGTGGTGCAGGCACTCTGTTGTGCCAAGTTAGTTCAGCATTTTCAATTTTATATCAACTTCTCTAGATCCTTACTGACAGCTGGTTTGGCCTTCCAAGTTCATGTGTACCAGCGGATTGAGTGAGTTTTCTAAATTAAAGTTTTGTGAAGGGCAGCACCTCGAAATAAGGCCTCAGATAGCTCAGGCCAAATTTCTGTGGGCTCCTCTAGACTTCAGTTACTTAACGCACATTATGTCGCTAGTCTTCTCCACGCTTACCGCACAAGGAAAACTGCCCACCAGGTTTATGGCACATGCTACATAGACATAAGCAGCATGTAATGGAAACTGATTTATTTGAACTATTTGTGAAAAAAACTATGTCTGAGTCAGCCCCTACTTCCTCTCACCCTCTCTTTCACTGATTTAGATTAAACAAAATCAAATTGAATGTTGAAGTTCCTGTAGTGGTTCTGACATGGTATTCACAGATAAGGATCCATAAGCCTGTAGTCACTGTCTTTCTAGCAAAACCACAGTGCTGCCTTTCTACTCCAGTCTGTTCCTTATTGTAGCTCATGTAGTAGTTGCACTGTAAATTATCTCCATTATAACCTGGGCGATAGAGAAGCACACCATAACTTGAATATTTGTGTTACTGTTTTCTTTGTGGAAGCTCAGGCTTTCACACAGAGTTTAGCACATGAGAATTTGGCTTTGAGTTGAAATGTAAGACATCCTTCTTGAAATAATGTGTCTTCACTCAATACAGCAAACAGGAGTGTTACTTACACAACAGCACATTTAGCAGGGATAGTGTAAAGCCTCCTCCCTCTCCTCCAAAAGGATCTCACTATTTAGTCAAGACTGGCTTCATGATCTTCCTCCATACCTAGCCATTTGTTCATTGTTAGTAGAACAAATATTTATTAAGTACCTATGATATGTTATATTAATTTAGACTCTGGAGAACACTATGATGAGCAAAAATACAGTCCTTTCCTTTATAATCTAGCAAAGGACACAGACTTTAATTAATTAGTGACCAAATTATCTAATTACAAATTGTATAAGTGCTTTGAAAAAGAGTGAAAGCTTCTTTGAAAGAGAGAACCAGGAGGACTTGGTTTGGATAAGTGATTTAAAAAAGGCCTTTCTGAGGAAGTGACATTTAAGCGGAGACCTACAGGATGAAGGGTTTACCGGAAGGGAAAGGGGGTGGAAGGATTTCCAGGCAGAGGCAAGAGGCTTTGTGATATCATTTTATAGTACTTATGACCTTTTTAGATGCTTATATAATTAGGTACTAGTCTATGAGTGAGACAGTTTATAGAACTGTGTTACTGAAAAGATGCATATAAATTACGTTTTTATAAATGAATTCCTGAATTCCTGCAGGCTTAGATTATATTCACTGTGCTGTATCATCTGCATTTGATTGATGTTCAGTTACTTCAATTACTGCTAGATTGATCTTTCTAAAGCACAACTTTGATGATGCTTTTTCCTGCTTAGAAATCTTTACCAGCTCCCCAATTACCCAATAAAATCTAGACTTCTCAGCTCCTGGTCAAGTCCTCCCAAATTGGCCCTGGTTTCCATAGCTAGCTTAGCTTTAATTACTCCTGTCTCAGCTGTGTGACTTCTGAAGGAGGAGGGCCGCTTTTCCATGCCCACCTTTGCTCACAGCCATTCCAGTTCACTTCCCTTCTAAGAATGTCCAAATTTGTGGCTATTCCCAGGCCACCTCCAGTGTTGCCATTCCAGCTTCAGGCCTTCTGTCATCGCTCAGCTAGAAATCAATGTCTTTCCTTCTCACTTGTATAATTTATTTTTCAGTGCCTTTAGGCACTTCTTTCTGACTGTTAAATTATAATTTTATACATTTAAAAGATAAAGTTTTTGTTTTGATACAGTATGGAATGACTAAATCAAGCTCATAAAGAAATCCAGCACCTATCTTTTGTGCGTGCGTGTGTGCGTGTGCGTGTGTGTGTGTGGTGAAACAATGAAATCTACCCAAATATTGGAGTCTGCATTTCAGTGTTACAACCTGTAGTTACCGTGATATGCAATTTATCTCTACTCTTGTCTGATACTTAAAGACACTTGGACCTTCTCCCATTCTCACCCTCAGCCTCTGGTAATCATTTTCCTTTCTACCTCTGTGAGCTGGACTTTTTCAGGTTTACAATTTAGTAAGATTATGTAGGCTTTCAAAAACAGTCTCTCTCTCTCTCTCTCTCTCTCTCTCTCTCTCTCTCTCTCTCTCTCTGTGTTGCACATGTGCCAAGTGCACATGGAGGTCAGAGGACAACTTCCACCGGTCAGCTTTCTCCTTCTTACACAGGCCATCAGGCTTGGCAGCAAGTGCCTTTGTCTGCTGAGCCATCTTACTGGCCCTGAGAGATCATACAGTTTTTGTCTTTCTATGACTTGTTTATTTCACATTTTTGGTGTTGGGTTTAAAAATTTATGTTTTGAGGTATGTTTTTATCATTTTATTATTTACGATATATTCACTTTGTATCCCAGTTATAGCCCCCTCCCTCATCTCCTCCCAGTCCCACCCTCCCTCCGTCTTTTCCCCTATTCCTCTTCCCTAGTCCACTGATAGGGGAAGTCCTCCTTCTCTGCTGTCTGAGCCCAGCCTGTCAGGTCCCATCAGGACTGCCTGGATTCTCTTTCTCTGTGGGCTGTCTAGGTCGCCCCACCAGGGAGAAGTGATCAAGGAGCAGACAAACAAGTTCATGTCAGAGACTGTCTCTTCTCCCCTTACTAATGGACCCACATGGAGACTGAGCTGTCTATGGGCTACATCTGGGCAGGGGGTCTAGGACCTCTCTATGTATGGTCTTTGGTTGATGCATCAGTCTCTGCAGTCCCCCTGGGCCCTGATTTTTTTGGCTTTGTTGGTCGCCTTGTGTGGCTGCTGTACCCACTGGGTCTTTTATCTCCCCCTTCTTCCATAACACTCCCTGTGCTCTGTCCCAAGTTTGGCTGTGAGTCTCTGCATCTGCTTTCTTCCTCTGCTGGTTGGAATCTTTTAGAGGACATCTGTGGTAGGCTCTAGTCCTGTTCCCTCTCTTCTACTGCTTCCAGGTCTATCCTGTTTTCCCTTCTTAATGAGAATTAAGCATCTTCCCTAGGGTCCTCCTTGTCATTTTAGTTTCTTTAGGTCTGTAGATTTTAGTATGTTTATCTTATATAATATGGCTAATATCCACTTACAAGCGAATATATACCATGCCTGTCTCTCTGCTTCTGGGATACCTCACTCAGGATGATCTTTTCTAGTTCCATCCATTTGCCTGCAAAATTCATGATGTCCTTGTTTTTAATAGCCGAGTAGTATTTCATTGTGTAAGGGTACCACAATTTCTGTATCCATTCTTGAGTTGAGAGACATATAGGTTGTTTCCATATTCTGGCAATTATGAATAAAGCTGCTTTGAAACATAGTTGAACAAATGTACTTGTTGTGTGGTTGAGCATCTTTTGGATATATGTCCAGGAGTGGTATAGTTGGGTCCTGAGGTAGCACTATTCCTGTTTTCTGACAGAGGGCTAATATTCAGAATATATAAAGAACTCAAGAAATTAAAGACCAGCAAACCAAATAATCCAATTAAAAAATATGGTACAGAACTAAACAGAGGACTGGCAGAGAAACACTTAAAGAAATACTCAACGTCCTTAGTCATTAGGGAAATGCAGATCAAAATGACTCTGAGATTCCATCTCACACCCACCAGAATGGCTAAGATCAAAAACTCAAGTGACAACACATGCTGGAGAGGATGTGGAGAAAGGGGAACCCTCCTCCATTGCTGGTGGGAATGTAAACTTGTACCACCACTCTGGAAATCAGTCTGGCGCTTTCTCAGAAAACTGGGAGTAGGGCTGTTGGGTTTTTATCTGGTGTTGGTATCAGGTAATGCTGGCTCCATAAAAAGAATTGGTGAGTGTTCCTCCATTTTCTATTTTATGGAGTGATTTGAGGGATTAGTGGCAGTTCTTTGAAAGTATATTTAGAATTAGAGGTGAGTCCTTCTGGCCCTGGGCATTTTTTAGTTGAAGATTTTAAATTACGGTTTCTATCTTACCTTATTAGTTGTCATGGGTTTTTTTAAATTATTTAATCCATCTTGATTTAACTTTGGTAGGCCATATACATTTAGAAATTAAACCATTTCTTTTGAGTTCCAATTCAGTGGAATATAGATTTTTGAAGTATGTCCTTATGCTGAATTTGTCTCCCTTTCATCTTTAATTTTATTTAATAAGTTAGGTCTTCCACCCTTATCTCTCTTTTCTGTTTAATTTGACCAAGGGTTGCCATCTTGTTTTTTTTTAATAAATTTATTTATTTTTATATCAATCACAGGTTAGGTTTTTTGCATCCCATGCGTAGCCCCCTCCCTCACTCCCTCCCACCCTCCCCAACCCTCCCTCATCTCCTCCCCGTCCCCTCCAAGTCCACCAACTGGGGAGGATCTCCTCCCCTTCTATCTGACCCCAGATCATCTTGCCTCCTCCAGGCTGGCTGCAATGTCCTCCACTGGGATCTAGCCAGGCTGTTACTCCCTGGCATGTATGGGGGAGGGTCGAAGAGTCAGCCATCAAGCTCAAGATGGAAACAGTCCCTGTTTCCCTTACTAGGGTCTTCAGTTCACCAATGAGTTATCATGGGCAACATCTGAGCAGGGGTTCTAGGCCATATCCATACATGGTCCCTGGTTGGAGAAACTGTCCCATATAAGACCCTTGT
>CM053758.1:28024924-28072664 GCA_028658305.1 Pachyuromys duprasi
AAACCCTTTCATAACATCTAAGTGTAAAGAAAAATAGCTTAGCCATTCATTGTTTCAGACTAGGAGGATTTTCCACACTTGGAACTAGTATGCAAATATTCTTGTTCCATTTTCATGCATTGTGGGATGTTCTCTGTGTTCTTGTTATAGATGCAAAGCCTCTCTTCAACTCTAGGCAAGGGGACTGCACACTTTTCAGCTCCACTCATACCAGTTCATTTGTGGCCAGGGAGAGCAGCATGTCCATAGAGAATCCCCCCCGTTCTGCCACTCTTCTTGATTAATGTACCAGCTTACCCCCTTTGCCATTATAACAAATTACCACAAACTTAAATCAATATGAACTTATCATACAGTTTTGCAGGTCAGAAATCTGAAATCAATTTCAGTGGGCTAAAGACAAGATGTCAGCGAGGTCCAGGTTCCTTCTGGAGGCTCTCTGGACAAATCAACTGCCTTAGCGTTTGCAGCTTCTACAGCTACGTGAATTGCTGATGTCATAGCCTCTTCTACGTCTCTGACAATGTGCCCTTGTGTCACTCTGACACTCTTGTCGCATGTCTCCTACTCCGGGTGGGGATTTCTTACATAACTTCTAATGGCCCCTGTGGCTCCTCAGTATCTACCCAGGCCATCTAGGTTTAGGGTAACCATCTCACTCAAGCTTGTGATTTGCAACTCAGTCCAATCATCAAAATTCACATTCCCAGGTTCTGGAGGCTACAGCATGGATATTTTTAGGGTCAATTGTTCAACAGTACTGAATCATGGGTCTCTCAAGGCCAAGATTTTCTTAGGAAGCTTTAGTACTGAATCTGTTTGCCATTGATCCTCTGTCTATACTTTGGCTTAGGAAAAAAGTTCCATCCTAGCCTTCTTTATTTGAGCCCATACTTAAGAGCAGATATAATGTTGGCTCACACTCTCCAGGTCCTATTTGCCTATGGGCTCCAGAAACTAAGAGAAATAATTGGACCAAAGTTAGGTAAAAGGGCCACACATAATTTTTCAGCTACCATTTTCCATTTTTCTCTCTACACAGTAAGTCAGTATTTACTGAATCAAAGACATTTTGTACACACTAATTTGAAGCATTAGCAGAAATTCAGTTTGGTGACTAAGAACAAGAACTCTGGAAACAGACTGTTGGTGTTCAAATCCTAGTTTTTATTCTACTGCCTGTGACTTTGGGCAAGTCACATAGCCACACTGATTTAATTTCCTTATCTAAATAATAGGGATAAATTATATTAACCCCAAATAATATTAGAAAGATTACTTTAGATGAACTTTTTCATTTGTTTCCTTACTTATGTGTCTGTATTGAGGGAGGCACATGTGTGCCATTGTGTGCTGCTCCTAGGGATTAGAGGGTGACTTGAGAGTGTTGATTCTCTCTTTACATCATGTGAGCCTTGGGGGACTGAACTCAAGTCCTGAGGTTTGACAGAAGGCACCTTACCAACTGAGCCATCCTACCCCTGGCTAAGATTACATACATACAGACAACTGCCCTGTATGTGTTATTTCTATAAGAAAACTAAAATGGGATTATGTGCAAAAGTTTCAGTTTGTTTTCCATGTTTGGGGGTTGGGTGGGGTGGGGTGGGATTGAGCTAGCATCTCACTGGCATCAAACTTGTGTTCCTTTTAATTTAGCTTCCCAAGTGCTGGGATTACAAGCATGTACCCCAACACCTAGCTTGTGCTCTATATACAGCCATATCACAGAACTTCCTATTGGTGTTTTTAGTTGAATCACATGTTTATCAGAAGGTAACCCAGAGTGACCAAATAGACCAGAGACCTTACTCATTGTATTGGTGATAAACTTTGTTTATGACTAAACTTTGTTTACAACTAAAGCTCTGGCTTTAGTCATAAAGGCTCATAAAATCTAATATTGTCTGTAGCCTAGAATATTTTGTTTTGAAGTTTACAGATACATACAATACAAAGTTCATAAGAAACCTGTATGTAAGACAGATTGGTACTTGGTCTCCTTTAAGTCATACCTCCTTGCTTCTCTCCCACCCCAATATTCTATTCTATTCTTCTATGGGTTTGACTATTTTGGATTTTTTATATATGTTGTATCTTAAATATTTATCCTGTGCTTGGCATCTGTTGAGACTTTTTATGTGATTTCTTTATCCTTTTTTTTTTGTTGTTAATATGAGTTGATTTTTATGTGCTGAACCATGCTTGCATCCCAGGGAAAATATTCAGTTGGCTGTGTGAATTTTCCCCTTTTCTTCTAGGAATCTTGTCTGTTGGTATGTAATTCTTCATACTGACCTTTTAGGCTTCTCTTTACTTTGGTGGCATTCTGATTTTATTTTAAATGTTCATTGTTTTCTTAGTGTATTAGAGTCAAGTGTGTGTGTGTTTGTAGGTACTCTTGAAGGCCAGAGGCATTGGATTCCCTGGAGCTAGACTTACAGGAAGTTTTGAGCAGCTAGGAATCAATTACTGGTCCTCTGCAAGAGCAGTACACACTCTCAGCCCTATGTTACCCCTTTAATGTCCGGTTGAATTCAATTTAATAGTATTTTGTAGTTGAGTTTTTGTACCTACTTTTATCTGGTTATTGATGTACAATTTTCTTGGGGTATATTTGGTTTTATTATTAGAGTGATGCTGCCTTCCAACTTGAATTTGGAAGACTCCCTTTCACTACATTTTTGGAATAGTCTGAATGAGGCTGGGATTAATGTTTTAAACGTTTAGTAGAATTCCTTATGAAGCTCCACTCCGTACTTTAGAAGGTGACTGACCCCATCTCCTCACTAGTTTCAGTTTTGACTTTTTGATTCTTCAAGCTTTAGTATTAGTAAGTTAAGTATTTCTAGGATTTCCCCCCCGTTTCTTCTAGGAAACTTGTCTGTTGGTATGTAATTATTCTTACTGACTTTCTATGCTTCTCTTTATTTTTGGTGGCATTCTGATTTTATTTAAATGTCCGTTTTCTTAGTTTATTAAGAGTCAAATCTCTTTATTCCATGTGTGTCATTTTTTTTTGGTAGCTTTTGTTTTCTTTTTGATTCAGTTTGGATGTATTTTGAAAAACTTTGGTGTGTGTGTGTATGTGTGTGTAAGAGAGAGAGAGAGAGAGGAGAGAGAGACAGACAGAGACACAGAGAATGTAGTGCACACACACTGTGGTATGTGTCTGAAGGTCAGAGGACAACTTTTTGGACTTGATTCTTTTCTTGGTTTCTGGGATCAAGCTCAGGCTGTCAGGATTGGGTGGCAAATGTCTTTACCCACGGAGATATCTCATTGTCCCTTGATGAACTTTTTTGATAGGTCAGTTTCCTAATTACAGCTCAGCTGAGTTTCTTTGGCTGTTAGGCTCATTTCTTTTTAGCATTTGCAATTGAAATTCTCATATCCTGCATTCTTTTATGAACTCAAGTTTCTAGAAGAAAACAAACAAACAAACCCATCTACACCTAACTTCAAGATTGCACAAGATTGACTGAATAGAATTTGAGGATTGTAGAGAGATGGAATGTTGTAAGTCCAGAGCAAAAAACTATTTGGGCTATCTATAGTTGTCTTAATAGCCATCCATTGCTCATCTTACCTCTGTCTGCCCTACAGCCTTTGACTCTTTGGCAAAGCCTTTGGAATGCATTGTTAGACCACTTAGCTCTACCCATCCTGGACCAGCAAGGCCCTCAGCTACCAAAGAGACCTGTAGCAGAGACTTCCTGCCTACCTGAAGCTCCCACCAGTGTACTTGGAAATATCCCTTGATTTATGACCTCCTTTCATTATATAATTTTAAAATCTTCATAAAACCATTTCCATGTTTTTCCATCGAACATGTTATTTAGAGCAGGTTGAATGTGTTCCTGGGCCACTGTCACCTATATTTGGCTCAAGAATAATTATCCCATATTCCTTTAATATGAGCTATGTTTTGTACCAACACTTTCTTTTTTCTAATTTTTGTAATCATTTTGTTACGAACCAAATTTCTCTTGTTTTTATCTCTTTGAGTCAAAGTCTGCCTTGTAATTTAATGTCTAGAGTCTCAGGTGATGAGTTTGTCTCCTGGTTTTGTTGATGTTTGGTACTTGGTTTCTTATTTTAATGTCAGTTGTGTGTCAGATATTATATTTTGCAAAATTGGAGAAACAATGTGAGGTCCTGTTCCTCTAGAGGAGGATCATATTTATTTTTGCTGTCACCTGGGAACACAACCAATCCAGGATCAATTTTATGGACTGAGAGGATTTGATGCCTCCTGCTGTAGGCTATAAATCCTTCTGAGTTCTACCTCATTCAGTGAGGCTTCCTGGAGTGTTTAGCCTTCATAGGCTTTATCCTGCAGCTGACCCCTGTATCCCAGGAGGCTATCTGAAACATCTCTGTCTACCAGCTGTTTCTTCAGAAAGTTACAGCGCTCTCCTTTCTGGACTGCCGTTCTTTCCCATGTGTGGCCTAGTAATTGTATCCTTTTATGTTAGCTCTTCCATGCCTTCATAGTTTCCCTCTTTGCTTGCCTCTTTAGTTGTCCTTGGCAGACTGGTTTGTCTGAATTACACTGTAATGCACCACCCAAATGTTACTTTCTATGTGAAATATTTTTATTCCCTAGGCTGAATTAATTCACAGCCTTGTAATAAATAGCATATATATTACAAACGATGTGTGCTTTAATTACACTTCCTCTATTTTTCTGTCACCGCTAACAACCTTCCAAGACTGTGATCTTCTTTCTTGAATTTGGTATTTCAATAGATATTCTAAGCCTTTTTTTTAGGGGGCCTTGAAGTCATGAGGCCATTATTTTTGTTTACAGGTAGTTTCACATTTCAAATAGAATATATATATTTGTTTTAATATAAACTTTATAACTCAGAACCCCTGCAACTTGTTTTTTATTCTTGATGGCGAAGTTTCTGAGCTAACCCACAAGATAATTAAATCTACCATTGAGATAAAATGAAATGTTACAAATTTGTGCGAAGTGTGTTAGTAGTGATTATAGTAATTTATAAAAAGGAACATCACAACTGAAGTAACATTTAAAAATTTTGAGTGTCTTTGATTTTATAAAAGCAATCATGATTTCAGGATGCAGAAAAAACTAAATGGAGCATTAAACTAATAGCACTGTAATTGTAGTTAGACTACTAATTCTGTTTTGGTTGACATTGTGCGTGGCACTGTAGAGAAGTTTGCACTTGGGAATCAGGCCTTCTTGTGACTGCAAGCAAATGTATGAAGGGAATGCTTCTTGTGGTCTCACCCAGCATTTTGAAGTGAGATGGTTAGAAGAGGCTCATCAGGAGTTTTATTGGGTGGAATTAGCTGATTTTCTGATAAAAGAGAAGCCAGGCATGACTGGTCAGAGATGAAACACCATGTTTCTCAGTTCTGTGAGCAGAGGCTATCAAATGCTTAGCTATGTGAAGACTTTAGACTCCTTGCTAACTTTGTTCAGTAGTCCTGAGTAAGCTGTAGAAGAGAGTCATAGTATACATGAATGTATATATACCATTACTAAGAGGTCAACCAGAGTAGAAACAAACAGATCCTGATCATTTGGAGACTAAAGGAATGAATATGAATACATGAAGCACATCACTCCACCCCCCTCATTTGATACAAAGAGCAGCTTATTCCTAAACTTGGCACACTGAAAAGCAAAAGTACTTATGAGACACATTAAGAATAAATGAAAATGGAGAAGTAATTCGTTGGTAGTGTACCTAAAGCAGGCCATAGGCAAAACTTAGTCACAGGTGGATAGTGGCTTCCCATTCGAATTAGCAAGTCTGGGAGACAGGGAACAAGATTGTACAAACATATATCTCAAAACGGTTTAGGCAAAACTTAAGAATGATAGTTACATCAGGTATAAGAGCAGGTATATATGAACAGGTGCCCTTGGAGGTTAGAAGATAGTCAGATTCCCTGCAGCTGGAATTACAGTTGGTTTTGAGATGGTCTGATACAGGTGCTGGGAACTGAACTTGGGTTCTCTGGAACAGCTGCAAACACCATTACCAGCTCAGTCACCTCTCCAGGTCCTGTTTAAAAATCAGAGGTTCAAGGAGCTTTCAAGTGAGCTTCCAACAACATTCTGAATGTTTGGCTAACTCTCTCCACAGCTTGCCTGAAGACCCTTTGTGGCTATTTTGGAAATGCTTTTCTTTCCAGCTTTTGCCAGTGAAGCCATACTATCCTTCAAGATTTAGATCAAATACCACTTCCCTTATGATCTCTTATTTGCTGTTGTTTGGTTATTTTAGATAGTGTCTTATTGTATATCCCTGGCTGTTCTGGAACTCACTATATAGACCAGGCTGTGTTCTAATTCACAACGATCCTCCTGTCTCTGCCTCCCAAGTGCTGGGATTAAAGGTGGGTGCCACTATGCCTGGCCTGTTAAGAACCTTTTAATTTCTACTGTATTGAAAATCATCTTTCCCTTCTCTGAAAAATAATAAGGGGATATATACTTTGCCCATTTTTCAGCCTTTGTTTTGGATTGTACTTAGGAGGATGTGGGCCAGTGTTTTTGTATCTCTGCCAAGCACAGATGCTTACATAAAAGAGATGTCAAATAAGTCTGAACCATGAAGAAATGAACATACATTATATAATTATATTGTATGTTATATAATTATATAACATACATATATTAATCTTTGTGTTTCAGAAGAAAGTATGAATATTAAGGAAAACCTGAGAAGTCACTAGAAATAAAGGAAGAAATCTATAGACTTTGGGCCAAACAAAAGGCTATTTTATTATGAAATTCATTAGTTTGTTGTATCTGTGATCATTAGCTACTCGAAAGAAAGAGGACTGCTCTTTCACCTGGAACTTTATTTGAAATAATAGATTATTCATAAAGACACATGTGCCTATTGCATTCCATATGAGCAGCTTGCTTTGATCATTTTTTGTGAGATTGTATCTTAAAACTTATATATTCTCTTACATGAGGCAACTATTTGAAATACTACTATTTTATAATAATTGAAGATTATGAGAGCATTAAAACATGATCATTATCAGTCTCTGAATCTCCTGGAAAGCGTATGTTTAAATTCTACTTCGAAACCTAGATACACTGCCTACAGCTGTAATTCTGGCACTAAGGAGGCTGAGGTAGGAGAATCATTGTGAGTTTGAGATCAGCCTAGGCAGCACGGTAAGTTCCAGACCAACTTGGACATGTTTCAGAAAAGGTACCTATTCCTGTGTTATATGGACAAACTTTCATGGGTCTAAGGGTTGTTCAAAGTGTGATTTCACTACAGAGTTTGGAAAGAAGCATTGCTATTTGTATAATTATTAAAAGAAAATAAACTAGAGTTACATAGGAGGTTTTCATTAAAATATCTTTCTATGTATTTCTCCCCAAAATAACATTTTAAAATTTAGATTTATGTGTGTGTGTGTTTGCACATGAATGTGTGTTTCTATGGGTATCTGTGCATACACACAGAGGCCAGAGTGGGCTGTCAGGTGTTCTTTATTGCTTGCCACCGTATTCCCTCAAGAATGTTTTTTTTCTGAACTTGGAGCTAGGCTGGCAGTGATGGTGTGGTTTCAGCCCTGCACCGTTCCAGGGTGACAGGTGTGTGCAGCAACACCAAGCTTCTGACCCGAGTACCGAGAATACAGACTTACATTCTTATGCATGAACAGCAAGCACATTTCCCCAACCAAACGTCACTGCCACAAACCAGATGAGGTCTGTTCTCTGCAGTGAGACTGGATCATCTAGGTGTGAACATGCACACCTTTTGTATTGGCTGGAGCTGTGGCCGTTAAAGCTTCTGTGTAAGGAGGAGTTCATTCTCTACATTGTGCAGTTTCTTCCCTCTCAGAGAATCATATGGGGTTTCTTTCTTATTGCCCGAGCCAAAAATGCTTTACTGTGTCATTCATTCATTCATTCATTCATTCATTCATTCATTCATTCATTCATTCATTCATTCATTCATTCAGTGTAGCCCAGGCTGTCCTGGGACTGGCAGCAGTTCTTCTCTTGCTTTAGCTTCTTGGTTACAGGCATGAGCCACCATGCCCCACCTACTATGTCTTAAGGAAAATTTTGCCTAAGTGACCTGTTGAGGTATTTTTTCACATTCAAAGATTTTAAATCACTAAAACATGATTAATATTTTAGTAAATAAAAGTTTGGGATTGACATATTAGAGTGTTTTGATCACCCACATTTTTTCCATCACTTTGTGCTTTATACCTTTGTGTTCTGCTTTGCACTGAAATAATTTATGTCATATTACTCCCTTTTATATTGAAAGGCTCAAGGATATTATGTTAGGTCTCTTTTGTGGGTACAACAATTTCTTATACAGAGTAGGAATTATGGGACCTGCAGTAAATAAATAATTGAATAAATAGATGCAACTATCATTATGATAATAAAAGTATTCTGGTAACAGTTCTTACAAAATTACCATAGTTACAATTTTTGATTATGTACACTATACTGTTAGTGTTACTGTTAGAGAAAAATATATTCTGATAATAAAAATATATAGTACAGAAATATACAGAAGACTAAAATCCATGATACTGAGTTGCTCATCTCAAATATTTATATACTTGATAATTCTTGTTTTCTGACAGGATCAGTGAGCATAGCAAGACTTGGGTGTAGCTGGCTCAGTGAGGTAAGCAGACATGTACTTGCTGAATGCAGATAAAGCATCTTTCTTTAATGGAATACTACTTTTTCTTTTGTTTCTTCAAAACGTTTAAGGCAGACTTTGGTTTAGTTTGATAATGCTCATAATAAGTGCTATATAGCATTTGGAAAGTGGGGAAATTATATGACAAACTTGGGACAAAACTGAAGACTTCAGAGTGACCTGGGAAACTTGGGAGTCAAGAGATGCAGAGGCAGGCAGTCTGGCAGTGAGTGCATCTGAACACTACTAGGATTGTGTTTGACCGCTGAGAGTAATAGAGCACACGAAGACAAGACACAAGAATATCTAAGAAGAAAGTCAGACAACTCCCAAGTTTATAACTGAGCTTTGATGCTACTTTGCATCAGATATGTTTTTGTCCTTGTAGTTTGAATGAGAATGTCCCCCAAGGGCTCAAGTATTTAAATACTTGGTCCCCAGTTGGTAAAACTGTTTGGGAAGGATTAGGAGGTAGCCTTGTTGGAGGAAATGAGTCACTAACATAGGCAGGCTTTGAGGTTTCAAAAGATTCCTGAGATGCCAAGGCTGCTCTCTTTCTGCCTCATGGTTGGGGATTAAGATGTGAGTTCTCAGTTGGTCCTTTGCTCCACCATCATTGACTCTAACTCTCTGATATTATAAGCCAAATTAAATGGTTTCCTTTATAAGTTACCTTGGTCATGGTGTTTTATTGCAGCAATAGAAAAGTAATTAAGACAGTTCTCTACTTAGACTAGGAAAATAGTGAAAAAGAGACCAAGAATGACCCATCCTCAATCTTTATTGGTTAAATTTCCATCTATGTGCATAGTTTATGCAGTAGTTCCTGGATACCCATTACAATTATTCACTCACTTTCTGTTTCCATGGTAATAACCTCTCTATTTATCACTTAATTCTCTTTTGTTAATTATTCACATATTCAGACTGATATTTTTCAATACAATTCAGTCACACTTGGGACAGTGGGGCAGTAAAAGTAATTTGGTGGGGTGGAGAATGTTGGGACAACTGACAAGGTTCTTTTTTTGTTTGTTTTTTGAGGAAGAATAAAATGTAGTGCATATCACAAATGCTACAGTATTTTTCATGAAACATTGTTTCAGTATATATGTAAATGTGTATTGGATCATAACCTAAAATTGCATTTGTTATTGTCTATCAAGTTATATGAGTTTGAGAAACACTCAATTTGACTGAAAGACCCCTGTGATAAGAATCTGAGTTATCTTTGGATTCATTGATCAATTTTTTACTACAGATGCTTTAATGCTTGTGAAATTATGATATAGTTCTCAGGTGTTAGGGAGTTGCACATTAAAAAAGAGGAGCTTGTTTACACAAATAAGTTCTGATTTGGGCTATAATTTGATTTTTTTTTTTGGTATGGGAAGTGTGTGTGCGTGCATGCGTGTGTGCCATGTGTTTTCAGGTGTTTTTGGAAGTCAGAAGAGGGAGTTATCTCCCCTGAAACTAGATACAGGTGGCTCTGAGCATTCTCCAGGCGTGGCTTCTGGGAACCATACTCAGATCATCTGAAAGAACAGCAAGCTCTTTTAATTGCTGAGCCACCTGCCCAAGTCTGCACAGGGGAGTCTTTTTATGAGTACTCTACTGGTATTAATTATTCTCAATTTTAAAGGGGGTTGACATTGAGCATGTACACCCCCATCCTTTCTTCTCTGTCTTTATACCATGACTTGCCAAAGAATCTTTGCTGGGCATTTTGTGAGGAGTCTGATTATGGTTTAGTCCTGTACCTGTACTAACTTAAAAAATAAAATTATGGATCTAGGGTATATTATGTAGATACATATGAAAGCATGCTGCAGTAAAGGTCCCAAGGGAGCCTGGGGTGGGCAGAATATTGGTTCTCTGAAATGTTTGGGCCAGAATCCTGAACCTATGTGTGTTGTGCAAGAAAGGATTTCTAGAGCTGATCAAAAAGGATGGGGTGAGATGCCTGGATTATCTAGGTGGGTCTCATCTGCTCACACAAGTCCTTAAAATTGGAGTGCCTTTTCTATCTGTGGAGAATTTGTCAAAGAAATATATGCTTGCCTAAAGCCTACAGTGTACTTGGTGGGTCAGACAAATAATTATTTTCAGCCACTGAGAACTAGAGAAAGTGTTAAAGCTTATTCTAAAATAATTTCTATGTAATTTTGCTTAAAACGACTGCTTTCCATTGATGTCTCTTAATTGTTAGAAAAAAAGAGGCTTCTGCCCATTTCAAACACAAAAATTTAGTTTAAGTTCAAGAAAAATGATATAAAGAGAAGGGAGCCTTTCTGATTGCTTTTAGTCTACAGACAAGGAGATGGTGGATAAGAGAGATATCAAAGAATGAGGTCTAGCGGCTCACACCATCATTGTCAGAGCTAGGCATGTATAGAAGGGGAGAAATTAAAAAGCACCTTTTCATCAGGGAAGAGAGTAGGCAGTAAGTGGACCTGGCTGGAAAGCTGGTTGAACACACAGCTCTGATCTGGAAAAACAGATGAGCCTGGTGAACAGGTTCAGGCAGGACCTGCGCATAGAGCACTGAGCTGATCCACAGTCCACAGTGGCAAAGGAAAGTGAGTTAGGGCCGTCTCTTTATGTTTTCAACCTGTGAGAACACAAATACCTTCTCATTGTAAAAAGTTAAAAGTAGGACCTGATAGGCTAGGGTCAGAGGGAAGGGGAGGAGGACCTCCCCTATCAGTGGACTGGGGAGGGGCATGGGAGGAGATGAGGGAGAAAGGGTGGGATTGGGAGGGGCTGAGGGAGGGGGCTACAGCTGGGATACAAAGTGAATAAACTATAATTAATTAAAAATTAATAAATTAAAAATAAAAATAAAACCAAATAATATAAAGTGGGTGATAGAGAAGTAATGAGCTCTCCCTTCCTCATACCCCACTGCCCACAGTTTAGTGATCAGTGTCAGGAATTTTCCCAGTATGTCTACAGATGTAAATGTCTATATGTAGACTATGAGTATTATATTCTATTTGCTTCTCTTTTCTTAAAATTAGTGTCCTATATGCTCACATCCATGTTTATTGGTGTATTATTCAGAATAACTAAGACATGGAACCCAGTCTAGATGACCACTAACAGATTCATGGATTAAAAAAATATAGTTATAAACCAGGTGTAGTGGTACATGCCCTTAATCCCAGCACTCAGGAGGCAGACTTCTATGAGTTGTGGCCAGCCTGGCCTCCAGAATGAGTCCAGAACAGCCAGAGCTATACAGAGAAACCCTGTCTTAAGAACAAAAAAACAAAACAAAAAGAAGCCAAAAAGAATATATGATTATGTATATACACTGAAATTTTATTCAGCCATAAAGAAAAATGGAATCATGTTCCAGTGAGCTGGCTCAGCAGGTAAAGAAAGACACTTGCTGCCAAACCTGACTACTTGAGTGTCACACCTTGAGAACCATTTCTTATAAGTTATTCTCTGACCTCCACATTTGCTCGTGGCATCCCCCACCCCACCCCAAATAAACAATTTTAATACAAATTTAAAGAAAATAAATGAATTCATGACAGTTACAGGAAGATGAATAACTGGAAATCGTTGTTAGGTAAAATATGCCAGACAGAAACACACAGTACTTGCTTTCTATCATACGTGGATCCTAGCTCTCAGGAGGAGTGGCGAGTGTGTGATAGGAGGACAGAGGGAAGGCCTATTTAGGGAGAGTCAGAGGGTCAGAAGAGGAGGTCAGCGTCAAGGGAAAGGTGGATGAATAAGAACAAGGTACATATGAAACTGTCACAATGAAATTCATTGTATTGCTGCTAACTGAAAAACTAATACTAATATAAAATTAATTTATTAGTGATCTTTTGATATGGCCACCATTAATAATTTTATTACACAGTATGGATAAATTACTAAACTTAATCCTCTCTATAGGTAGAAATGTAATTAGTTTCTACCCCCACATGTTACCATTTGAAACAATAGTTTGGTAAATGTCTTTGCATTTATGAGCATTTCTATAATCCTACCAGTGGAAGGACAGGCTCTAGGAGGCAAACATTTATAATCTGTATAGAAATTTCCATTTGTTCTCCACAAATGTATAATTTGCCTTTTACAAGTAATGAAATGTCATCATTTTTAACACAGGCAGAAACTAAGACTACTTTTATTGTTTATGCCTGCCTAGAATTGATTTCCCTTTCTCTGTTAGCAGTTTCTGATTTCCTTTAGGGGATTCACCTTTTCCTTATGAGTTATTAAGACTCCCCTCAGAAACAGAGCATGCAACTCATACCTCAGCATTGAATACTGGATCCACTTACAAAGTGATCAGTTTGGAGACAGGCAAAGGACAAGAGCTTGACAAACTGGGTATTTCCTTTATTTTGTTTGAGTGACATAGATACACACATACAGATAAAATTTGTCTCCATATTTCTTCTAAAGCTGTGGTTCTAACATTAGGTCTCTGACTTGTTTTTCACTATAAGTGTGGTTTAAAGTTGAGATTCATGTCCAGTAGTCTCAGTTCTAATTGTTTAATCTTCTGTTCTTTCCTCATAGAATTGGTACCTTGTTGAAAATCAATTCACTATAGATGCATAGGTGTATTCCTGGACTTTCAGTTCTGTTCTGTTGATCTGCCTGTGCCAGTGAGCAGTACCACAACAATGTTTGAATGACTAGGTTACTTTTTTGAAGATCTGTGCACCATTGATTCTTTTGCCTTAGCCTCTCAAGCCGGTGGGTTGTGGCCGCTGGGCACCACTGTGCCCAGCTATCTTTAAACTCACCCTCCCCATTTTAACTTGTTTATTTTTAAGAGTTGTATGGCTATTCTGGTTTTCTTATATTTTCTATATTTTATGATTAGTTCATCAATTTCTGCAAAAGGCTGTTAAATATTTGGAATGGATCACATTTAATTGATAGATCAATTTGGGAAATACTCAATTTTCCAGTATATGAAGACAAAATACCTTCCTATTTGTTTCTTCACTTTTTTTTTTTTTTTTTGGCCAAGTTTACAGTTGTCAGCATTCAAGAGTTAGATTTATTTGGTCAATTTTGCTTTTTAATACTGTTGTGTTAAGTTGTCTTCTTAACTTGATTTCTTGTTTATTGCAAGTATACAGAAAATGAATGCTTTTGTATATTGATCTTCTGACCTGTAATTTAATGCCGTGTAGTAGCTTTCTTAAATTTTTCTATATACACAACATTTTATTTATTTCATTTAAAAAATAGAGATGGCTCTGTACTTATTCCTTTATACTTATACTTATTCCTTCTTTATTTTGATGATGAGTTAGCCAGTGGTGCAGTTCTTAGCATGATGGTAAATAGAGGTGATGAGGGTAGAAAGGCTTGTTTTGTTCCCGGCTCTGAGGGATGGTCAGCCTTTCAGCACTGAGCTTGTTAGCAGCAAGGTGTACAGCCCATGTCAGTTTGAGAAAGCCCCTTCTGTTACTAGTTTGTTGAATATTTTTGTCATGAGAGGACACTGGTTTTTATCAAGTGTCTTTCCCCATGTATCATGATGGCCATGTTAGTTTTACATGTTTATTACATTGAATTTTATATGTTGACTCAACGTTGTATCCCAAATAAACATCACTCCTTCATGGTATATAATCACTTTAACATCCTGCTCAATTTAGTTTGATATTATTTTCTTTTTTTAATTAGCAAAAGGATGTGTGTACCTGTGTGTGTGAATGTGTGTGTGTGATGTCTTTGACTATTTTTGGTGTACTAGTAATCCTTAATTTTTGAGTGATAATTGCATTTAGAATTTTTTGTTGACAAATTTCTTTGTTTATTCCTTTCAGAACTTTTAATATGTCATCTAATTTCCTTTTGACCTTTGTGCTTTCTATTGAGAATCTTATTAGGATATTGAGAAGCTCTCACTTATGATGAGTTGCTTCTCTCCTGCTGCTTTTAAAATTTGTATATTCATTTTGACAGTTTGCTTTGTATGTATGTAGGAGTGTTCTTTTTTTCTTTTAATGTTTTTAGTTGAATTGTATCATTTCCCTTCCTCAAGCTCCTCCCAGCCTTCCTTTCATACCTCCCTACTCTCAAGTTGATAGCCTTTTTTTCTTTGATTATATTTGTTATACACTCACACACACAAAGCCTGCTGAGTCCTTTTTGTTGTTTGTGTGTATATGGTTTAAAGGCTAACCACTTTGCATTGGACAGCCAGGAGATACTAATTTTTCTCTTCCGGGCAGCCAATAGTTGGCTGTAGTTCTTTGTCTAGGGGTGGGACTCCAGGACACAGGACCCCATGTTAACATGTCCATTGATATTTCTATTGTTCTGACTTTGTTTAAGTAGCCATTTTTAGAAGAGACTGTTTCTCAGTAGACTTCTTAGTATTCTGGCTCTTACAATCTTCCTCCTTCTTCTTGGGGAGTGGTGTTTTTTGTTTGTTTTGTTTTTGTTTGTTTTTTAGTTTAGGTTACTTTAGATTCTGAGGTATAGTTAAGTTTTTCCATTAAATTTGAAAGTTTTGAATATTTCTTCGAACATCATTTGTGCCCCCTTATTTCTCTTGTCAGACCCCCCATGGTGCATATATTAGGGTGTTCTGTTGTATCTGTTGTGTCTGTTACTCTTTTCACACTGTGACAAAAATACCCTCACAGTGGCAGCTTCAGGAGGAGCTTGATTAGCTCAGCTCATGATTCCGGGGAGGCAGTGTGGAGTGTCTCTGTGACTGTGCCCCTTGTATGGCAGCAGAGAAGGCTTATCGCCATCTCAGGATGCAAAGTTTAACTATCAGGGTCTACATAGTCCCAGCAGTTCCAAACACCAGATCCAGAATGTGCAAAGCCCAAAGTTTTTTCTGAGACTCAAGGCATACTCTTAGCTGTGAGCCTTTGTAAAAACAAATAGAAAATTGTTTACTTCCAACATGCAACTGCTGAGAATAAACATTCTCATTCTAAAATGGAGAAATGGAGTGATATTAGACATATAATATAGGATAATCATACTAAAATCTGTATACCTAAGGAAACTAAGCAAGAAGGAGGACCCTGGTTAAGATGCTCAATCTTCATTCAGAAAGGCAAATGAGTTGGACATCAGAAGAGGGAGAAAACAGGAAACAGGACAGGAGCCTACCACAGACAGCCTCTGAAAGACTCTACCCAGCAGAGTATCAAAACTTATGCTGAGATGCATAGCCAAACTTTGGGCAGAGTGCAGGGAATCTTATGAAAGAAGGGGGAGATAGAAAGACCTGGAAAGGACAGGAGCTCCACAAGGAGAGCAACAGAACCAAAAAATCTGGGCACAGGGGTCTTTTCTGAGACTGATACTCCAAACAAGGACCATGCATAGAAATAACTTAGAACCCCTGCACAGAAGTAGCCCAAGGCAGCTCAATATCCAAGAGGGTTCCCCAATAATAGGACCATCTCTGACATGAACTCATGGGCTGGTTCTTGGATCACCTCATCTGAGGGGGGAGCAGCCTTATCAGTCCACAGAGGAAGACAAGGAAGCCAGTCCTGATGAGACCTAATAGATTATGGTCGGATGGAAGGAGAGGAAGACCTCCCCTATCACTGGACTGGGGGAGGTGCATAGGAAAAGAAGAGGGAGAGAGGGTTGGCTTGGGAAGGGATGGGGAGGGGCTACAGCTGGGATACAAAGTGAATAAACTGTGATTAATAAAGTAAATAAGAAATCTTTGAATAATAAAAAAAATGGAAAAATGGGACTTAGCAAGAAAATATTGGGCAAAAGCAAGACTTTAATCCCTCAGGGCAATCATTAAATTCTGCAACTCTGTGTCAAGCAGGTAAGACATAGCCCACGCCCTGTTAAGGAGTTTGCCTTAGTATTTTTGTGGGCCAACTGAAGCAGCTTTGGTGGGAGTAAAGAACATGATCAACTTTGCATGTCAGCAAGAGTTACCTGGTTAGAGCATATGAAGTTCTTTGAATGAGAGGCCTAAGGTGGAGTCAGGGTGACTAGTTAGAAACACCTTGCCAAGTGCTCCCAGATGACAGTGATATGAACCAGGATATAGCATTTGGAATAGAAATGACAAAACAAAATAAAACAAAATCCGAACAACCAACTGGTAGTTTTAAGAAGGGTTTGTAAATAGAATGGCTCTGTATTGAATGTGGAGACTAAATGAGGGAAAATTATTTGCATTATTCCATTTATAAAACTTTATTGGTAGCTATCTATTTAGAACATGAAATATTCTGTATCGTATTAAAATAAATATATACATCAGTGACAAAATAGATATTTTATGGTTTTCTTTTTGTTTTTTTTTGTTTTTTTTTTTTTTTGAGATCGAGTTTTATTATGTAGCCCTGGCCTAATTTTGCTGATTAGAACAGGCTGGCATTGGACTTGCAGAGATCCATTTGCCTGCTTCTGCCTCCTGATTATTGGGGTCAAAGGTATGCACTACTATGCTCAGCTCTGTAGTTTTCTTTTTAAAAAGAATTCATACCATCTATTCTATTCCTCCTTCAGAGTGAGTTTTAGGCATTCTTCCTTGGGTCCTCCTTGTCACTTATTTTCTTTGTATCTGTGAATTGTAGTATGTTTATCCTGCTTATAAGTGAATACATACCATGTGTGTCTTTCTCAATCTGGATTACCTCGCTCAGGATGATTTTTTCTAGTTCCATCCATTGGCCTGATAATTTCATGATATCCTTGTTTTTAATAGCTGAGTAATATTCTGTTGTGTAAATGTACTACACTTTTTTTTAATCCATTCTTCAGTTGAGGAACATCTAGGTTGTTTCCAGATTCTTGCTATTACAAATAAAGCTGCTATGAACATAGTTGAGCGAGTGTCCTTATTGTATGGTAGAGCATCTTTTGGGTATATACCCAGGAGTGGTATAGCTGGATCTCAAGGTAGAGCTATTCCCAGTTTTCTAAGAAAGCGCCAGATTGATTTCCAAAGTGTTTGTACAAGTTTACACTCCCATCAGCAATAGCGGAGTGTTCTCCTTTCTCTACATCCTTACCAGCATGTGTTGTCATTTGAATTTTTGATCTTAGCCATTTTGACAGGTGCAAGATGAAATCTCAGAGCCATTTGCATTTGCATTTCTCTAAAGACTACGGATGCTGAATATTTCTTCTCAACCATTTGAGATTCCTATATTGAGAATTCTGTTTAACTTCATACTCCATTTTTAAATGTATTATTTTGTTTGCTGGTGTTTAATTTCCTAAGTTCTTTATATATTTTAGATATAGTGGAAGTGGCTGAAGAGAGGGAACAAGGTAGGAGAGGGAGTGAGTGAGAAATGAGGGTGGTGATCAGACCTGGGGAGAGGGGAACGACACAGAGGGCCTGCAGAGTGAAGAGAAACCATTGGCAGGGGCATGCCTGTGACAAGCTGGAAACCTAAGATGGGGTAACCTTCTGGGAGGATATGGGGTCACTCTAGCTGAGGCTCCTAGGAGCAGAGGTCATGGAGACTGAAGAGACAGGACACCAACCCACCCACAAAAACTTCAACCTAAAATTTTTCCTGCCTACAAAATGTGCAGGATAAAGATAGAGCAGAGATTGAGGGAATGTCCAACCAATGCCTGGCCCAAACCAAGACCCACCCCATGGGCATGAGCCAACCCCTGACACTACTAACAATACTCTTCTATGCTCACAGACTAGCATAGCTGTCCTCAGGCTCCACACATCAGCAGATCAGAACATATTCTGAGCCAAACATTGGGTGAAGTTTAGGGAGTCTTGTGGAAAAGTGGAGGGAAGGATAGAAGGATATGAAGGTGACAGGAACTCCACAAGAAGACCAACAGATCCAACTAACCAGGGCCCAGAGGAGACTTGACGCACCAACCAAGGACCATACATGGACTGTACCCAGGCTCCTTACATGGATGTGGTCAATGGGCAGCTCAGGCTTTATGTGGGTTCCCTAGTAAGGAGAGTGGGTGGAGGGGATATCTCTGACATGGACTCTATTGCCTGCTTTTTGATAATTTTCCCCTGTTAGGGCTTCCCTTCCAGACCACAGGGGAAGAGAAAGGAGGTACTCAGTCCTGATAAGACTTGATGACTTGATGAGCTAGGGTGAATTGGTAGGGGGGCTCCCCTTTTCTGAGGAATAGGGGAGTGGGGATGGGGAAGATGGAGGGAGGGTGGACCTGGGAGGAGAGACAGGAGGAGGCTATGATCAGGATGTAAAGTGAATAAATAAATTAAAAAATGAAAAGAAAAGAATCCATGCCTAAGGTCTACCTACACTCTCTTAAATAACTACTGTACTCTGGGAGAAGCTACCAAATGTAGGACTATTGCTCACACTGAATCCTCTGAATTTGAAGCGCTGGTTCAAAATTTATCATTCCGTCATCGGCATATGAAAAGCATGTGACTGGTCATTTTTTGAGGAGAGGTTTGGGAACTCAGATTTTTTGAATTTTTATATTAATTTGCTGTAATCATTCTTTTCTAAACAATTATTGTATTTGTTGAAACGGATATGAAATTAAATAAAGTTCTGTCAAACAAAAGGGATTTAATTTTAATTAGTATTATCTTGTTTGTGTGTGTGTGTGATAGGGTCTTGCTGTGTTACCCAGACTGGCCTCAAAATTGTGGCTTAGATAATCCTCCTGCCTCAGCCTCTCAAACAGCAAGTTGTCAGCCTGCTTGACAATTATTTTAGGAAGTAAAATTAAATTTAATATTAATACTAGCCTTCAAATGTTACAGAGGACATTTGAATCATCACAAAGAAAAGGACAATAATTATTTTCTTTTAACTGTAAAGAAAAATTCTTTGTCTCCAAAAGAGAAATCTCTATTTTCAGTTGCCTTTAAAGATTTTGAAGCTGTCAGTAAAATCATACAATCTAATAATAGCGTGTCCAGGGCTTATTGTCTTTCCTTGGGCAACAGTGTCTGCAAATGGTGTGCTCTATTGATTTCAATCACATGCTTTACAGTACCATTGCAGGACTTCAGAAACTCATCAGAGAAATAAATCTGTGATTTGATGACTTCTTTCCCTCAAATCCCAATAATTTACATAGTACTCTTCAACTAAGTTAAAATATGCACTAGCAACACTTTTTATTTAATAATCTGTGGTCTTAGCTAAGCTAAAATGTTACCATTCATATTGAATATTTACATATTTAAAAATTAAAATTCTTATAAATGTGTTATTTGAGTGCCTTATGCATTTTTAATGTAGCATGAAAAGTTGCTTGTGGGTTAGTTCATCAAACCGCTTTTTCTGCAGCTCAGCTACACACATCCAGAACAGACTCTCTTAGGTTTACTCTAAACTTGCTATGAGCTCATTAGATGATGGTTTGTATCCCAGAATCCATGTAGAACATAGGTTTAGATATTAAAACTGATATAGTATTTTTCTGCTACTAGTATCCATTGGGTTTTGTAGAGGTGCATGATAGTACTAAATGCCTCTATTTATTGAGAGTGTAAACCATGTTAGGACCTTACTTACATTATACCTTTGTGACAGTTCTGCTATGCAGGCACACAGGTACTACCTGTGTATGTTGCATGTAAGGAGCAGAGAGCATGTGGGTTAAGGACCCATGGGCAATTGGAGTCTTGTCAGGCTAGGGCTAAGCTTGGTGGCTTTTCCCCTTAACAACAGAAAACGCTTTTCAGTTTGTGTACATTATTGCCCCTGACAACTTCTGGTATTAATGCTCAAATATTTGTTTTAAGAATTGGGGGAATTTTTGACACCCAGATGATAGTACAATACTTAGGATTGATGTGTCTTTATTGACAATGATGCTGAATTTGAAATAGAGGCATCTATAAAACAAAGAAGTTAATATTTTTATCATGAAAGTTACAGTGGAATTCTCCTTTTGGCATTTTTTTTTGTTATTTTGACACAAATTAGAAATAAGCCACATATTTTATGGCACTGAAACACTGGCTTCAGTGAACTTGTCTGAATAATAATGTATTCATATGGCAGTAGATTTGGACTGATGGTGTGAGCTGGAGCTTAGTCTCAGTACTTTTGAATGTGTTTTTTCAGCAGGCACTCTACTGCTGAAAGTTACTGTAGGCAATTTGCAGCCACTCTGTTCCCTCAAGTCTGATTGATTAGTGTCAGGAATGGACATACTGCCTGAAGATTGGGCTCTTGCAGCCATTTTTTTCACGGCAGTGCTCAGAACAAGAGCTTTACATCCAGTACTACTGTTAAGAGTGGTTGGCATCTGGGCTAAGTGTTTTTAAGTTCTTGGCATATCAAAGAACTGAAGTAAAGGTGCACAAAACTACAAAGTAGCGAGAAAACTATTCAAAAGCAAAATGATGGTACTGATCAGATACATTGTCAAGAGTGATATCTGGCCAGTTGAGCAGGAGATTATGCAAAGGCTGGAGGTTATTGCAAAGGTCTTTTATCGGGTCTAAAGGAAGGAGATGTTTGGTTGTTAAGAGGTACAGTATGGACAGTTCTGTGTTTTGATTGACAGGTTAGGTAACATAAGCTCTTGCTTTCCGTATCTGCCCTTTCCATAAAGTGTCTGATTTTAGTCATATGCATTCCCAATTATACATAGGCTTAAGATAAGAAGTAGGGGATTGTCCTTAAAAATCCACCCAGAGGACACAGCTTAGCTTATTGTGCATGTGTCCAAAACTAGTATAGGTTAGACTGGACCCTTCACTCTCACACCCAGACATAGAGCTAGAATACATCTTAGAAACTGTCCACATAGGGGGCATTTTTGCCAGTTGTTAGGGGAAAGAGGATCTTATTCCATTGTCCAGAGTTGAGATTCTAGATTGGTAGAGGCATTGGTAGGAGATGGGTGTGTGTATAGCCCAGGTCAAGTGGAGTCCCAGGTTGCTAAGCTATTCCCTTTGCTGGCCTGCATCACTATCATACCCCTCTTTTCGTGCCTGGTAGAATTTTTCTTAGTGAAGACACCATTGTTTAAACTTTATTTAAACTAAGACATAGATTTCTCTCTTTTTAAAAAAAATCTTTATTTCAAATGAAAACTATCATCTTTTACTACTCTGGGAGCACAGGCCCTGCCCCTTGTTTGCTTCGGTGTCTGATTGGGGAGCCTCCCCTTGATTTGTTTATCATGTGGACTCTAACTCATGCTTTTAAGATGTGCCTCATAGGGCTTGGGACATCATCCCAGTCACAAAACTTCCAACCTACATTTTGCCATGCCTACAAGATGTGCTGGGACTGGTTCCTAGTATAATTGTATTCAGAGAGACCAGAGAAATTTCAATTGATGAAAGCAGATGCATATTCTCACAGTCAGATATTAGGTAGAGATATCAGGAACCCTTCGTTTGAGGGGGAAGAAGGATTAGAGGAGCCAGGGTGATCAAGGACACCATGATAACACAGCCTACAGAATCAACTGTCTGGAACTCAAGTAGGCTCACAGAGATCAGGGAGACTGTGTGGGTCTGATCGAGGTCCTCTGCACATATGTTATAGTTGTATAGCTCGGTGTTGTTGTGGGACTCCTCACAGTGGGAGCAGGGTGTGTCTCTGACTCTCTTGCCTTTGGAACCCTTTCCCTCCACTGCGTTGCCTTATTCATTTAGCCTTGAGTGAGAATATGTTTCTGTCTTATTGTAGCTTGTTATGCTGTATTTGGTTGATGTCCCTGGAAGGCTTGCTGTTTTCTGAGGGGAGATTAAAGGGTAAGGGATGGATAGGGGTAGGAGGGGAGGTAGGGAGAGAGACTAGGGGGAGGAAAGGGAAGGGAAACTGTAATCAGGATATAAGATATGAGAAAATAATAAACAAAAAGGAAAAATTCTTTAAAAAGATTTGCCTCTTGAAACCTCCTGTGAGCTGGATGTTGGTGGTGCACTTTAATCCCAGCACTTGGGAGGCAGAGGCAGGTGAATCTCTTTGAGTTCTAGGCCAGCCTGGTCTACAGAGGGAGTTTCAGGACAGCTAAGGCTACACAGAGTAACCCTGTCTTGAAAAACAAACAACAAAACAAAAAACAACACAACCCAAAAAGAAACAACCTGTGTTAGTGCTGGAAGAAATGATGATCTTGAAAGCAAAAAAATGGTCAAAATATGAGGCATTTACAGTGTTAGTTAATCTTTACAAAAATTGCATAACCTGGTTAGGATTATTGTCTGCACTATAAGTGAGACCTGAGCTAGTGATAGAAGTTGAATTCAAAACCTTGTCTCTCTTATTCTAGCAATTGATTTTTAGCCACTTTTCTTTCTACCTTTTTTGTGTGTTTTTCAATACTTTTATTATTTAAGTCATTCTTGGTAAGGCCCATTTAAAATATTTTATTCATTTTTTATAGTTTTATATGTATATACAATGCATCTTGATTATATCTAACCCCTAATTCCTCCTCCCATCCTCTTGATCCCCAAATTTGCCTCTCTCACCTTCATGTCTTCATTTATTTTTAAATAACCCACTGAGTCCAATTAGTGCTGCCTGTATGAGCATGAGTAATCTACTAGTGGCTTCACCTCTGAAGAAAAATGATCCCCTGTCTCCCAGTAGCCATTAATTGCTAACAGCACCTCAGCTAGGTGTGGAAGCTCATGAAAGCCCCACAAATCCATAATGGAATTATTAGCTTGATCTTGTGTATGTCTTGTACAGATAACCATAGCAGTTGTGAGTTCATAAGCACAGCAGCCATGTCAAGTCCAGGAGGCACTTCACCGCACTCCTCTCCTCCTCTGCCGCTTTTACATTCTCTTTCCTTTGCTTCTGTGATGCTCCCTGAGACTTGTGTGGTCACTATAGATGACTCCTTTAAGGACGAGCACTTAGGAATCACTTATATTCAGCACTTTGACCAGTTATGAATCTGCATTGACTGCTGCCAATTGCAAAAAGATTTTTCTCTGACCAGGATTAGAGAAGAACTAATCTATACGTAGAGACAGAAATATGTAGAAGGCAGTTGATAACATGTCTGCTTAGCAAAAACAATAGTCTCTCTGCTTAAGGCCTATGACCTCTACATCTGTATTCCTTGCTTTCTTGTTGCTGTGACAAAATGTGCTGACAAAAAGCACATTTAGGAAACAAAGGTTTTGTTTGTTTACAATTCAGAGGGGCCATAGCTCATCAAGGTGGAAAAGGCATGGCATCAGGAGCATGAAGCCAGCTGGCAGTCAGGTAGCAGATGGGTCACATTTCATTCTCTCAAAGGAAAAAGAAAACAGGAAGCAGGACCTGTAAAACCCCAGACTCCTCCCCCAGTGACGAAACTTCCTCCAGCAAGGCTCCAATAAGCTCATCAAACAGCGCCACCAGCAGGAACAAGTGTTGAAATATTGCGCTCATGAAGACATTTCTATTCAAATCATATCACCACCCATGAGATTTTGGCAGGTTTGGCATACCAGGCATGAATTCCTTCCTGTGGAGCAGACCTGAAGTCCAATCAGAAAAAGTTGGATACCCCAACAGCCATGCCAGTGTTGCACCTGTGAACACATATAAAAGCTCTCTCCCCTCCTTTTTTTTTAATTGAAGATTTTTTTCATATACTACATTTTGACCATATTTTCTCCTCTCCCAATTCTTCCCAGATCCTTCTTACTCCCTACCCAACTTTGCTTTTCCTCTTTCTTTAGAACAAGCCAATAAACCAAATTTTTTAAAACGCAGAAAAAATGAAAACAAGGAATGTCACTGTTATGTTCTTCTAGATGCTTGAAGAACATGTCTTGAGCAGGACATAACTCTAAGAGTGTAGTGTGAGAGGGAACCTCAGAATCAGGTGCAAATTCAGCCTGACTGAAGCCTAGATTTTATAGGTTTGGGGGTATTTCTCTTTGGAATACTACTACGAAGTGACGGAGAGGCTGGATTGTGGTGCAGTGTTTTTGGGAGGGAATTTCACAGGCTCTGACTTTGCATGTTATAAAGCAGGGTCATGTATGTCATAATGTGTACTATGTTTGAAAGCTCTGAACACTATTCTAACAGTGAATCACTGTCAGTCATCTTTATTTAACGGAAGGAAAGCATCTTGCTGATCATAAGAAAATGAACTAAAAAGGAAATAATTTCTGTCTTGGAGGGGCTGATATTTTAAAGAAGTATCAGGGCTACCATTGCTGTGAAGAGACATCATGACCACAGCAATTCTTATAAAGGACAACATTTAATTGGATTAGCTTACATTTTCAGAGGTTTAGTCCATTATCATCATGATGGAAGAATGCATCATGCAGGCAGACATGGAGCTGGAGGAGCTGAGAGTTCTACATGTTGATCCCAAGGCAGCCGGGCAGGGGGAGACTGGATGTATTCACATTGGGCATAGCTTGAGAATTGAAGACCTCAAAGCCCCACCACAGACACAAACTTCCCTTAAGATGGCCATACCTCTTTAGAGTGCCACTCCTTATCTGCCAAGCATTCAAACACATGAGTCTATGGGAGCCAAATCTATTCAAACCACCACAAGTAGTTTTTGCTGTTGGTTGTATTTTATTAATGTTATTTTTCTAAAATGGGTTGTTGTATGTTGTAGACAGTTAGGTGTTGCCAGGTTTGTGGAGTCTGACCCCTCTGAGCTATGCTTCTCATATTTGATCATCATATTGAGGGTCAGAATACATTTCTCACTTCTGAGTTGGAGCCTTAATATCACATTTTATTAGCCAACAAAGTAATTTCATCAAAAAGTGCTGCCTTTTGGAAGTTTCTTTATTGTAGAGCACTCAAGATATAGATGACAGGCAGGGACCTCAGACTTTTATATTGTATTTTTATTAATAATTATTTATTTATCTAACAATCATATTTGGACCCACTTTTTCACTCCTTAAAAATTTTTAAATTGTATCTACTTATTATCTGTGTATATGTGTGTGGGTGGATGTGGGCATGCCACAGCACGTGTGTGGAGGTCAGGGGCAACTTTCAGGAGTGGGCTGCTATTGCCCTCCACCATCTGGGTTTTGAGTTCAAACTCAGGTCATCAGGCTTGGCAGCAAGTGCCTTCACTCACTGAACCACTCTTTGTTCTTTGCTTTGACAAGAAAAAGTGCATTTATTTCCTTTTCCTTACAGCTTCTTCTACTCTTTCACCATTTCCTTTCTAGCAGGGTCACTTGTCAGCACACACAGCTTTCAGTTCGTCCCCTTTCTCCATCTTAGGACCACCTAGCCCACATGGTAAGTCTAAAGCCACTCCTTCATTACAGGTGAATTCAGACTGGCCAAGGTAAGCTTTAGGGCTTGTAACTGGTTTTGTCTGTGGAAGGACAGCAAGATCTCCATTGTAATAGTGGACTCTACAGTAGCTTCACTCTACAGTAGCTTCACTCTACAGTAGCTTCACCCTACAGTAGCTTCACTCTACAGTAGCTTCACCCTACAGTAGCTTCACTCTACAGTAGCTTCACTCTACAGTAGCTTCACCCTACAGTAGCGTCACCCTACAGTAGCTTCACTCTACAGTAGCTTCACTCTCATTCCATTCTTTTACACTGGCTGTTACATCTCAGGTGACTCGTAGAAGAAATAACTCATTTTCACAGATTTTAGGGATAGAAGGGACCTCAAGATATTCCAGTCTTAATCCCCTTTATGGCTTCCCAACCACTTGGCCTTCGTAGGAAGCTGTTTAAGTTGAAGCTGCTCATATGTTCTCCCCAAGCCACAGAGAAAGGTCTAATATTTTGTGCCCAGTATTCTTCAGCTCCATGAGGAAGCCCTCAGCATTCCCTTTGAGAAGCCCTTACCCTATACAATCCTCTTTTTTTCCTTGATGGATTTTGTTGCTTTTTTTTTTTAACAGATGATTTGTAATTCTAGCCCTTTCTCACAAAATCCACACTTAGATTTTTCATGGAGTGCCTAGTGTGTGCAACGAAGGGCCTGTGTGCATATGAAGTTGCCCAGTACTGATGATATAGGGAGAAAAGGCACCAGAAAGAGGGACACACACACACACACGCATACACACACAGACACACACACACACACAGAGACAGAGACAGACAGACAGAGGTTTCTGATTTTATCCAGCTTCAAGCTAAGCTTTCTTTTATAAATAAAAACCTTAAGATTTATTTATTTCCAGCTATGTCTGTGTATGTATGAATGAAGCGCCCATAGAGTCTAGCAGGTGGCAAACCCCTGAAGCTGCAGTCACAGGTGCTTGTGGATTGTTTGACATAGGTTCTGTAAACTGAACTTGGATGTGCTGCAAAGGCAGTATGAGCCAAGCCTCCAGCCCCACCAAGCTATCATTAATAACACTTATGTTCTTACCTTTAACTATCAGTTAGGGACCACGTTTGATACTGTCTTCCATTTTGTAGCTTAATCAGTGAGAGTGTTATGTGACTCAAAATAGAAAAAAAAACACAGTAAAACACAACAAGTAATAGTTCATACCACCTACTTACAATGTAAAAACAATTTATGTATATCTATGTGTGCCTCAGTGCATGTATGTGCACCATATGCATGCAGGTGTCTGCAGAGTTCAGAAGAGGGCATTGGATCCCCTTAAACTAGAGTTATAGTTATGTGTGCTGCCTGATGTGGGTGCTGGGACCTGAACTCAGGTCCTCTGGAAGAACAGCAAGTGCTCTTACCTGTTGAGCCATTTCTCTAACCCTTCATTTAGTTCTTTTTAATTCTCTGAAATAATGCAAAATTTATATATACTACAAATAATTTTATAAGACAATATAATTTCTGTAGCCACATCCTCAGTGGGATAGTGGTCAAGCTGGTGTCTGTAGATGTAAGAACGTGTTCTGGAAAGCTTATCTGTCTCCTTTCCAGGCTTGTGAACATGCTAAAAGGTGCAGAGTTAGCAGCTAGCATCCAGTCAGTCGCTCTGTGTAAGGTCAGGCAACCTATAAGGCTCTTTTTCTTGACTTGAATAGAACACATTTTTGACTGAATTGACTATTTAGATTTCTTGTAGACACAGTCTTAGCAAAGAAAACTAAAAAATTGCTTTTGGCAAAGAAAATTGCAGCTAGTTATATCTCATAAAACCATTCTTGTGTTCATTTTCTTGAGGAAATTGCTCTAAGTGTATTTTCAGGGCCAATATGTAAGAAACCTTTTTATGATTAAATAAAAACTCAGATTTTTAGTATCAGAAATGTTCCATTGACTTGGCTTGGTTCTGAAAATGAGGGAAAATCTTTAGACAAAAGAGAGCTCACACATTAGTTAAATGCTGACAGGATTTGAACTTATCTTCTTTTTTTTGTTGTTCTTTTTAAAAGAATTTTTTTTATTAGTTACAGTTTATTCACTTTGTATCCCGGTTGTAGCCCCCTCTCTTCTTCCCTCCCAATACCACCCTCCCTCCATCTTCTCCATGCCCCTTCCCCAGTCCACTGATAGGGGAGGTCTTCCTCCCCTTCCATCTGACCCTATCAGGTCTCATCAGAACTGGTTGCATTGTTTTCCTCTCTGTCCTGGCAAGGCTGCTTCCCCTTCAGGGGGAGGTGATCAAAGAGGCAGCCACTGAGTTCATGTCAGAGACAGTGCCTGCTCCCATTACCAGGGAACCCACTTGGACACTGAACTGCCATTAGCTACATCTGTGCAGGAGTTCTAGGTTATCTCCATGAATGGTCCTTGGTTGGAGTATCAATCTCAGAAAAGACCCTGTACCTAGATTTTTTTTGGTTCTGTTGCTCTCCTTGTGGAGCTCCTGTCCCCTCCAGATCTTTCTACTTCCCCCTTCTTTCATAAGATTCCCTGCACTCTGCCCAAAGTTTGGCTATGCATCTCAGCATCTGCTTTGATACCCTGCTGGGTAGAGTCTTTTAGAGGCCCTCTGTGGTGGGCTCCTATCCTGTTCCCTGTTTTCTCCCTTTTCCGAACTATCAGGAAAATGGAAATCAGAAAGACCCTGAGATTTCACTTTACACCTATCAGAATAGCTAAGACCGAAAACTCAAGTGACAACACATGCTGGAGAGGATGTGGAAAAGGGGGAATCCTCTTTCATTGCTGGTGAGAATGTAAACTTGCATAATCACTTTGGAAGTCAATCTGGCACTTTCTCAGACAATTAGGAATAGTGCTACCTCAAGATCCAGCTATACCACTCCTAGGCATATATCCAAAAGATGCTCAAGTATACAGGGACATTTGCTCAGCCATGTTCATAGCAGCTTTATTTGCATAGTCAGAAGCTGGAAACAACCCAGATAGATGTCCCTCAGTTGAGAAATGGATACAGAAATTGTGGTACATTTACACAGTGGAATGCTACTCAGCAATTAAAAACAAGGAAATCATGAAATTTGCAGGCAAATGGTGGGAACTTGAAAAGATCATCCTGAGTGAGGTACCCCAGAAGCAGAAAGACAAACATAAGACGCTTATAAGTGGATATTAGACATATAATATAGAATAATCATACTAAAATCTGTACATTTAAAGAAGCTAATCAAGAAGGAGTACCTTGGGTAAGATGATCAATCCTCACTCTGAACTTATCTTCTGTATTTTATTCTTACATATGTCCAATCTTTGAGGACAGAATGAAACAGTACATCAGAAGCATCTTTGGCTTCTAATAGAACTTTTTATATTTATGTTCATTTGAATGTAATTCCATGATTCTATAGAAAAGATCTATTAGTCTGCTTGTTTATATAAAGAAAGTTTGCAATACTTGATTTTATGATCCTAAAATATGAATGACATCTGACTGGTCAGACTGATTCACTGTGTTAATAAATCCGGTAGATCAGTTACTAATGAGAAATAGATGCATATGAGGAAACATTTTTTCTATTTTGGCTTTTGTTAAGCTAACACATTTAGAATTAAGCTATCCACCACTCCCCAAAGTTAACTTTGAAACCCAGTTCTAGGTATTCATCTATTGCTTCAGAATGGCTGTGGTGAGAAGAGGAACATTACTTTGGTAAATGTATTGGCTGTTAGGTTGGGAAAAGAAACTCCTGGGCCACTCATTGAACTCCTCTGCTTCCTGGATGCAGTTAGCAAATACTTCTATGTAACAGGCAAATTAGAAAGCTCGAATAACACAGTACTCTGAAGTGGACATCAGTGTGTATGACACTGTGATGCTGACTTACTGAGGTGGGTGAACACATTAAGGAAATGCTGTCTGAACAAAGCTAGAGGAATAACTGCTTTTAGATACTCCACACCCATCTTAAAATGGAATATTATTCACTTACTTATTTAACATATATTATTGTGTATATTTGAGGATTACAACATAATGATAGGAAATATATAATATATATTATATATATTTACCATAGTGAAGCATATTAACATTTCTGTCATCTTATCTAGTTGTTTTTGTGAAAGAAACAACTGAAAGTGATTTATTTTAACAGAATTTTCTAATACAACACAGTTTTATTAACTTTGGATTCTATTCCAGACTTGTTTATTCTGTACATCTGCTTCATATCCTTTAACTTTGTTTGCCCATTTTCTCTCTCCTAACACTGTGTCCATCAGCATTTTTAGTCTGTCTGTATATTTGACTGTATAGTTTTGCTTTTCACTCCATGTATATGGGGACTATTTGTTTTTGGTTTATTTCATCTAGTATACTGTCTTCTAGATCCATCCACATTGTGGCAAATTGCGGGATTTCTTCTTTTATTTTTTATATTAATTAATTTATTTACTTTACGCCACAACTGAAGTTTTCCCTCTTCTCCTCTCCTCCAAGTTCTTCCCTCTACCTCTCCCCCCCCTATCCACTCTTCTTCCTTTCTCTTCAGAAAAGGGAAGGCCTCCCATGGAAATCAACCAGCCTTGACATATCAAGTTGCAGTAAGACATCTTCTCCTTTTGAGGCTAAACTAAGCAGACCAATTAGGGAAACGGGTCTCAAAGGCAGGCAGCAGAGTCAGAGACAGCCCCCGCTCCCACTGTAGAACCATGTGAAGACCAAGCTACACAACTGTTACATATGTGCTGGTTGGTGGTTCAGTCTCTCTGAGCCCCTATAGGCCCAGGTTAATTGATTCTGTAGGTTTTCTTGTGGTGTCCTTGATCCCTCTAGCTCCTACAATCATTCCTCCCCCTCTTCTATAGGGTTCTCCAAACTCCACCTAATGTTTGCCTGTGAGTCTCTACATCTGTTTCCATTCATTGCTGGGTGAAACCTCTGATGATGGTTATACAGACTCCTGTCTGCAAGTATAGGAGAATATCATCAATGTGTTATGAGTGGGCTTCCTCTCATGGCATAGGTCTCAAACTGGACCAGTTATTAATTGACCATTCCCTCAACTTCTCCTCCATCTTTACCCCTGAACATTTTGTAGACAGGACAAATTGTAGATGAGAGATGTTGTACCTGGGTGAGTGTCCCAATCCCTCCACTGGAAGTCTTGCCTGGTTACAGGAGATGGCTGGTTCAGGCTCTCTATTCCCCATTGCTAGTAGTCTTAGCTAGCATCACCCTCATAGCTTTTCTATTGACCTAGGTTTCTAGCTTGTTTCAGAGATGCCCCCCCCCCCCATTCTAGTTGTTTCTCCCAGTGCTCTCTCTCCCTCTTCCCTCCAAAATCCTTCAGAATAGTCACAAATAATATAAAATATCTTGGTGTAACTCCGACCTGTATGGCAAGACTTATCCAGCCCCTTCTCAGTCTTTTCTTACGTGTTTCCTCAACTGCCTTCCAAATGGTACTATTTAGAGACCAGGTATGAGGAGTCTGTAGGAGATGTTACATGACAATCTATTGTCTTTCACATAGGTGTTGAATGATAGCTCGTTGTACTTTTATTTCTATTTTTTTTCAATTACTGATGTTGGATATATTTTCATATTCCTGTTGGCAATTTTTACGTCTTTTTTGAAGAAATACTTTTTCAGGCTGTTACTCGTTTTTTTCTTTTTTCTTTTTTTAATTTTAATTTTTTTCTTCACAATTTATTCATTATATATCCCAATGGAAACCCCCTCCTTTAACTCCCTCCAGGTCCACCCTCCCTCTTCTCCTCATCCCCTTTATCTTTTATATAAAGATAAGTAAAGGCTTTTACTCATTTTTAAATTAGGCTAAAATAAAGGGATTTAACAAGTAATTAAAAACCTTTCAAAAAGATAAGCTTACAACCAGAAAACTTCATACCTAAGTTCTACCAAACACTGAAAAATCATTGCCAATGTTTCTTTTTTTTAATTAAAAAAACTGTTTTATAAATTTTGATGTTTTCCTCTCCCAGCTTCTCTCATCAACCTACCAATGCAACCTTATTTTTTCTCTCCTTTCAAAAGTTCCCCCAAATACACAAAAATAAAAATCAAAGCAAACAAAGAACCAATGTGACTAAACAAAGCAAAATGAAACAACATGCACAGCATGGAGTTTGTTTTGTGTTGGCCAACTATTCCTAGGCATGGAGTGTGTTTGATATACCCAGGGCACTCCAGTCAAGAAAACTGATTTGCCTTTGCCATGGTTATCAATAGCAAATAGCTTCTTGGTTATGAAGGGGACCCCATGTCTACTTCCCTGTCTCTGTGCTGGGACCCCATTTGATTGCCAATGTCTCTTAAACTCTTTTTAAAAATAATACTTTTAAGTATCTTTTATAAGACCAAGATCACCTTCAGACCTAAGCTAGACAAAAATATTCTTAAGAAAACTATAAGCTACTGTCTCTGAATACTGATGTAAAACTTCTCACTAAAACATTAGTAACTGAATTTAGGAACACATACACATGATGATCAAGTGAGAGTCACTTTGGCATAAAAGAGTGGCTTAACATTTCAGACCAGTCACTGTGATCTGTCACATTGACATATGAAAGTTAAAGATCACATCATCATCTCCATTGTTATAGAAAAAGCATTTGGCAAAACTTCATCATTCTTACTGGATAAAAATTCTTAACAGGTCAGGCATAGAAGGAAAGCTTTTCAATATACGAAAGGCATGAAAACACTGTAGCTAATGTAACCAATGAGAAGCAACAGTGCTTTTCCATTACAATGAAGTACAAGGCAGGCATGTTCACTCTCACAGATTTTTTTTTCTTCCAAGACAGGTTTCTCTGTGAAGCCTTGGCTGTCCTGGACTCATTTTGTACACCAGGATGACCTCAAACTCACAGAGATCTGCCTCCCCACGTGCTGGGATCACAGGGGTGTGTCATTGCAGCCAGCTCTCTCTCAGTTATTTAAATTGTTTTATTTTATTAATGTGTGTGTGTGTCAGAGAAAGTGCGCACGAGAGAAGTATGTAGGGTGTACATGTTCTTTCACATTTTCAAGTCACCAGGATTTACTGACTGAGCCCTCTTACCAGCCCTCTCTCACTATTTCTGTTCAACATAGTACCAGAAGCACTAGTAAGAACCAAATTTAAAAAAAAAAGCAGAGTTAACAGAAGCATGTGTGTGTGTGTGTGTTGTGCATGGTGTGTTCCTGAGTATGTGGGGATGTGCACCAGTGGAGGCCAAAGGCTGACTTGGAGGATTTTCCTCAGTTGCTTTTCACTTTCATGTCTTGAGAACCTGAGTGAGCTATCACTCACTGGGCTAGACTGTTGGGCTGACGAACTCCAGGGACCCTCCTGCATCTACCTCCCCACAGCACCAGGTTACAGATCCATTGCACTGAACCTGGCTTTGGGCGCTGAGGAGCTGAACTCAGGTGCTCATGTCTGCATAGCAAGCCATCTCCTTACCCTTTGTAAACATGCTTTTAGGAGTAGTGTTTATAGAGAGGAAACTCAGCTACAGTCTAAATAGGCCTTTACATTTTGAGTATATCTTACAGATTTTATAATAAATTTCTGCTTTTTACTATTAAAAAAGAACCACACCATCATTATTATTAACACATCCATAGAGTGATGCCTTATGTTTTTGACATGGGACTATTCTACACCTGCAAAGAAAAAGCACTATTTGCCTTGAACATAAAGGCATCATTTGCAGATTTATTCCATTGCTCTGAGTCATTGATGGTTATGGGATTTATATTATCCCGTAATACAGAGCATTTTCTTCTAGGCCTGAAGTTAAATCATTTCATAAAATGTATGCAGAAACATCCCAAATTATCTTTGTCTTGCTTCATGTACTTGAAAAACAAAGTCAAGCATTTGTAAGATTGTTCTCTGTGTGTGTGTGTCTCTGTGTGTGCATGTGTGTACAAGTGGAGGCCAGTGGTTAAACTTGGGTGTTGTTCTCAGGAGTCATCCACTTTCCCCCCTTATTTTTAATTAATTTATTTATTCACTTTACATCCCTCCTCTCTAACTCTTTCCCTCCATCCCCTATTCTCAGAGAAGGGGAGCCCCCCCCAGCCCACCCCAGGTCATCAAGCAGAATCAGGACTGAGCAAGTGAGGCAGCCCTGCCACTGGAGAGTGATAAAAAAGCAGGCCACTGAGTCCATGCAGAGAGACAGCCCCTGTCCTCCCTCCTAGGGAGCTCACATGAAGCTGAGCTGCCCATCTGCTACATTTGTGTGTGAGGCCGAGGTCGGGTGGTTGGTGGTCAGTCTCCTCCGCAGGCCCCTCTGGGCCCTGTCACCTCCAGGTGGTGTTTTTGTTTTTGTTTTTTTGAGACATAGTCTCTCACTGGGACTTGGGTCTCACTGATTAGGCTAGGCTGTCTGGCCGCCTAGCCCCAGGATTCCCCTGTTCCTGCCTCCCCAGAGCTGGGATTATCTATGCACCACCAGGAATGGATTTTTCTGTGCTCGCTGGGGATTGAGCTCGGGTCCCCATGCTTGTGCAGCAATTGCTTTACCAGTGAGCCCTCTCCCTCTCCACCCCTCAGGGAGAGGCGATCAAAAAGCCAGCCACTGAGTTCATGTCAGAGACAGTCCCTGTTCCCATTACTGTGGATCCTACTTGGACACTGAACTGCCATGGGCTACATCTGTGCAGAGGTTCTAGGTTATTTCCATGAATGGTTCTTGGTTGGAGTATCAGTCTCAGAAAAGACCCTGTGCCCAGATTTTTTGGTTCTGTTGCTCTCCTTGTAGAGCTCCTGTCCTTTCCAGGTCTTACTATTTCCCCCTTCTTTCATAACACTCCCTGTGCTCTGCCCAAAGTTTGGCTATGAGTCTCAGCATCTGCTTTGATGCCCTGCAGGGCAGAGTCTTTCAGAGGCCTCTGAGTTTAAACAACAAAAGTTGTTTCCTCACTACTTTGATGGAAGGACACAGTTACTGGACTGACTTGTTTATAACTCTAAATAATTTTAGAATGTGTCGTACATGTTACATGGTATAAAAACAAGGATAGCACTTAAAATAATTTTGCTTTCATTCACAAATGAATGACCAATAGAATCCCTTCCCCCTTTGAGTGAGGAACACTGCTATGGCAAGAATGTGGTTGTGTGAACTGGATAGAATGGAGCTAACTGGCTATAGCTTGCTCTGGAAGGTTGTATGAACGTCACTTACTCACTAATGTGGGAATGATCTCAGCTGGGACACTCCCTGAATGGGGTGATCAGTGAGGTGAGGGGACCGAGGGCACAGGCCTTTTGTCTCAGTGAGGTGGGTAGGAAGGTCCTTCAGATGAACAGAAACTTCAGTGAAGCAACTGACAGTTTGAGACAGGAGTATCCTCACAGAGGAAGCAGCAGGCAAAACCCTGAGTATGATCAGGAGCAGCAAAGTGAGCAAGCAACAAGTAGCAAGCTTGCGGGGTGGCAATGGAGCTACTTATTTGATTCAACAGATCTTAAATTTACTCCTTTAATTAAAGTTTTCTGTCTTTTAAAGAATGTGACTGCTTGCTTAGCATATTCTTTTTCTGGCTTTCATAAAGATTTTAGAACATAGTTTCATTTTTTAAATGCTTGTGTCTGTGTACATGTTTTTGTGCATTAGTGCAGGCACACATGTTCTGTAGTGCATGTGTGGAAGTCAACAGCTTTCCACCTTAGCTGAGATGGTTTCTTGTTCACCATGGCTTATGCTAGGCTAGAGGCCCTAGTGCTTGCATGGATTCTCCTGTCTCCACTCCCCATCTTGCAGTAGGTTACAGATGTGCATCACTATGTCCAGATTTATGTGGGTTCTGGAGGCCTAAACCCTGGTTTTTATACCTACATGGCAAGTGCTTTACCCACTAAGGCGTGAGAGCAGCGGTGACTCTATTGTATAAGTCATGTGGCTATCTTTAAGGCCAAGAAATACATATAAGATGTTAAGGAACACAACGCTATCTCCAACAAAAGCAGGATTCTCTTAGTAAGGAAGAATGAGAGAGTAAATATTGGATAAACAGCTAGCAGTACCTTTCATACAATCCTGTGGGCCTGGGATTCCCATGCTATACAAAGTGTTATAGAGCACAGCAAAATGAAAAGCTTCCCATTATATTTTATGAAGCAAGCCACTATCTTGTCTTAAAAACTAATAGATATGTCTAAAGGGAAAAAAACCTTATGAATATAACTGAAAATTCAAAATATAAATATGTTATCTCTCCAGTACCCTAAACAAATAATTCATCAGGACCACCTAGGATCCATAGTATAAAAGCAGGAATGCTTTAATATTAGGAAAATTTAAATGTAAATCTAAATATAATATGACATATCAAAGGCCCAGTAAGAAGAAAAATATGATAAGCAAAACTGATAAAGGAGTGGATGAAAGTCAGCACTTAGTTTTGGTAAAGAATCATCTTACCACACACGCCCGGGAGTAACAGCCTAGCTAGATCCCAGAAGAGGACATTGCAGCCAGCCCTGAAGAGACAAGATAAACTAGGGTCGGTTGGAAGGGGAGGAGGTCCTCCCCCATCAGTGGACTTGGAGGGGGGCAGGTAGGAGATGAGGGAGGGATGGGAGAGTAGGAGGGAATGAGGGAGGGGCTACACCTGTGATACAAAGTACCTAACCTGTGATTAATATAAAAATGAATAAATTACAAAAAAAGGAATCATCTTACATAGTTTCTGCTTGCCTTCTAAACCTCTGTTCATGCCCATAGACAAAAGCTTCCATCAACCCCAGCTACAGAAGCCTCTCTTTCTAGTCCAAGGCACTGGGAATAAATGACAATTGTGGGTTCAGCACTAAATGAGATATTTACACCATTCCTCAGGTTTAGCAAACAATGCAAAGGAGGGAGTGGAAAGGATATAAGGATATAAGAGGTGAAAGAAAGTGAAATGCCAGCCTGGACTCAGTGCAACTATTGCAGCCATTAGTTCACAACTGCAGCTAACCTGCATGTGACTGGCCCTATCAATCATTCATGGAAGGTTGCATGGGACCTGACCCTACTGCTGAACTGTTGGATTTTGGTAGACTCTGGGTTGGGAGAAACTCTTGTTTCCGGTAGCCACCTCTGAGCCTGTCAGGCTCTAACAATTATCTCCAAACTCATGGTCACACAGACAATCCTGGTTAAATTCAGGAAAAGGAGAGGGTCATAGAACAACATGAATAGGCATGAACATGAGAAAGAAATTTGTAGGAAGTGCTGAGGAGAGGCAGGTTCTAGGAAGAGGGAGAAAGGGAGAAGGGGTTAGAGTGATTATGTATTTTGTACATATATGAAATTGTCAAAAACCCAAATGTAATTAATAAAAATAAATAACTAGTCCTAGGTATCAAATACTAGAAATATAGTTCTTTAGTAAAATCCAAATATTTAGTTTCCTATGCTAGCAAGTTTATTCTACTTCAAAGGACAAAATATGTTCTATATCTCCTAAGTCAGGGGAAGCTGTCTATAAAATATACTTTAAAAGACTATCTGGGGTCTGGAGAGATGGCTCAGTGGTTAAGACCACTGACTGTTCTTCCAGAGGAGCTGGGTTCAAGTCCCAGAACCCACATGGCAGCTGGCAACTGTCTGTAACTCCAAGATCTGACACCCTCACACACACATACATGTAGGCAAAACACCAATGAACATAAAATAAAAATAAAATTTAAAAAAGAGTATCTCATGTACAAATGGGTTCCCTACTAAGGGTAGCAGGGACTGTTTCTGAAGTGAACTCAGTGGCTACTCTTTGATCACCTCCCACTGAGGAGGGAGCAGCCTTGCTAGGCCACTGAGGATGACAATGCAGCCAGTCCTGAGGAGACCTGATAGGCTAGGGTCAGGCATAAGGGGAGGTCCTCTTCCCCTATCAGTGGACTGGGGGAAGGGCATGGGAGGAGAAGAGGGAGAGAGGGCTGGATTGGGAGCAGATGAGGGAGGGGGCTACAGCTGGGATAAAAAGTGAATACATTGTAATAAATTTAAAAAGTTTAAAAAATGCCTACAGAAAAAAGGAGTATCTGAACGAGGATGGCAAAAGCCATCACAATGTACTTCTTGTCGCTTCCGCATGTTTCCCAAGGAAGTCTCTAATGTGTATCATGGAACACATAATTTCTTCCCTCATCAGATCGTATCTTTCCAGCTTGCTTCCAAACAAGCAATGTACCCAGTTTGGTAGAATTCTGTACATATCAATACTAAACTCAAAAAAACCTTGTACCTATTTATTTCTCTCTAAACGTGAGGATACTTTTAATATTGCCTTTGATTTTTTACATAGCTTTGAACAATTAGATAGCTTTATACAATCAAATTATTCTTTTCTTTAGTGAAGGGTATAAGATATTTGTTCTGAGGCCATTATCTAGGAGGCTAAAGCTTTAAATTATGAAACCAATATGTTCTACACCAATATTTTTCAACTTTTAGCCATAGCTCACATTAAGAAACATTAAGCTAGGTTTATTGTTGCTGCTTGTAACCACGTTATGGTTCAGGTTTGTTATATGTAGGAACTTTTCTTGGTGGAATACTTTGGTTCTAGTTGCTGGGTTTCCTGTGATTGTCAGGAGAGTGACTGGGTAGGAGTTTGCTAAACGGTGCCTTCTTTTCTGCCCACAGATCTCATGCATGAAGCACGGTGCCTCATTAACCCAAGGTCCTCATCAACCAGAAGCTATAGTTTTTACCAGCAATCCATCACATCCCTTTGATCTGGTTTTCTTTTTCAAAAAGTAGAAACATCTCTTTCAGGTTATTTTTGTTGCAAATTTAAGCAAATGGCTGACCATGATTTGGGTGAAAAACCTACAAAGTGTCCAAACTGTGCATCTTCTCAGGCTGGCCTGCTGTGCTTGTGCTCACCAGGCCAGGCTCCAGTTTTGGTGGTGGAAATGTCACAGACCTCGAGTATTGCTAGCTCAGAAATGTTTGCTTCACAAGAGAGAAAAAAAGAAAGAATTTCCAGCAGAGAATCTTCTTTGAAGGATTTGGTAAATATTGAAGATTCTACAATACAGATTGACAGCCCATTCTCTATTCCCATGAGCCCTTGTCAGCTAATTCATGGCCTTCTTAAAGTTTTTAAAGAACTATTTGTTTCCCACAGCAGAGATGAGCAAAGTTGGCTGATTACATGTTTTGTGATACTTTCAGTCACTGTCAAAATTATTTATCAGGATCCCAAACAGTTAACATTCCAACTCTTAAAAGCTATATAGAAGAAAAACTTCCTTTTCAAGTTTAACTGAATAGGACTTTTTGATAATTTTCTTCAACTGATATAGAGTGAGATTTATGACAAAGGTCAAAGTATGGCTGTAGCCTCATTACCTAAGAAGTTCCAGTTATCTATCTAGAATATAAAATACGCTTTAAAAGGTTGGTTCACATGATTTTCAAATAATGTGTGGATTCCCAATCAAACTGATTTGGCTGTATTCTACCGTGTGAAGAACACACTGGGAGACTATAATTAATCTAATACAATTTTGGTGGCAAGGAACGGTAAGTTTAGTTAAAATCATACTGTCTTCACCTGAACCTTTTGACACTTGTGCCCTTACCTTAAGCTCTTCTCTAGCCTACTAAGCCAATGACTTGTACTGCATTCTGGATTTGAAACAGACAGTAAACTGTTTTGTTTTGTTCGTTTTTCAAGAAAAGGTTTCTCTGTGTAGCCTTGCCTGTCCTGGACTCTGCAGACCAGGCTGGCCCCGAAATCACAGAGCTCTGCCTGTCTCTGCCTCCTGGAGTGCTGGGACTACAGGCATGCGTCCCCACACCCAGCTCAGGAAACTATTTTGTATACAGTAAATACTATGGCATCTATGAAAGCTTATCGTACCCAGAGTTTATTATCAAAAGTGTTACATCTTAAGAGTTATTTTTCAAAATTCTCTTTTGGTCGTAGTCCATAAGAACTTCAAATGTGGAGAGAAAAAGTTCTCAGGGACAGTGGAGTAGGAGCCACATCACGGAAGGAAAAGTCCCGCACATAAGGATGGAGAGCGGAGCCGACATTGAGGTGCGCAGGGCGCAGGCTGGCGCCGCGAGGGACGCTCAGGCTCCCTCTGTTAAACATGTTGTTCATCTTCTAAATGAAATTTATTGATTTTAATTTAAATATCTTCACAATATCTTTTGATCATGTTTCTCCTCTCTCAACTCCTCTCAGATCCTCCCCACCTCCAACACATCCAACTTTATCTTTCTCTTTCAAAACAAAAACAAACTCCCACAAAACACAAAAACCAAAAATAAACAAAGACCAAAAAGACAAAAATGCCAAAAACAATACAAACACACACACACACACACATACACACACACACACACACACCCCAAAACAAAACAAAACAAAACCAAAAAACAGAAATCAAACTATGGAGTCCATTTTGTGTTGGCCAAGTACTCCTGGGCATGGGGCCTGCCCTGGAGTGTGGTTGATATACGAAGTCACATTCCATTGGAGAAAACGGATTTTCCTCTTGCCAGTAGGTATCAGTTGCAAATAGCTTCTTGGTTAGCTCCATGTCTGCTTCTCCCTCTAGTTCTGGGACCTGTCTGGCTTGAGACCGTGAAGGTCTTATGAGTGCTGCCACAGTCCCAGTAAGTGGATATATGAACCTAAGATAGGTTATGGGACATATGGGAAAACCTGATACTATTATTCTGCTAAAGGAATATAGCACTAAAATGACTTCTAATGACTTAGTGCTAAACCCGTATATATGTGTCTTGCTCAGCCTTCATCAGGGAAGCTTCTTGCAGTAGATGGGAATTAACACAGAGACCTATGACTGGACAATGTGCTGAGACACTTTGGAGCACTTACTTCTACTGTGATGTCTTCATTAAATTCATCCCTTTAAGGCCCAGGGAGCTATGTGGAAGAGGAGGCAAAAGGATTGTAAGAGCCAGAGGTGATGGATGACTCCGAGGAAAAAGACACCCTAGACCTGAACTTAGGTTTCCCCTAAGCCAATGGTTTGTGACAGAGACAATTGAGAAGTCAGCTTCTGAGGAAAGGAAGTAGAGACCACAGCAAAAAATTTCAAGCACATTAAAGTTTTTACTGAAGGAAATGCAGACTATTTCTTGCTCATGGAGGGCCAAGAGACTTCACCTAAAGTGTGGGTATCTGGACTAAGAATCTTTTCCTAAAGGCGCTGGTACACTCTTTGTTTGGACCTTTTGATGATTCAGAGGCCAGATGATTTTACATAGCTCATCTGCTCACTGCTTTGGTGACCTCTCCACTTTTCCAGTTTTGATAAATACCTTCACCATTTTTTTCAGGATTCTAATTAATATAAAATATGGGTTAAGAGCTGCACAGATGGCCCATTTAGTAAAGTGTTTGCAGGGCAAGCATGAGGCTCAGAATCTGGGTCCCTAGCACCTGTCACTCCATTGCTGAGGAAGAGGAAGAGAGAAATGCAAGCAGCAGGAATGTGAGCGTGCAGCCACCTTCGTCATTGTGCAGGTGAAGGCGGCTCCACATCTGCTCAAGCCTCGAGGGGAGGTTTGGCTGCCTGGCCTCACAGAGGCCTCGTCTGGCCTCACAGAGGCGTCGTCTGTGGCCTCACAGAGGCATCGTCTGGCGTCACAGAGGCGTCGTCTGTGGCACTGGCTCAGTTGTTGTCCCAGATGCATGATGGGTTTAGAAATTCATCATAGAAACTGACTCTTTCTGCCAATCCTTGAGAAACGAAAACATAGTGAGTTGTGTGGTTTTAACTTTGCACCGTGAACCAGAACACTCCTTTGACCAAACCAGTTCATTCTCTATTTGTAAACAAAAGTTAAATGATAAATAAGAAAGATTCTTGGTTTGGATCAGTGGTTTTCAACCTATGGGTTCCAATCCCTTTTGGGTTTACATATCAGATATTTACAATACACTTCATAACACTAGTAAAATTACAGTCATAAAATAGCAATGAAAATAATTTTCTGGTTGGGGGCCCCTACAACATGAGGGACTGTATTAAAGGGTTGCAGCATTAGGAAGGTGAGAACCGCTGGTTTAGGTAGTGGTATTGTAGATAGAGTATATTTTCTTCTTGCTTCTGATTTTTATTAAAATTTCTGTTATATAAAGTGAATAATGCAAGAGAGATAACACAGAGATAGAGGAGATTAAAAGCACTTGCAGTTAAAGAGGGAGGCAGTTGTTTATTGTTTTAGAATCAAACCCAGGGCCCTGTGCATGACAGCCAAATGCTCAACCATTGAGCTACATCTGCAGCCTATCTGGTAGTTACTAGTGTTGATTTCATAGTGTGACTCTCTGAGTTTTGGGGTGAAAATTTTCTGAATGTATTGTTTATTCATATACATGTATGTATACATCAAGCTCATGTGTATATTAATATTTCAAATCTTTTCCTTATGAAAATATTTCATTTTATTATGAAATTTTATATCAGTATTACTTTATAATGTGTAGATCAAAAGAAATCAATTTCTGTAATTTTGAATTCTTCACATTTTGCCATTAGAACTTTTATGGTTTTCTTGCAAAAGGCAAAAAATTAATAAAAGTCATTAAAATTTGACTGTGGGTAGTTAAAATGTATTTGTTACTACTGAAGCAAATGCATAGTATCTCTATGTATTTGATATTTTCTTACCCTAGAACAGAATTCCTCTTCCTTTTGCGGATATCTTTCAATATTGTGTGTTCATTCTTAATGCCTGATGAATGCCGCTGTGGACAGATGAACTCTTGTTTTGTCTCCAGGAATTCTATACTTTCGGAAGAATATTGGGACAGGGGAGCTTTGGAATGGTCAGTGAAGCTATAGACAAAGAAACAGGAGCTAAGTGGGCAATTAAAAAAGTGAATAAAGAAAAGGTAAGGCTTGCCAGTGCGGCATTTCCAGGGTACAGTGCCAGGGTGGGGGTGGGCAGTACAGCTTTCCACACTAACCTAAGTTGTGTCTTCTCTTGAGGGCCATGGCTGGACTAAGTGCTGGGGGAGAGTGGGGACTACTTAGTCTCTGTGCAGGGACTACTTCCTGTACTCAGGCAGACAAGCGCTGTCTGAAAAATTCAAAAACATTGATTTAACCAGTATAACCAAATTTGTAATCTTCATGAGTGAACTTGAAGTCAGAATTGGTGTATGTAGGTATAGGGCTGTAAGTGTGGATGTCTTAGCTGGAAGTAAGTCCTGTGATCTCTCCTGAATTGTTTGATACACTTTTCTTCTTATTTAATTCTCTTTTCTTACTGTTTTCTTCCAATCTAGTCTACCGTCCCTGTGAATCTGCTGACTCCCTCTATGTTACTTGTTGGTTGAGGACTGGGCTTCTCCTTAAGGAAAAATCTAAGACCTCATACTTTTTATTTGTTTTGTTTTTTCTGTTGTTGTTTTTTGCTTTTCAAGACAGGGTTTCTCTGTGTAGCCTTGGCTGTTTTGGACTCACTTTGTAGATCAGGCTGGCCTCAAACTCACAGAGATCCGCCTGCCTCTGGTTCCTTGAGTCCTGGGATTACAGGCATGTGCCACCAGGCCCAGCTTACGACCTCAAACAGCTCATTACCAACCTTTAGAAATTTCTCTGTCTGGATAAAGAAACAAAATGACACCATTGTGGTCTTTTCTTCTTGTATTTGTGATAAGTATTGGATCTATTAAATTAAGCAGTAAGCAATATCTATTTTTAAAATAGTAAGAAATTCTTAATAAGGTGACATATCAACTTTAATAAAGCAATTAAGAGCCTTTTTAGCATCTTTTGCAATTCTTTTGAACTCTATATGGCATGCCAAAGGGCTGCCTTGCATGCTGTTTCTTTGCTTTTTTGTTTTCAGTTAGGGCTACAGGTTCAGTTTGGGGTTATATTTGCAACTTTAGGAATTACTCTCTCACTCATGTACTGATTTTGGGAGTATAGTAGACTCAAGTAGTGAAATAAAATGATACTGTCAACACAAGGAACAGACAATATGTTATTTTAGTATGCACAGGTCAAGCTATTTGGGAAAAGAGGTGGGAACAGAATTGAGATGAGTTGTAGGAGAAATTGTGATAAATTTCCAGACTTACTCTTCATACTTCTAGTGGTCACTATTTCTCTGAAGCTCCAGGATAAGCTTAAAATGTGTTTCATTCTACATGGGTGGAATGTATTAGAGTGGCCAGCATCCTTCTTATCCAAAGACAGTGAAAGTTGAACAGGAAAGGGAATTGCAATCAAGAATGTCCCTAAGTAACATTTTAACTAGAATATGTTTGCATTATGATCAGTTTGTTTTCTTAAGAACCATTATGTACTTTTCTAAACTTGGGCTAAAGATGTATGCAGAAATAGTTCTTTTGTCACCTCCTTCAAGAATATTTTTATGTTGAAAAAAGACCCATAAAAGAAGAGAATATTAATGGCAATTTCAGTATCAGGGAGCTAATGATCTGGGACAGAGCTGGAGAAGGTAGAGAGCATCCTTGAATTTTATAGATGATTAGACAGTCTTGCCTAGCTGAAGGATGGGCTCCCTGGAGATCTCTTCATTTTATCTTTTGTCCCAGGCATGGCAAGGCTTAGATGTTAGCAGGCACAGCTGAGTTGGTTTAATCTGAAGGCAAGGCCTCTGTCTTCTTCTGCTCAGTGAATCAGGGAGAGCAGGAAATAACAAATACAAGGTTGATTGTATATATAATATAATAAATTAATATAATATAATAGTATACACATATTATAATACAATTATATTATATTATTTACCACATATGCATTATACATATCAACTAAATCAAAACAAGACAACAAAGGAAAATTTTTCTGTTGTAAAGTCATCTCTGGTTGATATCACTAGAAAATTTTGTTTTTGTTATGCTAATGCAAAAGATCACTGTGATTGAAGGAACTATCAAAAAGATATGATAAAATTGAAATGAGGGGTCAGAGGCTATGGTTAGCTAATATATGGGAACAGTTTAAAAGACTGAATGAGGCCAAATGAAATACAACTTGAAAATGGACAAAGAAAAGAATTCGATCTGATTACGGAATGGGAGAACCACTGCTCCTCTATTTTCCTTCAGGAAAGAGCAGGCCTTCAAGGGTATCAGCTGACGAGGGCATGACAAGTTGTTTGTCTTTCCAGTGTGTTTTAAGAATGACACTATTCAAATGTAGGAAAAGGTATGAAATCGCTAACTTATATTGAGGAAAGCAGGAGTGGTGTTCCCACAAGCAATATGTTTCTTCATTGATTAAGGCTGGAAGCTCTGCGGTGAAGCTACTTGAACGGGAGGTGAACATCCTAAAGAGTGTCAAACACAAACACATCATCCACCTGGAACAAGTGTTTGAGACGCCTCAGGTAAAGTTTCACCATGTGCTGCAGTTTGAAGATTGTTATTATTACAAAATGAATATCATTCCATTCTGAAGTAGCCCTCTGGGGCACAGTTGCTCATGTCCTTGGCAGAAGTCTGTCACTAGAGATTGATGAGAACATTCTGAAGGACTTTTATTATTGATTGTATAATTAGGTGTGTAATGATTAGATTGATGTCTTTAGTTCCATGTTCTGGGTGGCACATTAGAAACAAATGTTTAAGATTAGAATAACTTCATGCAAATCAAATAGCGTGTAGAGCTTCCTCAGAGATGGCACCCTTTTGCATTTGCTCTTAGTCTCTCTACTAGAGATCATTTGATTATTGTCATGATTTTCTGAAGTTAGTGTCATGATCAAATTGACAAGACTTACTTGGAATGGTGTAGAAAATATATTTTTAAAAAATTTATTCTTCTCTCATACAATAAATATATCCCGAGTGCAGTTTCCCCACCCTCCACTTCTCCCAGTCTCTCTTGCTTCCCTTCTCTCCATAGCTACCTCTCCTCCACTTCCCTTCAGAAAAGAGCAGGCCTCCCAGAGCTATCAGCTGACACAGCATAACAAGTTCTTATCTTTGTCTTTCCAGTGTGTTTTGTCTTTATTCTTCTCACTCTCTAATCTTAACTGCCTGTAGGTTTTTTGTTTTGTTTTTTAGTGCATGAACTTGGACATCATTTCCACTACCTGGAAACAATATACTGTGTGGTTCGGCATGTGGGCAGATGACATGTTTCTTTAAATCCTTATTCCATTACTTGTTATCCATGAGAACATGGCCAAGTTTCTCAACTTCTTTCTATGTTACTGTCTCACCTGTGAAGTGATGATGACTCATCTGGTTATTGAAGAAAAAAAGATTAATGAGACTGTGGCTATGATGCACCCATCTCCCCAGATGTTAGCTATTGTTCTTCATTTTCTTTGCCAGACTCAAAAGGAGCTACTAATAGTCAGTTTGGGTTATGCATTGCATTTCATTAACTACAAGTGCTTGGCTACAGGACTACAGTTATTCTTGTGCATGCCTTGTGCTTGAGGCGGTCAGAAGAGGGCTACAGATTGCTGGATCTGGGGAAGACAGCTGTGAGCTACTACATGGATGCTAGGAATCGAAGCAGGTTCTCTGCAATAGTAACAAGTGCTCTTAACCATGGACTCATCTTTCCAGCCTTGTAATCATCAGTTTTAGGCAGTTTGATTTTGATGAATCTCGATAAACTTCTCTTTATGTTTCCTGTGCATGGGGCTCATGGAACTTCTTGGGTCTGTGAGTTTGATTTTTACCTAATTTAGGAAAATTTTAGTAATTATTTCAAGAATTTATTCTATTTTCTTTCCCCGCTCTGAAGGACTTAGTACATCTGCTAGGTTGCTGGATACTACTCAAGTCCACTGCTATTCTGCTCTTTTTTTTTAAAGCATTTTTCTGTGTTCACTCTGTATGATTTGTATTTTACTGTGACTTGAAATTCACTAATTTTTAAAAATAAATTGTTATGTTTTATAATTTTTTCCTGTTGGGAATTTGATTTCCTTTATGTGTATATTCAACATATGACCTTAACATACTCAGTGTTCCCTGCTTCATAAATACAGTGATAGGAGCTAATTATGTAAACTCCTTTTCCTACTAATTATATCGTGTATGCCATTATTAGTTCAGATTTGATGGGCCTTCACTCTTTCATTCTGGGTTATATATATCTGCTTTGTATGTCTGTTGCTTGTATATTTACTTGTTCTTTTTTGTCTTTTAATACAAAGTCTTACAATATAGGCCACAATGGTCTGGAAGTTCCTCCACAGCCGAGGCTGGTCTGGAACTTGTGAAGATCTAGCCTCAGCTCTCAAGTGCTAGGATTTCAGGTGTGCACTACCATACCTGGCTGTCAGGTATTGCAACATTTAACATTTAGGTGCTAGATTTTATGTTCTTATAACTTTTTTGAGGAGAAATGAATTGGTCTCACTAGATAACACTGAAATTAGTGAACCTTCTGCCGAGCTCCCAGTGGTGGGATTATAGGCATGTGCCACTACAACTGGCTCTAGTAAGGACTCTTGAACTTTATTTTATGATGTAGTAAGTGATTTAGAAGCATTAATTTAGTGATGCCTTTGCTGCTTGGTTTCTTCTTTGAGAGGGGCAACAGAGCATCCTCTCGAGGACTGGTTTTCCCTTCCACTGAGGGGCTACCTTCTGAGTACTCACAGTCTCCAGTGCAGCATGAGTTATAAGATTTCTCACTCTGGATAATGGAGACACAGAACAAGCATGAGCTTCAGTGCTGCCCTCTTTGGCTTTCACATGGCTAGTTCCCCAGCTTTGCAACAAAGCACATGCTGACTATAACTGCTGAAGATTAGAGGAAGAATCTCTCTGTATTTCTCTCTCTCTCTCTCTCTCTCTCTCTCTCTCTCTCTCTCTCTCTCTCTCTCTCTCTCTCTCTCTCT
>CM053758.1:28073164-28094046 GCA_028658305.1 Pachyuromys duprasi
AAAAAAAAAAAGATTTCACCAAACTCAGATTTCTAAGTCTGTAAGTACAGTATTGTATTGTTAATGGCTGATGTCAAGGCAGGTGCTGAGCTGTACTGTTGTGAAAGAGACCATGTCACCCACAGAAACTGTAAGGTTGACTCTTGGGTTTGGTCTTTATAGAAAAAATTTGCTGAGCCCTGTTGTACATGACTGTTGTTCACCTAGAAATGCAAAATCAACATTATACGACTTTCACCTTGAAACTCTGACTTAAACACCTCCAGTGCTTGGAGAATCTGTAGTCCTGAGCATGCTATCCAAGGCTCTTTATAGACCTGTTCCAACTTTTCCCTTCATCAACTTCCTCTTCCCTGCCCACAGCTTCTAGTAGTACTGTCAACACAGATTTTTGTGTCATTTTAATGGCTGTTTCGTTACGAGCTTTAGGGGCTTTGCGTGTTGCCTGCCAGCTCTGCTGAGTTTCTTCCACCTTTCCTGGACAGAAATGAGTTTTCATGTTCTGTCTGAACTCTTGTTGGTGAGCATTCTTTATGCCGTGGCTGCCTCTCTTCGAGCTCTGTGTTATTTTGGTACATGCCATATGCTACTGTAACTCTGTTGAGCTTCCTGAGGTCAGTAATACGTCTCCTTCCCCTTTGCTCCTCTTGTATTCAGCACAATAGCTTGTATATAGTAGATAAGACATTTTCACATGAATAAATTAAGATTGTGATCATACTTGTGATGTATAACACATATAACTTCATAACTCTCTTGTTCTGCCTTTTAAATTTGTAATGTCAGAAAATGTACCTTGTGATGGAGCTTTGTGAGGATGGAGAACTCAAGGAAGTTCTGGGTAAAAAAGGGCACTTCTCAGAGAATGAGACAAGGCAGATAATTCAAAGTCTTGCATCAGCCATTGCATATCTTCATAACAAGGGTAAGAAGGGGACTGTGCACCTCACCATCTCCATAAATGAATATGTCACTGTTGTTTAAGTGGGATGGTCCTTCAGACTCATAATCACATTGGTAGAACTTGGTAATGTAAGCAGATAACAAGTACATTTTCCATGTCTTCCTTTAATTGTATTTAGAGACATTTTAATTAGCAACGATGCAGGCATATAATTACACTGTCTATGAAAAGCAAACAGTCATGAACAGTTTTATTCTAGAAGTTAAAAACTGGCTAATATGATAAAAATTAAAGTAGATAACTCAAAGTGAATTTTCCTAAAATGTTCGTATGCTAATATTTAAAATGTGTATGTTCTAGCTCATAAAAAAGTAGGCTTCAGTTTTAGAGCAGCTTGAGCTCAAAACAGAAGGGGCAGAAGTTTCCAGTGTGCCCCCCTGGCGCCACATTGCAGAGTGATCACATTATGGTCCCCTGAACCGTATAGTTTACATTAGGATTTGTTATTGCTGCGTTTCACTCTATGCATATTTCATACTATACAGATTGACAAATGTATAGTAACATTATCCACTAAGATATCATATGGAGCAATTTGTCAATAGTTTAAAAAACACATGTGAAAAGAACTGTACTTACTCTAATAGCTTTGCTGTCTCCAGTGTTACGGCTGCCCCTTTGTCCTGTGCTATTCTTTTCTTTGAGGCTCTTAGGTGTGGCTCTAGAGTGTTGTCACTTTACAGACGAGAAAGTACTTGACCCACAAAGGTCAGTGCCCAGCTTTTGGAGCTCAGCTTCCTCAGCACCTACCGTGTTGTGCTCAGCACCAGAGTTACAAAGATGAAAGATTTAAGGCCCCTGCACCTCTACTTGCTTAGGCTAGTGACAGACAGAGAATGGAAAACAGCTTGTAAGCCAGTGAGGCAATTTTTAAGGAAGAGCTGTGTAAAGTGCAGGGAGCACAAAGGTATGTCAGAACTGGATTTGAGGAATACAGACTCAAACAAAAGAGAATGACTTTAGGTGAGGAAAGGCTGTGGAGGCTGAATGCCATGCCCTTGTCAAGTGATGCATTTTCCCAGTGTATTTCTATAAAACTAACAGCATTTTTTTAGTGAGATTTTAAAGATTATTCTAAAAAGGATGAGGATAACCATTAAGGGATAAAACATATCATAAAAATATATTAATTAAAATGGTGTGGTATTTATGTAAGTAGAGTCTGGTAGAATAACATAATCAATAAGGCTTCCAAAGCCTGGGGGTTATATATGAGAACTGTCAGTTATCAGTTGCACTTGCTAGTCCAGATCTAGTTCAGCTGCATTCTCTAAACATTATTTACTTAACTTTCTACAACTTGAGAAGTGTTTGTTGTGGATATGAACTCAGTTATTTGCAGAAGAAGGTTTGATACATTATTTCAATGCACATAGAAATCTCACTTCAACTCTGACCTGTTCCGCTAAAGATTTGTGTCCCAAGATGTGTGCTTTTTATTTTAACCTATGTTGATATGTTAGAAAAATACACTGAAATAAGTTTTTGCACATGTAGCCATGTTACAATGTGTTAAAATGTTTATGCTGACAGTAACATTATACATAAGCATAATTACCTATTTAGAGACCCAAGGTCACAGAAAACCTTACTGGGCCTGTGTTGTTACCCAGTCTGCTTTTGTTCTCCTGGCAATATACAGCCCTGGACAGATCCAGGCTGAGACAGTAGGTTGGCACAATAGGGAACAGGCAGAGATGAGAAAATGGCTTCAAATGGAGATGTGGAGAAGAGGGGTGTAGGTACAAACAGAACAGGGAAGTATTACACTCTGGTACTTATCTGTCCTATTTGTGTCCTCTCGATTCTTCTGTTATTCACTCTGCTTGTCTGTTTTCTTGGTAGATATAGTGCACAGAGATCTAAAGCTGGAAAACATAATGGTTAAAAGCAGCTTTATGGATGATAACAATGAAATGAACCTAAGTATAAAGGTAAGAGCCTAGAGATACTATTCAATGTTTTCCTGAAAACAACCAGCAATAAAGTAGCTATAGACATCTTAAGACATATTTCGGTGACTTTTGAATCTAAGCCATTTGTGCTAAGAAGCTAAAAAATTCACAAAAGTTGTAATTGATGAAAATAATTTTACAAGCTAAATGATGCTGCTGAATGTTTTTTCCAAAGTACATATTCCTTCAGATAGTTCTAAATCATTAGTTAATAGCAAGCAAACAGATGCTCTGAATTTTAATTAATTTCAAAATTATGTCTGGTAATTTGATGTAAATGTATTACAGATTTAGAGAAAAACACACCTTGGCTGTGCTTTTGATACTAAATTAATGCCACAGTCTGTAGTTCTCATTGAAATTTTTCCTGGGTATTAATATTTATGTCTTAACCACAATTAATGTGCCAAGTGTTTATTCTTGAAGATTTTATTCAAATTAAGTATTCCTTAATGTCAAATAAACGATAATACATTATTTATTACTTAGCGCTTTAATAGTGGCTGCTTTCAAAATGTGTGCAAGTGTTAACTTTAGAATCAAATGTGTCTGCAAGTTGCAGTTGCAGAAGCTAAATCTGTATGCAGCATAAACAGACTCAGCAACACTGCTGGTGTCCCTTGGTGAATGTTCTTCATCATTCTACTGTAAACTCCATGTAGGCAGGAACTTCTCCCATTTTATTCCTTGTTGGATTGTGAGGAGTGCCGGAGACAGAATATGCTCCATTAACCTTTGGTAAACAAGAGACCCAGTGCTCTCCAAATAATAGAACCAGATTATGAAGGCTTTAATATAGTTGGTATCTGTAGAGATGTTCTGTGGAGGATAGATGTCACATCCAAGCGGAGTGATTGATTCAAGGCATGCTGATGCACACTTGTATTCCCAATATGCATCATGAGGGCCAAAACAGGAGGGTTGCCATGAGTTGAAGGCAAGTATGGCTATATACTGGGTTTTGGGTTGGCCTGGGCTACAGAGAAAGATCCTGTCTCAAAGAAAATAAAAAAGAGTGATGGGTAGAATGTGATTTGGTAATCTCACATATTAATTAAGAACATTTCCTTATACATTGTAAGGTGCTGCATTTAGTGTGAGCAAAGAACTTGTACTTTGCTTGGATAATCCATAAATGTGCCTGTGTTTCTGGTTTGGGTCCAAGGGCATTCCATTTTGAGAGATAATCAAGGGTACATGCCAAACAGTTAGTAACTGAAGGTGTAATTACCAAAATTTACAGTGGAGCAGGAGACTAAAGTTGTAGCAAAAGGCTTTCGGCCCATCTGTGGCCAGGCGGTGTTGCAGTGGGGTCTTTTTCTCCTTGCTAATTTGCTTCATTTTGAATAGTGTAATGTTTTAATTAGCATACTCTATACTCACAAAGGAAATAATAGTAATGAAAAATAAGTATTTACTAGTTACACATATTAAAAAAGAGTCTCAGTGAGTCTTGATAAGGATAATTATTTGCATTGAAATGGTGCTTTCAGTGGACCATAACTCCAGTATCAGAAAAATAGATAACACATTCTAAGGCGAGGCTGTATTTTGCAATAAGAACTTACAAAGAGTTAACAAAAAGCATGACTAGTGAATATAATGGACTGACTCTATCAAGTTTCCTCTGCACCCAGAGAGGGTGTGCAGAGGAGAAAAGTGAAGTCTTTATTGGTTATAACAAGGAAAAAAAACCCATCCCCAGAAAGTGAGGATTACTTGCAGTTACAGCGGATAGAGTCACGGGGTGACTGAGCCTTTGTATCTGCTCTTAGGTGAGTGACTTTGGCTTAGCGGTGAGGAAGCATGGCTCCAGGAGCGAAGGCATGATGCAGACCACGTGTGGCACTCCCATCTATATGGGTAAGTGAGGACACATAAAATCTCACCGTTCAGGAGGCTGAGGCAGGAGGATTGCCATAGGCTACATAGTGAGCTCTGATTCGTATAATCACCATGCCAGTGGGTCCATAGCACTTCTATTACCCTGTCCCCTTCCATCAGTTCCTCTCTCACGTCCCAGTAATTACCAGTGCTTTTCATAACCAAACTCAGTTGTACTTGAATCATATAGTGTGTACTCATTTGTGTCTTCTGTTCCACAGAACGATTTTGCTATTTTATGCATGCTGTTGTATCAGTAGTTTATCTGTTTTTATTGCTGAAAAGTATACTTCATTCATTGCTGTTTTTGCCTACTTGATGCATAAAGTTTTTAAATTGTTTTATCTTACTTGGGAAAAGGCTACTTTAGATTCTGTTCATATCCTCCCATTGGCAAAAGACATCTGGTCTATAGTTACATAGGGAAAATATATCCAAGCACCCTGAGTTTTATGCCTGCTTATTAGTTGTCTACACTGATAACAAGTGAGAAAACAAGAGGGAAGACAGATGGTTTGTGGAGCTTTGCTGACTTCCTAAATGGCTCCTTGGCACAGATATTTTGGCTTCTGCCTCCCTGAGGGCTGGGATGACAGTGCAAGTAGAAATGCCCCTGATAATTAGGAAGACTGAGAAAGTGGAGGCCAGGGGTCCTAGGTCCCTGCTGCGTGGCACAGTGGTGCAGCGGCCTTCACCGAATCTCACCTCAGAATTTGCCTTCATGAAAGACGCAGCCACAGAACAACTTACACCTTGCTGGCTTCGTATTTAAAACTTCACATGCACGTAAAGACTGAGTGCATGCAATAGTTGTTAAAGGAGAAATGCTGTGAACTTTGAATTATTTGGGGGCAAATTGTTCAACTTATGAACTAGTATAGTTTAGCCTTTTCCCATTCTCTTGTGTATGTTTTGGTTGGTTTTTGTTGTTTTCCATTCCTTTAATCATAGAGAGCAGGAGAATTAAAATTAAAATTCTATTTGCTTTTAGTAGTTGTTATAAAATGATGCGCGTGTCAGCCAGCCAGTGGTGGTGCGTGCCTTTAAACCCAGCACTCAGGAGGCAGAGGCAGGTGGATCTTTGAGTTTGAGGCCAGCCTGTTTTACAGAGCAAATTCCAGGACGGACAGAGCTACATAGAGAAATCCTGCCCTGTGAAAAAAAGTGTGTGTGTGTGTGTGTGTGTGTGTGTGTGTAGCATGCAAGCACATAGCCAGTGATTTAGCGGAGCCGACTGGGAGTGCTTTCTCAATAAGCACACAGCTTTCCCAGAGGAAACACATTGTAGTGTGCAGCTGCAGTCAAGTCTTAATGTTTTCCACCTTCATTGACAAAGGACATCAAATGCCTGCATGACTGGCTCGTAGGATTTCTAACACAATTTATTATGTAAAAACACTTTATAAAAATTAGTGTTCTTTTGAAATCTATACCTTGGTCTTATTTTTGTATTTGTAACTGTCTTTTTTTTTTCTTTAAAGAAAGATATCCATATGTAAAAGTAAAATAGACCTATTCCTCAGTATCATCCTGACTTTTTAAAAAGCCAGCAACTATAAAGCAAAATCCTACAACCTCATCTTTGAAGCAAGTGCCATCTTAAGGTTAAAGGTGCAGCTTTGAGAAGCTGTTTGAAGGAAGCCTGTTGTAAACACCTTTGTTAAGCAGAGAGCACAGAACTGAGTCACATTTACTTAGTCCTCATCCTGCACTGGCACTCATTGGTGTTTTGCCCCAGTCTTACGTAAGCGTGCTCTCTATCTCAGTTTTCTTACTTAGAAAATGTGGAAAAAATATATATTCTGTCTTTAGAGTTCTATGGTATTATAACCATTATTATTTGATTCTGCTGAAGTGATTTGAGTTCAGATTTGTGCATATTGGTCTTGATTTAAATAATATTTACTAAAGTTGTGTGTTTCCTTCTATTTGGGGAGAGTCTAAGAAATTATTGTCTTTTGTTATAACTACACAACTTTGTAAAATCATTTACACAGTCATTTCATAGGAATAAAGAGCTGCACACTTAGTGACACAGTTTACGCTATCATCCCGTTAGGAGCTAATTGATAGGAGTGAGGATTTGGTGACATCAGTTGGAAGGCATGTACATTATTCATTCAGCATCTGCTGTTGGCTCTTTTTTTCTCTCTGGAGGAATAAATTACAACACATCAGCAAATTTTTCATGCTTCGTGTTTAGGCATTTAAGAGTAATTTGTTGTGTTATTAATATTGTTTTATTTGTGCTTCTTTGGCAGCACCGGAGGTGATCAATGCTCATGACTATAGCCAGCAGTGTGACATTTGGAGCATAGGCGTGATCATGTACATCTTGTAAGTAGTTTACTGAATGCCTAGCGCAAATAAAAGGGGAGTCTCTGGCTGTAGATTGAAATGGATTTAAATTAAAATGAGTCGTTTACGATCCAGTTGAGATGCTGTCCTGAGTGCCCTCTCACTATTTCAGGGTCATGTCCTAAGTATTTGTTTTATGCTATACTTTCACAACGTTCAGTTTTGCTTTGTGCTGATCTACAGGTGCAGCCATGTCCCACATGATCTGAGCTAAGTGAAAATATGTCCTCCCTGGTCACTTGCCACAGCTTAGAGCTTCACCTTTAGTCCATCAGAATGGGAAGTAGGGGCATCTGGCCCTAGAGTTGCTGGCACACTGGGGAGTGGGCATAGTTAGGTAGAAGTTCAGGATTTAGGGAGTGTTTTGTATTTATCAGTTCCCTTAACATCCCCAAAGCCTCAGTGATTCTTGCTCTCCCTTACCCTTGCTCCCATGATTAAGTCAATCCTAAGTCCTGAAGAGTTTGCCTGTGACATGTTCTCACCTATGCATGCTGAGAACATCTTCATCTCTCTTTGAACCTATAATTTCATCTTTCTGGCTGTCTTACCTGCTTCTGTTTATCCTTCACTTCATCTGCTGTTTACTCTGCTCTCAAGGTTGTCTGTCTATATCACACTCTATCTGCACTAAAGCCTTCCATGGTTACTTCTTGCTCTAGAAAGTTATCAGGACATTTGACATGGTGTGACTTAGCAAAACGTTTACAACTTAACTCTAGCTTGCTTTTCCAGTCTTGGGCTATATGTATGTTTCTTATGTACCTACCTTTTCTGTGATGACTCCAGGCTACTCTTAATTACCCATAGTCCACATTACATGTTATATGTGTGTGTTTATGTGTGCCGTGAATGCATACTCATTTCTTCTCTGAACTTTTCTCCTAGGTGGGCCAAAATTAAAGCTTTCTATTTTGCTAACCTTACCACAGCAGATTTATTATGTATAAACTTTCTGCATTCTATGGAGGAGTTAAGGCCTCATTCAAAAAAAATCATTCAAACTCAAATTTAAAAAATCCCATATGTCTGGGATGTTAGTTCAGTTGGTAAGGTGCCTGCCCAGCGCCCAGGAATCCTTGGTTTGATTCCTAGCACTGTATGTACCAAATGTGGTGGTCCTTGCCTTTAGTTTCTGCACTGGGAAAATGAAGGCAGCAGGACTTCAGGATTACCTTTGGCTACATAATCTGTTCCTGGCTAGCCTGGGCTATATGAGACCCTGTCTTAATGTAACAATAACAGTACTAATATAGAAATATTTAAGCAGTAAAATTTGTTTGCACATGTGTGTCTTTGATAGCACACATTGTGATGTAAAAACAATAATACTTTTAAAAACCAAATTACATGGTAATATTACAATTTTCTATCTATTGTATCTATTGTTTTCCTTGTTTTAAGTTCTGTGAAAACCAGTTCAAATTATTCATCTTTGCATTTCTAGCATTTCATGCAACACTCAGCCCATATTCAGTGCTCAATACACGTGTTAAAATGAATTAAATGAATTGTCTCAGAGGGTTCTGAAATAGTGACCAGTGCTCTGTCTGTCAGTGAATCTGAACACTTTAATGTTGATGCAACATTAGTTTTATGGTCATGTTGGAGAATTTGCTGTGCATCACCTCTTCCATATCCTGTCTAAATACTAACATCACTGTAGTTACATTTCCACAGTTGTGTGAAATGGAAGACACAGGCAGTAGGAGCCAGATTGTGTGAGTGCAGCTGTTACTGTGTTGGTCCACATGCATCACTACGGAGACAGCATGAACTACGGGTGGATTCATAAAGCTTTGATCATGGCATTGTGCCAATTAGAATCAAGATGCAAAAATCCAGAGTTTGGTCCTTAATTCAAATGTAACTATTTAAATGTATTTTTTATAATCTTAAGACTGTCTACACAATAAAAATCCATATTAATCTGCATAATAGATCATCACACAACTTGTATGGTGTTTGCTGCCTTTTGAACTTGCTGTTAAGGAAACCAAGTGTATTACATACCTTTCATTTTTTTCCTCTTTCTTAAATATGTAGTTTGAATATTTCTTCAGAGTGTGGCTTCTTAGTAATGACATCTTCTTTTCTTCACAGAAGATTCTAACTTAGCTCACTGGTGCCTACTCATTAATCTGTTTAAGCCTGATGGCATTATAGATAATTCCCTTTACCCTGAGCACAGTACATTACATTCTCCATGAGGGCTATTTCCTTGTTTATCAGTTAACTTGGATTCATTTCTACTTAATTGGGCAATGATAACATACTTACTCAAGGTGAAATTAGCATAGATAAATAGCCTTTATGGTCCCTGTCCTCTGCTATCCTGATTTCTGTGAATGCCACAGAAAATAATAGAAAGCTTCAAGAGGCATTCATTTTTCACATCTTGGATTCTCTTTTCTGGATGTGCTAGGAAATTGCTGTCATAAAGTTCCATATGCTGCTGATTGACCAACCATTAGATACATTTTGCGTAAATAAAATTGCAAAGGAAAAGGAAAAAGTGGAAAATTTAAAATGTAGCCCTTAAGCTATAGTTGCATGCAGAGACTGCGAAGAAATTTGGGGCCATGCATATCACTGCTTGATAACAGGCTCAATGAGCTGGGCCTTCACTGGCCTGTACTTGTTATAATAGATAGTAATTGTCCATACAACCATTCCTCTGGTTATTTTCTTTTTTTGTGTTCTATGGCTTTTAAAATACCATTTTAAAACTAAGCCATAGTAAAGCAAGTAAGAATAAAGAAGTGTCAGAATGAACTTGAGACATACAAAATATTAAAGTAAGAATTTTTACAACAGCTTGATGACTTCAGATCCCCTAACAAGAAGCTCTTGCAGAAGCTCCGTGCCTTAGTCCCTCACTTTTGGGAAAGTTTCTTCATATTAATCATCATGAAAATTACCAAAATTTAGCTTGATCATAAAATGTTCACAATCAGATTTTTAGAATAAAGCTTAGAAAATATAACTGAAGAAAACCATCAAGGCACAAAGCATAAAAGACTTGGGCTTTGTTAGATTGGGAAAAGACTGCACCTTGGTAGGTATAATGGAGTAATGCTGTTTTGGTTTTTGGTGAAGGTGCCTGAGAGTTGAGTCCTTGACATGCCAAGTTGCCTTTGCTGTGCTGCCTTCTGTCTCTGGGCATATCTGCCAGTTGTTTTCAGGGGTGTCCTTAGATGTTGGGGTTGTTGATGAAGAATATGATAACACTTACTGAGAATATACTCTGAGACACTGAATTCAATTTGGAAGTATACTGTTACAGTTCTGGCCTAGATGAGCTAATGGAAACAGTTTGGTTGGCTTGCCCCAGTCTCTGTTGAAAAGAAGCTAATCAAATAGTCCCTGTGTTATTGATGCAGACAAGGCCATGTTTATGTCACCCACAGTACTTGGGCTGTCCTCATTTACCCAGCATCCACCCTTTCTCACTGGTGATTTTCATCTTGACTTTCTTCTTTTAAATACTATTGTTGAAGGGGCTGTCTCTGACATGAACCCAGTGGCAGGCTTTTTGATCACCTACCCCTGAGGAAGTAGAATCCTTACCAGGCTACAGAAGAAGACTATGAAAGACAGTCTCAATGAGACCTGATAGTCTAGGGCCAGAGGGAAGGGGAGGAGGTCCTCCCCTATCAAGGGAAGGGGAGGAGGTCCTCCCCTATCAGTGGACTGGGGAAGGTGCATGGGAGGAGATGAGGGAGGGAGGATGGGACTGGGAAGGGAGGAGGGTGGGGCTACAGCTGGGATACAAAGTGAATAAATCGTAATAAATAAAATTATATTAAAAATAATAAAAATGTGATGGTCATGCTGGGAAAAAAATACTATTGTTGAAGACCTGTGCCTGTCTTAATTGCTTTCAGCTTTGGCTCAGAACCTACAGCAGTTTCCAAGGTTATTCTTTGGTTTCCTATTATGTTCCCATTGCTAACATTTGATATAGTATTTACCACAGACAAAATCTTGCATGGCCACTAAACTCTGATGAGTTTTGGCAGTCTCTTATACCCCTCACCACTGTGCTTCCACAATTCGGAATTTTAAGCAGCCACCTCTCCTTGCTCATGCCGCTGTTATGTGCACTCACCCTCACACACCCGCCTGTACTCTATCCCTTAATCCTAGTGCCTCCCCAACTTGCAGAAGCCTCAGGCACCTGCAGATCTGAGGTCTCAGTGTACTTCCTCTATTTCGTCATTTCTCTCAGCTTTGAGCTGAGTGCAGGACTGAGCTTGGACTGCCCCATTGCTTCTACAGACCAGAGAGCAGTTCTCTCTCCCCCCCTTTGTAACTCGCCTCCCCTTACCTAAAGCATCACTGCTTCCAAGTCTTCAGAAAGTTAATTTTAATAGTCTTATGTTGAAGACATTTGAACAAAATGACTACCTTTGTTTAGACTGTGTGGAGAACCACCCTTTTTGGCAAATTCAGAAGAAAAGCTCTTTGAATTAATAAGGAAGGGAGAGCTGAGATTTGAAGATCCAATCTGGGATTCCGTAAGTGATTCTGGTGAGTATGGGTTTGTTTTTTTTACCAAAACAGATAATTAATATAAGGGAATTTGCCACTACTAAAACTGTTGTAAACCTCTGAGTAGTCTACTACTAAAATTTACTTTAGAATTAAACAGTGTTTGTTTGTGCAAATAGTGGTATCTTCACTGTGATTGTTCATGGTCAAAACTTCTAGAAAATAAAATAAAGCAAAACAAAAAATATCAATTACAAAATTGAAGAGAAAACTTGCTGTTGTGTACTCAGCTTTCCCTGTAGATCATTAATCCAGGCAATCCAGTAATAAAAGGCATTCAACCTTACTTACTAGGTCTTTGCATTGGTGATACTTGGCACCCTTTGTATTATGCAATAATAACCTCAGTAAATGGGAAAATATATAATTTTTGTTTTGCCTTGTTTTTGGTAGAGGTGTTGGGGTGTCTCTCTCTCTGAGTTGTCTCAAAATTTTGGACTTGATCCTCTTGTCTCAGCCTCTCAAGTAGCTGGGACTACCAGCCTGTGTCACCATGGCCAGCTGATGTGTATGACATTAACTGAGGTCAAGAGATGTAAGATTTCAAGGTTTTCTCCCCTTTATTTGCAGCAAAAAATGTTTTGAAACAACTCATGAAAGTAGATCCTGCTCACAGAATCACAGCTAAGGAACTTCTAGATAGCCAGTGGTTGACAGTAAGTTATGACACTCCTTTTTAAAAAAACTTTTTCTGACATCACTCGTTTTGTACAGTCTTGTAGTCTTAAAACCCGTCAATTAGTTCCATCTTCTGACAAGTTTAAAAGGAGTAGTGAGTCTTGACACATTTCTGAAATGGGCATTCCCAAATGGTTACGACTATCACCACAGTTGCTCGTATATATTTATAGACATTCAAATGAACTTTGTTTGTTCTCTGTCATGGAGGCTTCATGTCCAGGAGAACAGAACTGAGAAACGTCTTATGAAATCAATGCAGAGTGAAGCAGGAGGGACAGGTTCCAGATGTAAAATTCTAGATCCAGTTATGGCTCACTCAGCAATTTGGATACTGAAAGAAAGTCTTTGGGGAACACTGGAAAATATGTCTCTAAATATTCTTTATTTCCTGGGCTGACATATTTAGTCTTCATTTGTTTGCATGTTGCTCACCATCATTAGGCTACAAACCTTGGGCACAGATCCTTTGGCATCTGCATTCCTGCACTCAGTCAGGACAGGTCCCAGAACAGGAACTAGTCAGAGCTAGAAGCTGCATTGACTCTTTAGCTGCAACCATTGCTATCTAGTTGTGTGTCTTTATGTCCCAGTTTTCTCTGTTAGTCACCATCTATTGAGATGTAAAGGAAGTGTACAGTCTCCTCCTAAATGGAGTAGACATGGCATTCTTGCTGTCTTTCCTTAACCTGGGACATGATGGCTGCTGATTGAATAGCCATTCTAAACAACAAAGCAGAACCATAAACCGGGGCTGGTAAAGAACAATAAAACACAGGGCACCGGGTTTACAGTTCACAAAGTCACCATGCCAATCCATTGTAGACTTTTCTGTTTTAGCAGAAAGTAAATTTCCTTTATCTCTAGGATACTTGAAAATATGCAAGCAAGCCTAATTCTAGTTATCACAACTATCATTAAACACTGAATGTAGAATACTGAGTGATTTCCTTTGAGTGAGTGATTTACTAAGTCATTAGGTCCATAGAGCTCTCAAGAAAAGTCTGAGACTTGATATTAGAAGTTACTAGCGCTAAATGATAGTTATTGACAGTATTCATTAAAATTAAATATATATTTAGCTTGGCACTGTTTTAGGTACCAGACACAAACACAATTATATTTGAAATGAATATTATTGTAGTTATATTCTGAAAAGTCATTCCAGCCATTAGGTGAACAATACCTTTGAGATAGATAATTTAGTAAATAGTGAGGTACCATTTCTGAGAAGTGGTGACAGTTTAGATAGCATAGTAACAACAAAACAAAGAAAAATACACATGAGATACAGGTTTTGGAAATGTGAATGAAAGGTCATGGGTATAGCTCTGCAGAAGAGTGCTTGAATATTGTGCCCTTGAGCATAAAGAAAAAGAGAAAGATGGGGTGTGGGGTGAGGAAATTTGAACCACAGAATTTGATGATGGATTGCATGAATAATAAGGATATAGGAGGAATACTGAATGAAATCTATATTTTGCTCCAACAGCTGGTTGAACAGTGGTTCCATTTCTTGTGATGTGGACAGCTAAGTACATATAGGTCTGAAACTGGAGTTATAATGGAGAATAATGAGTACATAGAAGTCATGTTAAACCACTGGACGAAAGAGATAAATTGGAAAGCAAACAAAGACAGAATAGACCTCACAATACGCTTTTAATGCTGCAACATTTAGAAGAGTCCCAGATATGTTTTGATAGCATAAGTATATTATGATATCAGTTTTTATATTTTCTAATTTTCCTTTGACAATTTTGAATTGTTTCTTTGAGTAACAATTCTTTTTCTTTAAGGCTAAAACATAGTTTTCAATCAAGAATGTATTATATCTGCCCTCTTTCGTAACTATTTTCAACTCTTCTGGGATTCTGTGCTGTAATTATTTCTGGCCTAAAGTAATTGTGCAAATGAGTTAGCAGCAAAATCATTGTAAAAATATATAGAGTAGATTTGTAGTACAGGAAAATAAAAAGTTGTAAAACAGATGGTATGCCTTAGAAATTTATCTCTTTTCAGCATCACACAACATTCGGGTTTGGCCATTTAATTATTTGTTTTCTAATTAGTACAGCTTTATTTCTGGCTTTGGTCATTTCTTCAGAAGTCTCCATTTTCAAGCCTCTAACATTTGTCTCTCTGAAGTCTTTGCCAAAAGGATAAAAAGTGACAGATATTATGTACTATATTGGACTTTCCTAAGTTCAGTGTATGAAATTTAGAATGCTGGCATTTTACAAACTTCTGAAAGGCATGACTCGTTTCTTCCTAACAGTTGAAGCCTTCCTTCCTGTAATTCATGTCCTCTGTTTGAAATAGTCGAAAGCAAGCAAGATGGTTCCCTCAGAGCCTCACTGCTTCATATCAGAGCCTGTTTTTTTTTTTCCCCCTCAATACCTAATGGCTGGTAACATTTTCTTTTCAAAGAGCTTTATTGGACAAAAAGTGTCTGTGGCTTAGCCTATGTATTGTACATTTTGAAGCATGGTTCGTATCTTAAAAGTATTCCAAGAAAAAGAATTATTTTCCTATATACATGTAAGTGAACAGAATTTCAAATAAATTCTAAGTGCCACCCTGGTTTCAAAAGCTGAGCTCACAGAAGTAGATGTGAAGAAAAGCAGCCGAGAGGACCATCCTGCAGGGGTAGGCTTTGCAGAGATCTCATCTAGCTGGGAATACATGCTTATTTCCCATGTCAGCTGCTTCCCCTTCTGCTTTCCTATGAGCTTAGATCACGAGATGGTCATTTTTTACTAGGCTATTTCAGTGGCTTCTTGTTGGTTCTCCTCCCAAGGGTCCAGCCCTTGGGTGAGGCCAGGGGTTCCAGGTCGAGGGGTGAGAGGCAGGGACTCACCACACAGACACCTGGAGTCAGGTGTAAGCAATCTGAGGGTGAGCAGCTGCAGACCCATTTATTCTGGACAGGACAGCAGTTTATATAGCTTTGGGTGACCAATCAGGTTCCTTCTCACCATCTCCAAGCCTGCTGTTGGTTGTTTGTCTCTGGGCAGACTCTCCAACATAAGGTTACCAGGTCACATATTTTCTGCCTTTCATTTTCCTCAAATCCCTAAGTCACAGGTCAACACCAAGAATTTACATTTTAAAACTACTGATGTAAATTAGTAGCATTATTTTTCTTCTGTGGCTTGTAAAAATGTAGCTGCTAGTTATGAGCTTTATTAGATTTTTTCATACATGGGCAAATCCTTGAACATGTTTTTAATACATGCTTTGGTCACAGGCCCCCTTGTAGCCCCTCTACCTCTGCTAAAAACCAAGTCCAGCTCCCCATGTGGCTCTCTCTGGAACAGAGTTGTCAAGAAAGGATGCTGTGCTGTGACCTTGCAATCTCTCCCTCTTAGAGCTATGTTTGTGGTCCTAACTAGTCCTGCCTCTGTGCCTGTCCTTGACTTCTAGGCCAGGCCAGCATAGACCATGAGGTATGAAGTTTGCCCAGCCTTAGAAACTCCCTTTGTTCTTTGGAACTGAAGGATATGCCTGTCCCATTAGGCTCCCTGTCACAGGACGCATGGTATTGTTTCTCCTAATATAGCTTCTCTAGGGGTTTGAAGAGAAGACTCCATTTTCAAGGTCTCTCGTATGATCTGATGCTCTGTCTAATGTTCTCCCACTCAAAACTGGATCATGGCTGCCAATGGCTGTGAGGCCCTCTCTCCTGCAGAAATTTATCCTCAGGGGTCATTTATTAGGTGTCAGCTCCTTACTACAAGCATATTATTCTTTCTTTACTGCTTCGTACCCACCATATGTCAACCCTTGTGCTAGATAATAAAATGTAGTAAATACATAAAAGGCATGGTCTCTGACATAAGGGACTTACAACGTAGTAAAGATGGAAGGCCATGTATAACAAGCAATGCAAAGAAGAAGACACAGGGGATTTCTAAATAACCAACAGGAAAGAAACAGGTGTTCTGGAGCCAGGAAGTTCAATCTGACTGGGAGATAAGATGCTGGAGGGAATGAATGGGAAAGGAAACCAGGGAAGGAAAGATATCTGTGAAGGGATTAAATCCCAGGTCAGAGTTTTACCTTCATTCTGTAGTAAAGAACAATTGTGGGTAAGGCCAGTTTGCAAGGTGGCTTATTTTAAATGAGTCAACATCCATTTAAATGTTGACCCTAATCCTAACAAGTATCATTTGATTTTCAGGAATTGTCAAGGAAAAGATGAGCAACATAATGTCAGCCACAAGCCATTTCCCATAAGTTGAAGTGTGCCCTTTGCTCTGTGGTGACGCTCTGCAGAGACAGTGGTGACAAGGCTCGGGGCCAGTTCGGGGACACGCTCCCAGTGCATGAACAAGGCCTTTGTTCATTAATTTACAAATTGTTATTCGAGATTTACCCCTTAGCTTTTGACCTTTGGCCTTGATAGATACACCTGTAAGAGTATGGAAATGTTATGCTTAACTAATTGTGGGCTATTTTTTTCCTCCTATATATTTTCATCCTAAACATTTAAAAATTCCTTCTGCCATTATACTACATAGATTCTCTTTAATTTTAAATTATCTTATCCACATACATGCACACACATATGAATATGTTGTTGTATCCCTAATTAATGAATCTTCCATTATGTTAGGAAAAGGCTCATGAACTAGGATATATGGTAGAACAATTGAAATAGTCAATAATATTATATAACACATTAGTATATATTATATTTGATAAAATAATTGAAACAGTCAATTCAGATGGTAGAAACATGTCCAAATTTAGAAATAATTATAAATTTATTTAAATGCCCATTTAAAGATATATTATCAAATTTAATTAAAATTCTCATTATTTATAAGAAACATGTTTATTTTTATCTTTTATTAAATTTGTTTTTTGACTAGAATGCATTCTGATTTCCTGAACTTAAAATTTCAAGGGAAAAAGCCCTAACAGTGTAAACCAAGATAAAATAATTGGAAAATGAGACTAAGAGAGGAAATGAGCCCAGATGCAAAGGAAGAGCAGAGACTGGCAAGAGCAATCTTTTACAATTTTTTAATTTATTACAATTTATTCACTTTGTATCCCACCTGTAGCCCCCTCCCTCGTCTCCTCCTAGTCCCACCCTTCCTCCCTCTACTTCCCCTATTCCCCTCCCCTAGTCCACTCATAGGTGAGGGCCTCTTCTATCTGACCCTAACCTATCAGGTCTTCTCAGGACTGGCTGCATTGTCTTCCTCTGTGGCCTGGCAAGGCTGCACCCCTTCACGGGGAGGTGATCAGAGAGCCAGCCACTGAGTTCATGTCAGAGACAGTCCCTGTTCCCATTACTAGGGAAAGCACTTGGAGACTGAGCTGCCTGTGGGCTACATCTGAGCAGGGGGTCTAGGTCCTCTCCATGCATGGTCCTTGGTTGGAGTATCAGTCTTTGCAGGGGCCCCAGGGCCCAGGTTTTTGTTTTGTTTTGTTTTTTGTTTTTGTTTGTTTTGGGCTCTGCTGGTCTCCTTGTGGAGCTCTTGTCCCCTCCAGGTCTTTCTGTCTCTCACTTCTTTCATAAGATTCCCTGCACTCTGCCCAAAGTTTGGCTATGAATTTCAGCATCTGCTTCAATACCTGGATCACAGAGGCCCTCTGTGGTAAGCTCCTGACCTGTTCCCTGTCTTCTCCTGCTTCTAATGTCTATCCCACTTGCCATAAGGTCAGTCTTTTAAAGGATATGCAAAATAGAGAACCCTTAAGAAACATATTTATTTATTAATCTGTTTGTTTGTTTATGTATATGAGGATTTTTCCTGCATGTATGTCTGGGTATCGTGTGCATAAATCCACATGGTGGCTCACAACCTTCTGTAACTCTAGTTCCAAGGGATCTGTCACCATCTTTTGGCCTCCTAGAACATTGTATGCATGTGATGCACATACATACACCAGGCAAACAGTTACATACATAAAATAAAAGTAAATAAATCTTTAATGAAAAGTGTTTTCTTATAGATTGTAGTTCTGAGCGCTTTGTCCTTTATCTATAAGCACATACCTGAATGCATGTATGTGTATATAACTTCCTCTTAGTCTATAATACATCTTTTCATTTCCTAGTGCTGTCTTTGCTGAACAGTTACAACTTTGGTAAAATTCCATGTATTATTATTTCTTGTATACTTCATAGTCTTTGTGTCCTGCCCAATAATTTTTTTTACCCACCCCCAGGTCATGAAAATGATCTCGTATGCTTCCTACAGAAACTTTTCTAGTTTTAGCCTCACATTCATATTTTTGCTACATCATAAAGTCCTTTTTGCATGTGTTGTAATGTAGGAATCAAGGTTCGTGATTCCCCAGGACAGGATATTCAGTGGTCTCAGAAATGTCATTTTGATGAAAAATAATAATAAAATCCTAAGGTCGGATGCTCATTCTGTCACATTAAAACAGCTAAAGAAACATTCTACTTTGAATACACATATCCATGATTAAAATATGATTAAACTATGAACAAGACAGCAAGGAAATGGCAGTCTTCCCCTCCCCCAAGGAAGGCAGGGTAGAGGAAAGCCAAGTAGATGGATGCAGTTTAGTATCCATTTTCCACTTGTATAGTCACACCCCTGAAATGCATTATATTATAAATGAGTGAATAAAAGGAAGTAAATATTTAGATGGATTAATGACAGACATGCTTTTTGAGCAACAAAGATATAAATGCAGTTTCAGTGTACCCAAAGCCCAAGAAAAGGTATTTGGACCCATATAATACAAATAAATGATTTTGAAACCCTTCCAATAATTTAATTGTGTCTTCATTTCTCAATGGAAGCAAAGACTTACAGAGCATCTCACTTCTAAAAGATTTTCCACCAAGTCATTAGGTTCATTTGCTTCCTGAACAACAACACAGAAATTTTGAATTGTTCTTGGTGCTACAGATACATATTACACACACACACACACGATGGATGCAAACTATGCTTGCTTTTTCTTGTGAAGTGGAAGAGGCTGGCTTAAGGGAAAAGACATGGAGAAGATTACTACAAATTCTTGCTCAAGAAGATTGAGGGTCTTGAAACTGATTCCTCAAGCTGTCTCTGCCCATATGTCTTTTGAAAAGCCTCCTGTATGGCCAGTTGTGTGTACATCCCAGTTTGAAGTGTGTTGGTTTGAAATATATGGAGTTTGAAGGCTCAGCTTTACTTCTAACAAGAAATTCTCCAGTGGCAGTTGAAGATGTACTTCTGTAATACAGTAATTTCCCAGGCTCCTTTCTCCTGAAGACTAGGAGTACCAACACTAGCCTCATCCACTCATTCACGGCTGTGCTTGTGAGAAGTCAGTGGGTTGACTGTTTTCAGCATGCAGTGACTGCTTACCTTAGTGGTTGCTGTTACCATCAGGCCTTCAGGGTGATCCACCAGTCTTTCCGTGGCTCTCTACAGTTTACACATACATTTTCCTGCTGCTTACATTGTTCATCAGTCATATGAAGTCCATAGGATTACCCAAGGTAAACGGTTCAAACGGTGAGCCAAACAGGAAAATAACATTCTTCGCACCTCCCTCTCAATACAAATAATGTTTGTCTTTTATACAAATTATACAAATAGATTCCTATCCTGTAAACCGATCTTTTTCATTTAATATATTGGGAAGATTTCCTTATTAAGAAAAGGCATAGCTGAGTGTGGTGTACACCTGTAATCCCAGCAGAGGCAGGCCGATCTCTGTGAGTTCGATGCCAGCCTGGTCTACACAGTGAATCTCAGACAGCCAAGGCTATACTGAAAAACCCTGTCTCAAAAAAAAAAAAAAAAAAAAAGAAGTAAAAGAAAAAAAAAAGCACTGTTTGAATTTCAAACTATGGATGTCCTATTATTTTATAAATTTCTTCCCATGAATATAGAATATGTAAATTGTTTCAAATCTTTCTTGTTACAATCAGTGGCTCAACAAATGTTCTCATAAATAGAACAAGTTCTGAATGATTAAAATTGCTGTTAAGAAAGACTGCACATTACATTTTGATAGGTTACTGATAATTTATCTGCTGTAGAAGGAAGGACATAAATAAGACTTCTTGAGTCTAGAGAGAGGGCTCATTAGTTAAGAGTGCTCACTCAGCTTTTGTAGAAGACCGTGGTTTGGATCCCAGCACCATATTGGGCAGCTCACAACCACCTGTAAATCCAGTTCCAGGAACTCCAGTACCCTTTCATGGATGTTGTTGGACTCTGGAAACCTACACAAACATACACACATGTACACTCATAAACACACAGGCACACACACACATACATATGTACATATACACACACATGCATCTAAAAACAAATTCTTAAAGAAAAAAATAAGATTTGACTATACCCTTATGAATACAGATTACACACATTTTAACTTATTCACATTGTTATGTAAAAATAAACATCTCATTATAAACATCTCATTGTTTGGATTAAGCTTTATAAATTTTGTAAATTTGAGTGTCCTTTTATATGTTTTCAGTAAAGTTCCATTTTTGT
>CM053758.1:28102676-28112937 GCA_028658305.1 Pachyuromys duprasi
GATATTAGCTCTCTGTCAGATATAGGGTTAGTGAAGATTCTTTCCCAATCTGTAGGCAGTCGTTTGTTTTGATGACAGTGTACTTCGCTTTACAGAAGCTTTTCAGTTTCATGAGGTCCCATTTATTGATTGTTGCTTTTAGAGCCTGTGCTGTTGGTGTTCTGTTCAGGAAGTTGTCTCCTATACCAATAAGCTCAAGGCTCTTCCCCACTTTTTCTTCTAACCGATTTAATGTGTCTGGTTTTATGTTGAGGTCTTTGATTCACTTGGACTTTAGTTTTGTGCAGGGTGATAAGTATGGATCTATTTGCATTTTCTACATGTAGACATCCAGTTAGACCAGCACCATTTGTTGAAGATGCTATCTTTTTTCCATTGGATGGTTTTGTCAAAAATCAGGTGTCCATAAGTGTGTGGGTTTGTTTCTGGGTCTTCTATTCGGTTCCATTGATCCACCATTCTGTTTCTATGCCAGTACCATGCAGTTTTAATTACTGTTGCTCTATAGTACAGCGTGAGAACAGGGATGGAGATACCTCCAGAAGATCTTTTATTGTAGCGGGTTGTTTTAGCAATTCTGGATTTCTTGTTATTCCATGCGAAGTTGAGAATTTTTCTTTCAAGGTCTGTAAAAAATTGTGTTGGTAATTTGATGGGAATTGCATTGAATCCGCAGATGGCTTTTGGTAAGATGGCCATTTTTATTATGTTAATCCTGCCAAGCCAGGAGCATGGAAGATCCTGCCATCTTCTGTTATCTTCTTCTATCTCTTTCTTCAGACACTTGAATTTTTTTTTTTTCATACAAGTCTTTGACTTGCTTGATTAGAGTTACACCAAGGTACTTTAAATCTTTTGTGGCTATTGTGAAGGGTGTTGTTTCCCTAATTTCTTTCTCAGCTGTCTTTCATATACAGGAGGGATACTAAAACATAAAACATAAAACCAGACACATTAAATCTGTCAACAGAACAAAACGACAGCCTACAGACTGGGAAAATATCTTCACCAACCCTTTATCTGACAGAAGGCTAATGTGCAGAAATTAAACTCCAACAAATCCAATAATTCAATTAAAAATGGGTACAGAGCTAAACAGAATGCTCAACAGAAGAATACTGAATGGCAAAAAAAAATTTTTTTAAGAGTCTTAACATCTTTAGTCATCAGGGAAATGCAAACCAAAACGACCCTGAGATTTCACCTCACACCCATCAGAATGGCTAAGATCAAAAACTCAAAAGACAGCACATGCTGGAAAGGATGTGGAGAAAGTGAAACAGTCCCCCATTGCTGGTGGGAATGTAAACTTGTACAACCACTTTGGAAATCAATCTGTTGCTTTCTCAGGAAATTGGGAATAGTGCTACCTCAAGATCCGGCTATACCACTTCTGGTCATATGCCCAAAAGGTGCTCCACCTTTCAACAAGGACATAGCTCAGCTATGTTCATAATAGTTCATATGTTCATAATGTTCAAAATAGCCAGAATCTGGAAACAACATAGATGTTTCTCAACCAAAGAATGGATACAGATATTGTGGCACATTTACACAGTGGAATACTACTCAGCTATTAAAAACAAGGAAATCATGAAATTTGTAGGCAAAGAAAGGAAAGAAATAGTAGACATCAGATAGAAGTTACAAAAGCAATATAAAATATGAAATATTTATTCTTTTGAAAACTAAAATAGTTACATTTCTAGCTAAAGTAAGAAAAAAGAAAACTTGAAATCGGAGATGAAATGGAGACATTACAACTGATACCACAAAGATATAGAGGCTTGTAAGAGACCTTCATGAACAGCTGTATACCAACAAATTAGAAAAGCTACAAGAGATGGGTAAATTCCCAGACCATACAAACTACCAAAATGAATCATTAAATATTCAGAAGCCAGAAGACAAGAACAAAATCAAATCAGTAATAAAAGTCTTCAATAAAAGCAAAGCCCAGTCTTTGTTGCTGAACTATATTACACATTAGAGAGAAACTAATAGCAGTTCTTTACAGAAATTCAACAAGGGAATTTTTCCAGTCTTTCTCTCTGAGGCCAACCCTTGCCTAATACCCAAAACAAGTAGGGTACAATAAAAAGGAAATCCACAGGCCAAATTCCTGATGAAAATACATGCAAAAATCAACTAAATAGTAGGAAACTAAATCAACAGTACTTTACAAAGATCTTACACCATGATCAAGTAGGATTCATCTCAGAGATACAAGGTTGTTTCATCATATACAGATCAGTAGAGATGATGCATGGCATTAGTATAATCAAGCACATAACAAAATGATCATTTAATAGATGCAGAAAATCATTTAATAAATATCAACATAGCTTTGTGATTAAAAACTCCTCAACAAATTAAATACATAGTAGAAATGAATCCAACACAATAAAGGCTCTATGTGAAACACCAAATGAGGAAAAGCAAACAACTTTCTAAGATCTAAAAAGCATGCCTACTTTTGTTGAAATGGTACTAGAAGCCCTCGCCAGAGAAACTGGGGAAGAGACATAAAAGGCATCCAAAACAGAAGGGAGCTAATCAAACTGCGCAGTTTGCAGATGGCATGATCTTGTTTGTAGAAAATTCTAGGGAAGCTCCAAGATGGAACTCAGAGCACACAATGAATGCCATTTCTTTTCAGGAAAGAGTCACTGTATCAGGAAAGCAGCTATCATCTGAATTGGGTGGTGGGAAAAGTACAAAGAACTGTAAACAGGCTTGAGAAAAATCAGAGACTTCAAAAAATGGAACAGAGCAAAGAAAAGTACTCTAGAACCAGTAGTATGTTAGAGGGGGGTGGATAGAGATAAAAGAAAGAAAAAGAGAGAAACTCACAAAATACAGTTAGCACTGTCCTCTTCACTCTGTAGAAATGACGACTAAAAGGCCATAGATGGTGCAGTGGCTAACTGTACTTCTACTCTTGCAGAGAACCCTGGTTTGTTTTCTTGCACCCATATGGTGACTCAAAACTTTCATTAACTCCAGTTACAGGAGATCCAACTGTTCTGGCTCTGCAGGCACCAGGCACACAAATAGTGCACGTGTAGACATTCAGGCAAAAGACACATACACATAAAATAAATCCTAAAACAAACAAAACAGGCTAACCCTTTAAGGGAGTCTCTGAGGACTCGTGATTTGCATACTGACTCTGGGGAAGTCCTTTTGATACAGCATCTCCTATAGGTTTAGGAAGCCATTTTTAGGTTTTGTTTGAGGTTACTGCTCTGGGAGTCAACAGTTTCTGTATTTTCCCCATCTCTAGGAGCTTACAGTCATAAACTGATCCAGTGAGTGATGGCCTAGAGGTCTAGTATGGCTAAGGGAGAAATACTTGGGATCAAAATCATTGAGAATCATTGGGAAGCTAGACAGACAAATGGGAACAAAGATCCCTTGCCTTCTAAGGCCATTTATTTTGGAACTTGATTAAGGAAGCTGGAGCATACCCAGAATGAAACATTGAAAGTTATTATATGTGATAACTAAGTTCAGAACTCCAGTCAGAAGATGAAAGTGCCATGTTGGACCCAAGGTGGATGTTTGCAACTTCATAGATACTCTTCCTCCCTGATGAAGGAATGTGAGAAAAAAACAAAGGGAACTACTGCTGGGAGAGGTCTCAGCCAGGAGATCTGAGTGTGGATTACAGTGGTATGCCCCAAGCCAAAGAAGGACATGACAAATGGAACTCAGCCTATAGGTGCTGTCCAAACAGCACATAGCCCAAGATTCTACAGAGGTCTATTTAGCATATATAAAATTATCATATTTACCATATACTTGACCTCACTGTTAGAAAGGAAATCTGGGGTTTCAGGTATTTTTTTTTTTGATGGGATGTATTTTTTTTATAATTATTAAGACTCCTCAGCCATACCTGCTTACTTTGAATATTTATATCTAACATTTTCTCTTATTTATCCCTTTCAGTGTTTAATTCTAACACATTTCCAGCCTTAAATTCTTTCCCTCCCCCTTTAAAAACACTTTTATTGAATCACTCCTTCTTTCCTTCTTTTCCCTTTGTTATTTTATTTTCTTTTTCTACTTTTTCATTTTTACATCTTTCAAGCAGACCTTCTCTCTTCTCCTTATCCATCTTTTATCTTTTTCTTTCTTTATTTTTTCCCTCCCTGGCTTTACTCTTTATTGACTAGCATCTTTTAAATTTGTTTTATGTTATCTTTGCCCCTTTTTGTTTATTATTATTGGTATTGTGGTGGGTAAGGTGGATAATTTTTGTTTTTAAATGGTGATTATATATTTATATTGTATTTTTAATATATATGACCATTTCTGAGTGGTGGCACTGGTGATTGAGTTTAGTACCTTAAACATTTTAAGGAGAGTTTGTGGCTGAGCTCACCTCAGCCCAGCTATGACAAGCCCCAACCAGCTATAACTTAATACCTCCTGAACTGTGGCAAATACTCCAATTTAAGGATTACAAAAGATTAAAACTTCCAGATAATGCCTTAACCCCAGGAATGTAAATCTCAATATAGAAATATAAGAAATACGCAAAAGCATGACAACATAACCATTCCCTACCCCACAATGTTGACTGTCTGTAGTATTTGAATCTAATGATACTGATATGGATAAACTACTACACAAAGAATTTTTAACATGAACCTAAAAACCAACAAACTCAAGGAGAATATGATGGGGGTAGGGGAATGGCTAGAAGGATAGTTTAATTGAAAAAAAAAGTCTGCAAAGTACTTGTCTTGCAAGCACAAGAAACTGAATCAATCCCTAGTGCCCACTGAGAAAGAGAGAGAGTGTGTGTATCTTTTGCTTATAATCCTAGCATAAGAAACTATAGGCAGATGATTTCCTGGGGCTCTTTGTGAAGCCAACAAGCCTAGCTTACTTGACAAGTTCCAGGCTGATGGAGATCCCATCTTAAAAAACCAAAACCAAACTAAAACAAAAAAGAAACACCCCCCAAAACCCACAAAAAATTAAAATAAAACAAAAAAAAACACTGCATGAGGAAGAGGAAAAGAAAGAAAAAGTGGACAACACCCAAGGAATAACACCCAAGGTTGTTCTTTGGACTGTGTATACTTGTAGGCATACACAGAACAAATATGAATAGACATCAAATGAAATAAGACAACTTGGTATGTGAAAGTAATTCAATAAAGAAGAGGTCTCAGAAAAAAAAATCAAGTGGAAATCCTGGAAATAAACAGCTCAATAAATCAAATAAAGGGCTGAGTTAAAGCCTCACCAATGACTGGATCAAGAGGAAGAATATCAAGGCTTGAAGGAAGATTTGTGAAATAGAACATTCAGACAGTATTACAAGAAAAATAAATTATAAACAAAACATGAATGAACTTTGGCATATGATTAAAAGACAAACTTAGAAAATTTGGCATAGACTCAAATGTAGAGATACGGAATAATGACATAGAAAATCTGTTCAGTAAAATAATCACATAAAATGTCCCGAGTTGAGACAGGCATGGTGGCATGCACCTTTAATCCCAGCAGTCAGGGAGGCAGAGACAAATGAGTCTCTGTGAGTTTGAGGCCATCCTGGTCTACAAAGCAATCCAGGACAACCAGGATTGTTACACAGAGAAACCCTGTCTCAAACAAACAAATTCCCAACTTGGGGGTAAAATATGTACAATCAACACAGAAAGTATTAAGAACACCAGACATGACTAGAAGAAGAACCTCCTCATACCATATTATGCTTAGAATGCCAAAAGTATAAAGAAGTGAGAACTGCAAGGTTGCTTATAAAGGCAAACATGTTAGAGTAACAGCAAACACTTGAGAAGAAACTCTAAAGTTCAGTAAGATATAACACTATTTCAAGCTCTACAAAAAAATAACCTATTTTATTGTATCTGGCAAAATTATCCTTCAGGGTACAAAGAGAAATACATGCCTTCTAGGAAAAAACTGAAGTTATTCATGATCACTGAGTCAGAATAACAGAAGATATTTATGGAATCTTACACTTTGAAGAGGAAGATAAACACACTATGAGAAATTGGGAAAGAATAAATCCCATTGAAGCAATAGGTAAGCAAATGAGAAGAATTAGGAAAGAATCAAACATTAGGAGAGTAACAAAATACCAAGAACTAATAAATCCTTCCTAATAATAAACATAAATGTAATTAAAAGACAAAGAGTAGCTGATTAGATTTTATAAAGTAAAAGGAGCCAACAATTTGCTGTCTGCAAGAAACTCATTTTGTGGGAGAGTCCATGTATTAACTAAAAGTTAAAGAATAGAAAATAATGTTCCAAGCAAGTTAAAAATCTTAGCAATCAGAAATAGCTATACAAATACATGATAAGAACTATGTCAAGCCGAAAAGTCAGAAGAAGTAAATAAAATCATTATATATTGACAAAGAGAGCAATCCACTAAAGAGAACATGATGATTGTGAGTATATATGCACCAAATATCTGTGTACCAAATTTCATAAAGCAAAAACAACTGGACCTAAAGAGAGAGAGATTTTGATAAAACAAAAGTAGAAAATTCCTTACCTACTCTTACCAGTATATTGGTCATTGTGACAGAAAAAACAAACAAAAACTAACCTACATTATAGGTCTAATGGACTTGCTAGACATCTACAAAATATTCAGTCCAATAGGCTGCAGAGTACACGTTCTTCTTAGAAGCTCATGGAAATTTCACTGAGCAGATTAGATTGTAGGAAATAAGTAGGTTTGAACAAATGCAAATTGAAGTAACTTATTGTTAATATTAGTAACTTATTTGATCCTAATTGAATGAACCTTTATTAGAAAGTAACGGTTATAACAATTATAGAAACTACACTAACACATGAAGACTGTACAATATATTTTTGAATGATAAATGGGCCATTGAAGAAATAAAGGAGAAAAATTAAAAATTCCTATAATTAAATAAAAACAGGAACACAACATACCAGAATTTTAGGATACAGTGAAGACAGTTCTAGGAGGGAAGTTTATAGATATGAGTGGCTACATTAAAAAATCTTAGAGATATCAAAAAAGTAACCTAATGAGTTACCTAAATGTCTTAGAAAAATGGAAGGAAACCAAAGCCAAAACCAGTAAAAGAAAAGAATTGATAGAGATTAGCTCAGAAGGAAATAAACTGGAAACTAAAACAATAGCACAAAGATCCAGAAAACAAAGAGAGACAAAAGACAAACCCTTAGCCAAACTCACCAAAAAAAAAAAAAAAAAAAAAAAAAAAAGAAGGCCCAAGTTAATAAAGTTGAGATGAAAAAGAGTTAATTCGACAGCTAATGGGGCCGGAGAGATGGCTCACTGGTGAAGACCACTTGCTGTTTTTCTGGAGAGCCAGAGTTCAGTTGCCTGCAGCAGCATGGTGGCTCACACTGTCTATAACGTCAGTTCCAGGATATCAGGTGTCCTATTCTAGCTTCCATAGCCACAAGGCATGCACACGGTGCACAGATATACACTTAGGCAAACCTTCCAAACACATAAAATAAAAATTTAATGGAAAAAATGCTCCTGAAACCCAGAAGTTTGTTAGGGATCATTTTTAAAACTTATATTCCAATCAGTTGAAAAAAATCTAGATGAATTGAACAAATTTCTGGGTAAATATGATTCTCGAATATCAAACCAAAAAGACATAAAACCCTATATGTCAGGTGTTAACAATAAGGCTGAAGTAGTGAAGTCCTCCATCAATGAGAAACCCTGGACCAGACCCTTAGAAAGTAATTAACACTAATGTTCTTTATACTACTTTATAAAACAAGAAGGCCAAGGATGCTGGAGGATTCATATGGACCAAGTATTACTCTCATACCAAAACTGGATAAGGATGTAACAAAAACAGTGGCAATGATAAAAACCATTGAACAGTGTGCTTGATGAATATAGATTTACAATAGTCAAGGAATACTCATTAATCAAATTTAACATCACATTAAAAAGATCATAGCCAGCCAGGAACCATGGCACACATCTTAAAATCCCATCATTCTGAGTTCAAGGACAGCCTGGTCTAGAAAGTGAGCTCAGGACAACCAAGGCTACACAGAGAAACCCTGTCTCAAGGGAAAAAAAGAAAGAGAAAAAGAAAAAAATCAAGATCATAGCTATGGTGGAGTTGGTCTCATTCTAGAGGTATAAGGAGGATAGTTCAACATGCACAGATCAACAAATGTAATGTGGTCAACAAATGTAATGTGGCACATGAACAGAATAGGGAGAATTACATGACAATTCCCAATAGATTATTTTTTAAAACCTTTGACAAAATTCAATATCCTTTCATGATGAAAGCTTAGAAAAAGCTAGGAATTGAAAAATTATACATAAATGAAATAAAGGCTGTGTATGACAAATATATAGTCAACACTCTATTGCACAGAGAGAAACTGAAACCCTTACTATGAAATCAAGAGTAAGACTCTAGTGTTGACTTTCACCACTCCTGTTCAAAACATTGTTTGCAACTTTGGCCAGAGGAGTTAGGCACAAGAAAGCAATAAAAGGTATATAAATAGGAAAAGGCATATTTAAATTATCCCTGTTTGCAGTTGATATACTCCTGTACCAAAAGACCCTAAAAGACTTAGGTTTGATAAACAATTTCTGCGAAGTAACAAGATATCAAAAACCAGTACCTTTTTTTGTGCACTATAACATTCTGAAAGGGGAATTAGAATACAATCCTGTTCACAATAGCCTAAATCTATAATACCTAGGAATAACCTTAGCCAAGGAGGTGAAAGAGGTCTACAATGAAAAATGTACAACACTAAGAAAGAAATCAAAGACATTAGAGAGCTATTCCATCTTCATGGATTGAAAAAATTAATATTGTTAAAATGACCTCAGTGTTGAAAGCAGTCTCTGAACCCAATGTTGAGATTGAGGGAATGCCTGGCCCAACCAAAGACCCACCCTATCGGAGAGTGCCAACCCTTGATGCTATGAGTGATACTCCAGCTCAGCTGGCAGACCAGAGCTTTACAAAGTTGTCCTCAGAGAGACTCTACCCAGCAGTGCCTTGAAACAGATGCCAAGACTCACAGCCAAACATTGGGCAATGCAAAGGGAGTCTTGTGGAAAAGTGGGAGGAAAGTAAAAAGGACCCAGAGGTGACATGAGCACCACAAGAAGACCAACAGAGCCAACTGACCAGGGCCCAGAGGAGCTTGCTGAGACTGAAGCATCGACTAAGAACCATGCACAAACTGGACCTAGGTCTTGTACAAAGATGTAGCAGATGGGCAGCTTAGGCTTCATGTGGGTCCTTTAGTAAGGGAAGTGGGGACTGCATGGGACACAGACTCAATTGCCAACTTTTTTATTAACATTTTTATTTTATATTAATCACAGGTTATGTACTTTGTATCCCAGCTGTAGCCCCCTCCCACATTCCCTCCCAAACCCCCTTCCCCATCCCTCCCTCATCTCCTCCTTGCTCCTTTCTAAGTCCACTGATAGGGGAGGACCTCCTCCCCTTTCATCTAACTCTAGCTTATCAGGTCTCTTTAGGACTGGCTGCAATGTCCTCTTCTGTGGCCTAGCAAGGCTGCTTCTCCCTCAGGAGGCGGGGGGGGGGGGTAATCAAAAAGCTAGCCATTGAGTTCATGTCAGAAATAGTCCCTGTTCCCCTTACTAGGGTAGCCACGTGGATATTGAGCTACCATTTGCTACATTCAAGCAGGGGTTCTAGGTTATATCCATACAAGGTCCTTGGTTAGAGAAACAGTCTCATAAATGACGTCTGTGCCCTGCTATATTTGGTCCTTGGCGGAGGTCCTGTCCTCTTTAGGCCATACTAACTCCCCCTTCTTTCATATGATTCCCTGCACTCTGCCAAAGGGTTGGTTATGTGTCTTAATATTTGCTTTGATACACTGCTAGGTAGAGTCTTTCCGAGGCCCTCTGTGGTAGGCTCTTGTCCTGCTACTTGTTTTCTCCTACATCCAATGTCCATGCCATTTGTCTTTTTAAGTGATGATTAATCCTCTTACCCAGATCCTCTTTCTTGTTTATCTTCTTTAGGTGTATAGATTTCAGTATGTTTATCCTATCTTATAGGTCTATATAAGTGAGTATATACCATGTGTGTCTTTCTGCTTTGGGGATACCTCACTCAGGATGATCGTTTCCAGGTCCCACCATTTGCCTGCAAATTTCATGATTTCTTCCTTTGTAATTGCTGAGTAGTATTCCATTGTGTAAAAGTACCACAATTTCTGTATCCAT
>CM053758.1:28113437-28205937 GCA_028658305.1 Pachyuromys duprasi
TTTTGGATATATGCCTAAGAGTGGTATAGCTGGGTCTTGAGGAATCACTATTCCTAATTGTCTAAGAAAGCGCCAAATTGATTTCCAGAGTGGTTGTACAAGTTTGCATTCCCACCAGCAATGGAGGAGGGTTCCTCTTTCTCCACAACCTCTCCAGCATGCGTTGTCACTAGAGTTTTTGATCTTAGCCATTCTGGTGAGTGTAAGGTGAAATCTTAGGGTCGTTTTGATTTGCATCTCCCTGATGGCTAAGGACGTTGAGCATTTCTTTAAGTGTTTTTCTGCCACTCTGTAATCCTCTATAGTATTTTTTTTAAGATTACTAAAATTGTAAATAAACACATGTGGCTGAGGGATGTAATTTTCCTCAACTTGCTACATAAGGAAACAGAAATATCATGTTTTTACATCAATAGCAACTAGACATCTTGGTTGTTTTGTTTCTTCTACCACACTTTTTTTCACAAAATTTCAAGAACTACATTGAGATGTTGTATTCTAGAAGAAAGTTCTAGAGCACATGGAGTTGGAGAGAAAAATCAACATTGCCATTCAAGCATGTAGAGACATAGCATTTCTTCTTGCTGCCTGGTCCCTGAGTCCAGTACATTAACAGTTGCCTAGTGAGGACAGTTAGATGACTCAACTGGTAAAGTTTTCTTCCTAACAAATATGATGACCTGAGCTTGATCTCTGGAACTCATGTGGTAGAAAGAGAGAACAAGTTGTCCTCCGACACATGTACCATGGCACATGTACACACAACCCCCACAATCAATCACTTAATTAAACAGTAAATAAATAAGTAAATGAACAAACAAATGAATGAGTAAATGTAATTAGAAAACCCACAGATGAAGAATGGAAGCATTCAACCACATATGATATGTATGTGAAAGCCAACGGCTGAACCTCTGCTGCTATTTCACAGAGTGCTAGTTGCAATGGACACATTGTAATGCATTTCCTTAACTACTCAGAATCCAAGTTGGAATGTCTAATGGGACAAGCATTAGACAGGCATTTAGCTTTGCCTTTAGGTAGTATTTATGTGTAAAGTTAGTTAAATGTTATGAGCTGAAAGTTTCAGATGGATTCTGTATCTTAGGAAAGCAAGTGGTCCCCAGCCAGGCACCAAAACATGTGGTTGTTTTGTTTGTAGCCTGTTAATGAATGCAAGTTTTCAACAGGTAACAGGAACTACTTTATCAAATGGTAAAGAGTTTTTCAATTTTCTGTTTCTTGAAAGAATTCAAGGGGGCAACTTGCATATTTTTTTTTTGAGGAAAAGAGTAGGGGAAATGACCTTTTACATTCCAAATTTTATGCAATTGTTTTCAAGGTATAGGACATTCTTCGAGTGTTGCCTGATCAAGAATCACTCCTTCTGAGGATGCCCTACTGTAGAGGTGTCTGCAATAAATACCCCTTGGCATACCTTCTCTTTTTTGAAATGTAGGCTCCAGAGTAAAACCCTGAAGTTTTGCTGTAGCCCTAGGAACTTCTCTTCATTGAACAAATGTATAAGTACAAATTTTCCTATCTCAAAAGCCAGAGAGATCAAGAAAACACCTGAGCAATTTGTCCAGTGCCGTGTGTGATCTTTTCTACTCTGAAAACATTTCTCAGCTACCTAAAATGTTACATGCATGCCCTTTTTCCTTGCCACTCTGTGTAGGTGAAGGCTTGCTCTGACCTGCTTTGCAGGTCTCCTGGGACAGCCGCTGTTCTTTAGAACGATCTGCTCAGCCTCACTTAATTAAAATGACTACTCTTTAAATGAACCTACAGTCAAAGTGAACACTGCCTCCCTGTGCCTGCAGGATTCTAGGCTGCTGCTTCCTGTCCTGCAGCATGGGATGACCTGAGAGCACAAAGTCACCTTGGACTGGTGCTTTCCTGCGTAAACCCCATGCAGTTCTCACAGTCACTTCCTCAGTTCATTCCCACCATCGCCTCATGAAGAGAACATTCAAAAGTTGTTTTACCCCTTTCATCAGTAAGGAGTTGAGACTCAAAGAAGTCTACAAAGGTGCCTACTTTACTGGTAAAAGAAGCCTATCCCTGGAGTAAATGCAGAAGAGGGGCTGAGAGTGCAGAGGGGGCCAATTGCAGCAACTTTTGCCCATGTTAGGAAGAGTGATCACACTGCAGATATCTGTAAGTCTGAAGAAGTGGAATGTGTTGTACATTCGTGTCTGGGTGGATGGCCCTGTGCAGACTTTCAAGGGCCGTTAGTGAGTTTCCCATGGCAGGGCCTTAAAGAGCCTATGGTTTCATCATAACAAGCTATAAATGCCTTGTGTCTCTTGAAAGTGGTAAAAGAGCCTTTGGGGCATGTGGTGATAACAGATTGACTGCTGTTAACCAGGATCTGGGGCATGCCCATGCCTCACAATCTCTGGAATTCTGTTGTCTTCTGCTCCCTTCAGCTACAACACACACTTTTTTACACCTGAAAATTAATTTAGGCCTTTTCTTTCATTCATAGCCCACTGCTGCAGCCAAGAAGTCTGATTTAGATGATGTTGACATGAGTACCTCAAGCTCACCAGCCAGCAAACTTCTTTCTTCTGGACTCAAAGAAGAATCAGAGAAATCCTCTGGGCCTGCAAGCCAGGCAGCAGTGGTTAAGAGCACACTGAAAACCTCTTCCTTGGTGCGAGGCAAGAAAAAATTATAAGGTCTGTCTGGTGCTGAGCAGCGCAAGAACAGACCGCCCCTCCAGCACTAAAGGGTCAGGAGGGGACAGCACAGCACGAGCTTTAGCCTTTGGCTCTGCTGAGCACTGCACGTGTTTACACCAGTTTAAAGTTGAAGCTAGTTACTCCAAGCAGCACAGCCTGCACAGGGCACTGGAGGACAGCCGTGGGCTTGCTTGGGGCAGGCTGCTGCCCTGACCAACTCAAGGTGTTCCAGGATCGTTTAAGAGACAAGTGCTCTCAGTGCAAGGCTGGGCCTACTTGTTCAGTTCTACTCAAATTCTTATATTTAGGCACATTTATTTATAAGGGAATACAAGAAGCCAAATACAGTGATGGAGGTTCTAAATGATTATGTGCACTTTGCACTAGGAGACTTTGTTAGATGATTACTAATTAAATGACCACAGGCATTGTGGCAGAAGTATCGCAGCCCCTCACATGTCACTGTGAGTCTAGTTGCTATAGATTATTTAAGACAACTTATTTTAAACACAGAAAAGTAGAACAGTTTATAATTGCTTGAATTGGCTTGCTGCTGTATTCCCATCATATTGATTAAATCAATAAACCCAGATGCTTCCCCGTATGTCCATTTTATGTTAAGGGAGGGTGACATTAGCAAGTTCTCTGAGTGTTTCCCCAGACAGCTAATGCTGGCCTGTTGTTTCTGGGGAAGGACTGAGACTAGACAAGAAGCACATCCTGAGTTGGTATTAGGAAGTTCTCTTTCCTTTGGTATTAACAGCTCTGCCACTGCTGGTTAAGCAGGGTAAGCAGATGCCTCTCTTGGCATCCCAAACATTAAAAAAAAATAATAAATTTGTTTTTATCTTTATAAAGTAATAACCTAGTTTCATTCTGAACCAAGTGGGATTGTCAGTTTGTCGCCAGAATGAACCCACACCTATAAGCTGACTCAGAAGCTAAAAGAGGTACGTGCACCTCTTGTTATTAGTTCACCAAGGTACCAGTGTGGTCAGACAGGTCAGAGATCACACTGGCATGTACCCTTCATCGTAATTCCTTTTCTATTGCTGTGAAAAGATACCATGACCAAAGCAACTTATACAAAAAAGCTTGTGGTTTCATGGGGTGGAGTCCATGATGCAGAGCAAAGACATGGCGGCAGGAACAACTGAAAACTTACATGTTGATCCACAAGCAGGAGGCTGAGAGAGACACTGGGCAAGGCACTAGTCTTTTGAAACATCAAAGCCCACCCCTAATGACATACCTCCTCTTACAAGGCCACACCTCTTAACCCTTCTCAAACAGTTCCACCAGCAGTGACCAAGTATATGAGCCTGTGGGAGCCATTCTCATTCAAATCACCACACCCTTACCCTGGCTGAGGAGTTCTGCCAGTATTTTCTTAGTGTGTTCACACTTCCCCTGGGGAAACTGCTGTTCAAATGCATCCAATGTAAATTGGATTTTATTTGAAATTGAAGTTAATGGCTGGGGAATAGCTCATTTGGCAAGGTGCTTGTTACACAAACATGAAGACCTGAGTTCAGATTCTCTGCACTCACCTTAAACAACAACAAAACAACAGGCACAGAGACACAAACCTGTTGTCCCAGTGTTGGAGAGACAAAAACGGGAGGATCCCTGGGGCCAGCCAGTGGAACCAACTTGGGAAGCTCCAGGTTCCCTGAGGGACCTTGTTGCAAAAATTATAAGGCAGAGGGCTAAGGTGTTGCCACCAAAACTGATGACCTGATTTTGACATTCTACATGCTAGAAGTTGTCCTCTGATTCTCTCACCAACATGGCATGCATCCCCCACCCCAGCGTCAACCTTGGATCTACACGTGCATACATGTATAAGTGTACCAGCTCACATGACCATATACACACCATATACAGGACAAGGAACAACACACACCATATCATATGCAGAAAAAAGGAAAGAAGGTAAATTGGGGTTTGACTCAGCTCTTCAAGGGCACCTGCTTTGGAGGTTATATATCAGTGCTCTAGGGGCCCATATGCCATCTACTGAGCCTGATGTATCCTTGAAGGGTTTGGTGAGGCAGCCTTGGAGGGACAGACTGGGTCCCCCATGGAGGACCCTGCTCAGGATAGGGCTGTCTTCATTGGGAGGTGGAGGGCAATGCTGCACACTTCACCCTCATGGGAAGAGCAAGGGCAGGTTATCTCCGAAGGGCCAGCTGTGGGCCTCCCTGTAGGAAAGACAGCAGCTTTGATTCTGCCCAGTGTGTCTGCATCTTTTCCCATGACACCCTGGACAAGGCTGGTGCCCTTCTCTCGTGCCGTGCAGTCCATCAGTCCTCTAAAAATAGAAGATAACCTATCACATGCCTTCATCAGACTCGTGTGGAGTATCATGATAGAATTTAGCTCACTCTTGAGAGAGAATGTCCATATTACTTCTATTTATTTATTTGCATGGAAGCCACTTTATTTCCAACTGATACACCTGTTTAGTGTCTGAGCTCCATGGCCTTTCTGTCTGCATTTGTCTCTACAGCTGTGGAAAAGCAGTTCCTTCGTGTCATGACTGGTGGATCACCTCTCAGGTTCAACATCAATCTCTCTGACACCTCCTGGGCCCCATGGCATAGAGAATTGAATTTGCCTGTTACCTAAAGGGACACCCTCTACCTAGGACAGTACAGAGCAAGTGTGGTTTCTAAGGAGAGCAAATACTAACCAACACCCCCAGTTGAATGGCAGGTTAGGGACAAAGAGTAGCAAACCAAAGAATGCAGACCAGGAGCTGGGGATGTGTGCAGCTGAAAATGGAAGTTTCTATCAAAGACAAGAACTTAGGAAAGGAAAGAGAGGGACAACGAACAAGAGGGAAGGCATGTAGTCTGTGAAATCTGATGCCAGCATGTGGCTGTGTCAAGCCCAGAGGCAGATGTCAAAGGTAGGAACAGTGCTCAAGGACAGTGTGCCCTCTGGGCCAGGTGACATCAGATGAGCTCCCCCACAGTCTGATCACAAGCAGAGCCAGAAGCCAAAGAGACAAAGACCAGGCAAAAGGAAGCGGAGAGAAACTGGGGTTTTAAGAACTGGCCATAGAACGGGCCTTAATTTCTTATTTGAAATGTCGGGGAGAGGGAAGCAGACAAAAAAAAAAAAAGCACTGTGTGCTTATCATAGAAATACTTTGTTTAAATAATTCTATTTGACTCTAAAATGTAAGTTCCAGGTTGGACAGACCAAAGCCAGTCAGTCTTGAAAATGAAGCTTTTTAAATTCCAGCCCTGCTGTTGGAACAGACAATAAAGGCTTTGTTCAAACAGGTATTCCCAGCAGGAAGCCTCGCTTTGAAATTGGCCAGAGAAGTTGTGTCTTATAAAGACTGCATTTGGCTGGAGGCCAAGAAGCTGTGGCCTCTGGGAAATGACCCTGGGCTGCTGTTGTGGTTTGAATATGAAATATCCCACAAGTGACAAGCATTTGAACATTTGGTCCTCAGCTGGTGGTGCTGTTTGTTGTAGCACCTTTAAGGGGTCCTGTCACCTTGCTGGAGGAGGTAAGTCACTCAAGGCAGCTCTTGAAGCTGTGTACCTTGGCCCCGCTTCCTGTTCACTCTGCCTTCTGATTGCAGATTCAGTGTGTCCAGCCAGCCCCCTTCCCTGCCATGTGCCTTCCCTTGCTATGGTGCTGTGTGTCTTTTTATGCTGTAAGCCAGAGGCCACAATAAACCTTCTCTCCCTTTCTTACCAAGTATTTCATCAGAGCAAGGAAGAGAGTCACTAATGTAGTTGGATGTTCTCAACCTGCCCTTCCAAAACCTCCTCCTCACTGTCATCTCTGCTGACCTTTGGGGACAGCAGTGTTGGATTATCCTGGCCCCTGGACTGCTTGGGATTCTTTCGGTAGAGGTATCAATAGGAGGTCAGAGGGTGATTGGAGATCCAGACTTTGGTACCTCCCCTACCTCTGCCTATGCCCCTCCTGTGGGGCTGCTGGGCTTTGTGTATCTCCTCTGATGGTCTAGGCCCATTCTGGCACCATCTTACAGGCATGCTGCTGTCGGGAGCCTTCAGAGAAAGACCAGCACCGTGAATTGGGAACAGCAACTTCCTCAGTTCCTTCATAAATCATCTTTCCCCCAGCATTCTCTCTCCCATTCTACTGCACCACCTTCTGTGATCTAACACAACCCAGACGCAGCCTCATTCAGCCCTCAGGAGTCCTTGCCTGGGACAGTTTGTCCCCAGTTGCCAGACTCCTGCTAAATTATAGGGAAGTGAGAAGGGCAGAGCCCAGATGAGCTCTCCTTGAAGACAAGATATGCTTGGGCAGCCACAGGGGCTGGAGGAGGACCACAGGGGCGCTGCCACTGGGGTCTAACGGCCATATTTATGTACTCACATGTACATGTACACACAGGTACTCACACAAATACGTACACACATAATACGTGTGTGTACAGAGAGGGGGATGAGGGAGACACACAGACAGAGAGCCCTCGTGGATGTGCACTGCCTGCCAAGGGACTCTGGGGCACTGCGGTGAGACACAAGCCACCTCTCCCTTTCTCTGGGCACTAAAATCCTCTTACAAAAGCCTTTTAAACTAAAACGCCACTATTCAAAGGCCTCACATCATTCAACTTTCCTCCTCAGAATCATATTTTTCCAAGCAAGCCAGTTTTGAACTGATTTTGATTTCTGTGCCATGTATTGTTACCACTTAATTCTCCTCGGTGAGCCAATTTTCTTTGCCTTTGTTCTTCAAAGGAAAGCCACATTGAGTGGCTGTCTTGCATTTGTGTGTGCCTCGCTATTCCAGTTCTCAGCATTTCCCTAAGTTACCCAGTGCAGCCCTCCAGGGCATAGGGTGGGGCCTCCCCGCTCTGCCTGATGGCCAGCCTCACTTTGAACAAGCAGTACAAAGTACATGCAGGTTACTAGCAAGATGAATAGCCACATTGCTCAGGCTCCGTCCCTGGCACCATGCTCTCCAGACAGAGCTGTACCAAATATATGAGCTAGTCACTGGAGAAAGGGTGAAGGCCTCAGAGGTCCTCCTCCCCCTAACACAGCATCAGGCCCTGTGGAAGCAACACAAACAACAGATGATATTCACTAAGTCAAACTGAATTGCTGGGAGGCAAGTCTGAGGACCTGAGTTCAGGTCCCAGGTACCCGTGTGAAAACTACATGGTGCGGTTCACCTGTAACCCCAGTGTTGAGCAGGCAAACCAGGTGGATCCCTCAGTCTTGCTGGCCAGTCATTCCAGACATTCAGTGACCTCCAGACTCAGGGAGCAACCCTGCCTCAAGCAATAAGGCTTTGAATGGTTGGAAGGAAGATACATTCATGTTGACTCTTGGCCTAAACATGCAGGTGCACACGTGCACATACACAGACATGAGAACCTGATACATTACATATACACAAAAAGTGACATCAATCAGAAGGTGGTAGACCTTATCTTTTCTCTTAAACTCAAACTTGCAGCATTTGGGACTGTCCTATCAATTCCCATGTCTGGGGCTTGCTTCCTGGGAGGGGAGCTGCTTTTCTCCAGAGGTGATGAACTTCACTCTGGAAACATATGGGTGAGCATGTCCTTCACCTTACCTGACCTCTGGGGCTATGTAGAAGCTGCTACACGGCCTCCAACACAAGACGGTGATGACACCTCTGCCCCCTCACCTTTGTGCTCTCAGACTCCCTCAGAAACTTTTCAGCCCTCTCTAATGCATCTAGCTTCAGGACCCCATCCCCATGTCTCTGTTGAGTGGCCTTCGGAATCCTGTCAACAAAGATCTGAGCAACCAGGCCTATGACACTTCCCTGAGGCACGCCTGTTTTCCTGTCAGTGTCCTTGTGGCAGACTGCCTGTGACCACTGAAGGGCCTTTCCACAGTGCGGTGCCTGGGTGAGTTTTGACCTGCTTGGGTTGGATCTGAGTCACAGAGCCCTGAAATTAGCCAGGAAGACAAACTCACTTTCCTTAAGTGTCTGTCTTGCTAATTATGCAAGGAGATGTATGGGGTGAGAAGAAGGCACAAGCAGAATTAATAGACAGCTTGCCAGAGAACACATTAGCTGTCCTGCCTCTGTGGAGAAGTGGTCAGAAACAGTAAAGGCCTGAAAGCTCCCAGGGCACCTGTTCTGTGTCCTCGGCAGTACAAGTGGGGTGTCACCTGTATATAGGCATCATCATTGTAGACGCTGAGAGGCACTTGATGTCTGTGCCTGAAGACCCCAGTTCTACCCAACTGGTCCAGAGATTCCCATGTGACCATGCATAGCCTTGTTGAGCTGATGGGCTGGGCTTTGCCTGAGGCAGAGGCTCAAGTGTGACCCTCTGAACAGAGCATGGCTTCTGATGTCCTCGTCCCTCATTTTTATCACCAGGGCTTCAGCTTTTCAAGCTACTGTGCAGGCTCTGCTGGGCCAGGAACCACAGCAGCCAAGATTTAACACTGCCATGTGTTCAAAATGACAAGAACAGACCCCATCCAGCATGGCATGATGCAGTCTCCTGGGCCTGCAGACACTCCCTTAGTCCCTCACATGAATTGTCCATGTGAGGTAGGATGCGTGTGAGAGTGAATGGTGAGGGCATCCTGAGGTGCATGGGATGTACCTACTGTGTGGTTTGGGAGCACACGGGCAGGAGTTAGGAGGGACCTTTAGAAACTACTCAGGCTTTTCCAGCTCTGCTTCTTGCTCCCCAAAGATCCACGAGCAATTCTGATATGCGATAGGTCTTCTTCCTATTTGGGACCCCAAAGCACAGAAACCTGCAGGCTCTATACAAATTTCCAGGAACACAGTAGAAGATACACATCTGAGCTGGCTAACTCAGCTGGGGAGATACAGAATCTTTCAAAAGACAGAGCCAATAGCAGAAATAATAAAGGTACATTTAGAGTTATGAAGGGGCTGACAGTGGCATGTACCCATACAGCAAGGCTCAGTGCAGGAAGTATTTACGTGGTTCAGTGCTGACTGGATCAGAGGCCAGGCAAGGAGCAAACATGGAAGGGTACTGGGTTCCCGGGGAGTCTCTTGAGGCTCCTGAGGGCTGACCTGCTGGACCCCTACACAGAGTGAAGTCTCCCATAGCCCAGCAGCTGGCTCCACTCCATTCCCTGAACCAGCAGGGGAATCCCACTTTGCCGCCAGGAAAGAGGCCTCTCTGTCCTGAGACTGACAGAATGTCAGCTGTCCATGGCACCGGGGTGGTAGGGGTGGGCGTCAGCAGCCAGAAGATGCCACCCTGTTTATGTGAAAGAAACTCAGAAGCAAAGGCCTTCTTCCTGCAGCTGTTCTCCACCTGCCAAGATCAGAGCCACTCAAGCTCCAAGGACTGCCACGTGCCCTCAGTTTCCTGCCTTGTAGCCCCAGCTGGAGATTCCAGCATTTGCTACCCACCAAATGTATACATGAGCATACGCTTTCGCAGTTGCCAGCCATCACTGCTACAAGGGACAGATTGGAGCTTGGACATGCAAGAACTCTTATCCTCCCCAGGATGCAGTGTCCCTGGCTCCTCTGAGATTTCTGTTTCCAAGAGCCCCGCCCTACTGGGACTGGCTCAGTTCCTGGGTTGGCTGTGCAGCTCTACAGGCCCATTCCATGGGGTGTCTTCTGAATGTTCCATAGGTGTCTGGCTCAGGACAGAAGGAAGCAAAAAATGTATTTGCTCTTTTTTTGGAGTCTGGGAATCTGAGGGTGGCTCAATTGCAGGGCACAGGCTTGTGTTCATACCTCTACTGACACTGACCCCCGATTCCAGGGCTCACACATCTGCTTCTACTTCTCAGAACAAAGAATTTGCAAAAAAGTAAGCCGTGCACAATTTGCTGTGGGCAGTGGGCATGAGCTCCTTGGATCGTATTGAAGAACAGAAGCTTAAACACATTATAAAGCAATTTTCTGTGAACTTGAAAATCATCTAGTAGTTCTATTATTTTTACCTTGATGATGTATTGTTAGCTCCTTAAGTAACATGGATTCAGAGTCTGTCACCAATAATGAGTTTCTGTGTAAGCAGTGGGGAAGAGAGTGGGGAGGACTGTGTACCTCAGAGACACCTTAGGTGGTGGAGACCTACCTCCACTGCTCATGGTTGCAAAAGTACATCCTGGGAACCCTGTCGTTACATTCATAAGCATTTCTACACGATGCAGGGTTAATTGACAAACAACGAAATGGATAAAGATGAAGCTAAATTAAAAGCAGTCTTTAATTAAAAGGCAGAATAGCAGAATAGCTATAGCAGCTGATTAAAACCGTTACCACTTATGATAGTGACCTCTCAGTGTGCATTCATGGAGAGCCCCGCAGTACCCGAGTGCGACCAGATGTCTTAGGAAGGCTTGGCACCACAATTCTGCACAGGCCCTGGAAGCATGGGGCAGGTAGTCCATTTTATATGATGGAAGTGTTATTTCTCAAAACGCCAGAGTTCCACAGAAACCTAAAACTAGATCTCCCAGATGACCCAGCTGTACCACTCTTAGGAATTTATGCTAAGAACTCCAATCCATTGCATCCCAGAGCTACTGGCACACCAGTGTTATTTGAAGCTCTATTCACAGTCGCTAAATTGTGGAACCAACCTAGGCGTCTGCCAGCAGAGGATGGGCAAAGACAGTGTGGCATATACACTCAAGAGACCTCCTCTGCCACGAGGAAGAATGAAGCTGTATCTGCAGGAAAATGGATGCAACCAGAGACCATCATATTAAGCTAATTAAGCCAGACTCAGAAAGACAAATATTGCATGTTTTCTCTCATTTGTGGATCCTAGATTTTATATAGATATGTAAAGCCGTGCGTGTACATATGGCATGACAGAGAAAGGAAACTGTGTAGGGGAACAGAGGGGACTAACAGGAGGGGGCTGAAGAAGAGGGTGGGGACAGGGTGGGGGATATGTTTAAAGTACTTACATGAAAATGTCCTCATGTAACCCACTGTCTGCACAATAAAAAAATTAAAATTAAAAATAATAAACAAAAAGCCTTCTAGAAAGGAACCATACTTCTTGCAAAACACCGTGTATGGCTTCCTAGGCTCAGCAAGCTGGAGTCAGACTGGAGTGCTGAGGGAGATGAGTCTGGTGGGGATAGTGTGTCCACTGCTGTAAGACATGAAGCAGAGAGGAACTAGAGGTGTTTGAAGCCTCCGCTCGGCTGAGGCCTCTATCTGATAGAGGGTTAAATGTTTGTGTTCCTACAAATATCCTTGTTGGAGCCTCAGCCCCCAAAGTGACTCTGCCTGGAAACAGGGGAATTACAGAGGTCATTACAGTTGAGTGAGGTCATAAGTATGAGGTCCTGATCCAACAGTGAGATGGCTCAGCTAGTAAAGGCTCAAGCCTGATAACCTGAGTTTAATCCCTGGGATCTGTATGGTGGGAGGAAAGAAACAACTCTTGAAAGCGGTCCTCTGAATACCACTCACACTGTGGTATTCATGCAACGTGCACATATACACACTAAATGCTTTTAAAAGAAATGATAATAGAGGATTCTTCTGTGTGTTTGTGGGCTCCCCATCTGTATACCACAAGAAGGCAGCTGTCTGCCAACCAGGAAGAGGCCTTGACCTCTTCCTGTGGGCCTTTGACCTTGGACTTCCAGACTAAGAGAAAATGGATGCATAATGTTTAGGCCACCAGTGTGGTATTCCATTACAGCTACTGAGCTGATGAAGACAGTTCCCTACATCTTACCAATGGCCACCTCCTGCCTCATGAAACGCCTAGGTTCAAAGGGCTTGTGGAGAAAGCATGGAAGAGCTGTGGAGAGGGAGGTGGCTTTGCAGGCTCCTGGGCAGTTGAGGAAGGCCCCAGGGCAGGTGAGGAGTGGGTAAGCCCACATAGAGTAAAACAGAAGAAAGCCAACCCTGAAACTCAGAAATCCACAGAGCTCTGGAATGCCATAGGTTGTCTAACAGGGCAGTGGTGTGGCAGCAAAGGGCCTCAGCGGACAGCCAGAGATGCTCACCAGGACTCTGTTTATGAGCGCCTCTGACAGTTAGGTAACTGGGTGTCAGTAAGGAGACCCCAGAGGAAGGGCAGGCTTGTGATTAGCTAAGAGCTGAGGAATATGAGATTAGGGTAGGGTGTTCAGGCCCTGCAAGTAAAGCCACAGCCCCCTCTTCGGGAGCCACTTCCTGGGAGGTCACAGTTGTATTCTTCAGGGTCTCTAGGTTCTTCAGGCCTCAGCTTGGGTCTCAGGATAGTTCTCGGATATAGCGGGTCTGCTTGTGACTGAGTCGGACCTAGCGACAGTGGGACCAGTCACCTGCGATGCAGCTGAGGATGGTAGCACCGCACGGACTCTCTGTGTGGAGGCCACAGCCACTCTGTCCCACTTTTCTCTCACGCTTCCCAGCTGTGTCACCATCATGGCCTTCACACTGCCACCTTCCATCATCTTCCTTACTCCCAGGCCACCTGTAACCCAGGACCTCCCAAAAGGTGTGGAGGACCATGTAACATCAGAAAGGTGTAGTTCTCTGTCTAGGTGAAGCGAAACACTTCTCTAGCGAGCGCTGGAGTCCACCTGCATCCGGGCCAGCCTCACCGGGGACTACCTGGAGGGCCGTCGCTGAGACGCGCTCTACCTCTGAGCTTGAACCTACAGAGGCCTCCCAGACCACGGTTCTGTCATCTTTTAATGAGAAAAGCCAGATACATCTTCTGTGGGGCGGGGAGATCATGTGGCACAGAGCTCAGTGGTCCCCTCCATGCCCAAGGAGGCCTGGGATGTGTGGAAAGAACCTAGCCAGGTCACTAGGCCCTGACACTCCTGAGGATTTGGGTCCTCAGAGAAGGGACCGTAGGCTCAGCAGCCACCAGAAATACCCAGGTCACCTTAGCTATTAGAGTTCCATACTCTTCCCAAAGACAATATTTGGATGACTTCAAAATCCCCATCTCCTGTGCTTTCTTTTCCTCTCAGTGAATAAGATTTTGTGTTATGTCAGGTCATAAATCTGTATTAGTAACCTACAGTTTTACCCAACAGTGCACAAAAGCTCTTCTTCTGTATCAGTTCACACATTTCTTTCCCACTACTCTGGGGCTGCATGACGTAGGGGTCATGCTTTTACTGTGATAATCCACTCAGGCTCAAATCTTCTGCGTGCTGCTCCTGTGAGTGAATACCTCCTTTCCATCAGTTCCTGAAGATCAAATGGTGCACATCTTTCTCATCACCTTGATGGTCGGAGGTCGTACGTTTTTCCCATCACCTTTTGACTGTTATATATCTTGGGCTGGTCAGGCTCTGTTTGGGGCCAGGAAGTCTCCTCTGGTCCTAACACCTATGGGAAGCCACTTGCAAGCAGAAAAGCCGGGTCAAGTAGCCTGCAGCTCCTGGGGGGCAGTGCCAGGCTTCAGGACCGGATGGGTTAATTAAATATGGATTGAGAAATCTATAAACACCCGGAAATGACTGGCATGTGCTAATTTCTTCTTTAGTATTCACAATGGCGTTCTGTTAATTAAGAAGCGCTAGAGCCCAGGGGAGACAGCCGGCCAGGCATTCTGGCACTGGCGGTCCTGGCAAGCTGCCTATCCTGAGCTTTCTGGGGGCACCAGGGTACAGGGTGACCTTGATGGCACAGGCCAGGGACAGCCTGCCCCTCAGGGAGCCTCCCTGTCCAGGAACAGAGAGTAGCTAAATTTGGGCTTCTTTTCTGTGACTGCTGGTGGCTCTCTGCCCTCTTGGAGGCTACACACATGAGGCCTGGTGAGAACCTGGGCCCCACCATTTCTCAGAGTAACCTCCACAAACTCATCCAAGAGGAGGCAGACAACATTTCTCTCTCTCAGTAGACGGAGATATTGAGGTTGAGCGAAGGGCACCCAAATATGGCCACTTACTGAGTGTGGTGGGTAGGTGGGTGTGCCCTTTACTTCTTGGGTCTAGATTTCAAGATGAGCTGGCTCCTCTAGATACGTCTTTCTGTCACTGTACATGATTATTTCCCCCTTCCTTCTGTTCCAAAGAAACTAGCGCTGTGTTTGGGTGCTGCCCTATAGTGCTCTGAACAGACGGAGATGCCAGAGACAGCCGGAGTGCAGGAGTGAGAATGTACCTTCGTCTGAGTGAAGTGTATGTTCCCTGTCTCCACACGTGGTATGCATGTTGTTGTGTGTGTGCAAGGGCATGCCTGTAAGTATGTAACCTTTCCAGGCTGTGTGTTGTCAGCCAAGCCATTCACATCCCTGCAACACACTTCCCTCATCTGTAAACTGGGAACTCTACTTGGACACACTTCCTGGCACCAAAGACACGTGTAGGGACTCACCTAGCATAGAGCAGCACCTGCCATTATTGGTTGGTTGAGCCACATCCCTAGCCTGGGCTTCCCTCTCTCCTGTTTGACTCTATTTGCTTGGCAAACTCCTATTCACCCCACAAGACTCATCTGAAGATCACGCAGCATCAAGTCCATGCCACAGCACACGGAGATCCCTTATTAGAGCCCTAAGCCCCACGGCAGAATCTCAGAATGTAAAGAAGCCAAGAGGAGTCTCATAGCACAAGGTGCAGGCTCACACACACCTGTGCAACAAAGCATGTAGACAAGATGGACACCCAGGTACCGTTTCACTTGTAGGAAAGGCTCGATCATCAGCATTTGTAAACGAGGGGTGGGCTCTATACTAACCTAAGCCCTTCACTGTGAACAAATAAGGATTACAGGTGAAAATGCATATGCACCTGCTATGACACATGTATACTGAATTTATACTCTGGACACAAACTCTGCATGTGCACAGTTCACACAGACTGGACACACAGCACTTTGTTTACACATGTATTCGGAATTTATACTTTGGACACAAACACTGTGTGTGCACAATGCAGACATATTTAGAACATGTGTGGACACACGTGACGCATCTATTAATTATACTAGAGGCAAGGGAGGATAGTACATGGTGTGTGCATATACTATTTAGCCCCTAATGCAAGGCCCCATGTCTCACCTCTCACCAACCACACATGCAAGGACGGTCCACCCTGGGGAAACTCACCCTGAGAGAGCCCCTCTCTTTAACCTTCAGCGCTGAAGGCTGCATTGGACCCACAGATGGAGAATTAATTGGTGTCATTAACATGTGGCAATGATAATGACTTCCATCGATCCCTGTGGCAGATGTATGGCCAGAGCTGGGAGCTTCAGATCTGGGTCTGGGCCTCCCCTGCTCTGCCCTGAACTTTGGTTCTTCTACACACATCAGTGTGTGTGGGGGCGGGGGTCCACTCTGTAGTCAGAGCCCAGAGGGGAGATGTGGATGTGAAGTCAGGGCAGTAAGCAACTTACCCATGATCACTGGGCTACCAGAGACTGGGTCGCACTGGCCAGGCAGGACACAGCACCACCCATTTGGCCCTCTTCCTTCGCCTCCTCTCGCTCCTTCCCCTTCTCCATTCCCTGACCCCTCCCTTTCTTCTCTTACTCTCCTCGGCTTCCTCCCTCTTCTGGTCTCCAGTCCAGTTTCTTTACCTTCTGTGGACAAAATCACTCAAGTCCTTTTCTCTTCCCAGGCAGACTCCCTGGCCAGTCTCTGTCCTCTGCCTTCAGTGGCCTGAGACCACAAGCTGGAGGGCCTGGCCTGTGGGAAGGATGGAGGCAAAGGTGTCCTCAGGACATGAGCAGCCTTTTTTCCAGGAAGTCCTCCTTTGATGCCTGAAGGGTTGCTTCTTCCCCACCCTTCTTGTGGAGTTATCGGCCTCCTTCCCCCTGTGCCACAGCTCTTCTGGGTAGACGCTGTCTAGTGACCATTGTAGCTGCTTCACACTTAGGCCAGGACGAACAAGTGCTACTGTCTCACAGAGAGAGTACACATGCAGATGGACTGAGACAGAGGGACAGATGGAGAGGAAGAGCACAGAGCAGGCAGATGACTGAGGAGGGCGGGGACCACAGGGGCTTGGTTGGTGTCCACATTTGGAAGTCTGGGTTCTCAAGGCTTTGGGGTATTCCTGCCTTTCTTGAAGCCAGGATTCCCCATTTTATCTGGCTCTCCCAGGAAAAGAGCCAAGAACCCCAAGGCTAGAATAGCACTGTAGGGGATGTGGTGGGCGTGAGGGGGGCCTTTCATGGTGTTCACAAGGTAGGATTTGAGCTCTGAGGATCCAGCCAGTGGCCCCCAGCCAAGCTCATCCCCACCTGCCCCCTGAAGCCCAGCCTGGGTCGCACCTCCAGGGACACCCCCAGACCGCCTGGATACACTGAATTTGTTACTGTCACCACAGTTCCAGGGCTTCTAATGAGCTGGTAATGAGCTGTCAGCTAATTATGAGAATTAAATAGGGCAGCCAGCCTGGGCTAAGGGATGGGCTGAGCTCAGCCTTTGATGAAAACTTCCGGGGTATCTGGGGGAAGGAAGTGCCCTTGCTTCTTCTTTTTTTTTTTTTTAAGATTTATTTATCATGTATACAGTGTTCTACCTGCATGTACACCTACACTCCAGAAGAAGACACCAGATTTCATAGATGGTTGTGAGCCACCATGTGGTTTCCAGGAATTGAACTCAGGACCTTTGGAAGAACAGCCAGTGCTCTTAACCTCTGAGCCATCTCTCCAGCCTGCCCTTGTTTCTTGATTCAAATCTGATTTGGCCTCTGTCTTCACATGTTAGGGATAATATCTCTGTTGAAGAAAAATAAGAGTGCCAGACCAATGATTCAAGAACAAGGCAAGTTCTCATCTTACAACTGGATGCTTCAAGAGGGAGACAGTGGCTGAGAGACTGAGCCTGACTCTGTGTTACCTGGTGCAACTCCCTCTGCATCTAGAGTCTTTCTTCCTATCTGTGAAATGGGTCCAGAGAAAGAACATGGCCTCTTAGGTGTTCTCTCTCATTTCAACATGACTATGTCTTCTCCCTTTAATAGGTGGCTTGGGTGCCCCCAGCTCTTCGAGGGTAGCAATTTACATAGGGTCCCCTGAAATAACTGGAGAACTCTGTCATTCTCCATTAAGTAGGGGCCTGGATTTTGGTGGGGGCCTGGAACTCAGCTTGGGGAGGTGGATATTGGGAGATTCCATTTCTCTCAGAAGCAGCTACAGCACTTTAGGGCCAGGCCCTTGTGAGCTAGGCTGGAATGTGGAAACGTTTTCCATGGAGTGTTACAGTTTAGCATTTTTAGAATGAGATCACCATCGGTGTTCCAAAGTGTTACCACTCTTGGTTGAGCTGCTGTTCTGAGCACCGCAGAGGTGCAGGTAAAGCCCATGCCTGGTCAGGTTGCAGCAGAGACACAGGCCTGGCAAGGCCCAGGCCCATCAGGTCAGCCCAGCAGAGTAAAAATGATGAATCTCAGGCAGTCATGGCGAAAAACTGGTAGTGACAAGCAGCACAGAACCAGCCAGAACGTTTATTTGAAATCAGGAATTTATAAACCTTGGGCAGTGTGAGGGATTCTTTTGAAGGTGAATGTGTTTGATTTGCTGGGGTCAAAGGGTCAGGGATACTTGATTTACATGTTGTGGTACAGAGCCTCCTTTTCTATGCAGTAGCACGGTCCTATCACAAGGAGAATACAGTACTTAATTATCCTATAGGCAGGGGAATCTCCAAGTACAATTGAATGTCCTGGTAAAAACTAATATCCTTAGCAGGGTGGGGCATTTCTAGGAATTCCCAGATGCTTGCTGGAGCAATTGATTTTCTTATCAGGAAGGGATCTGGCCTGTGATCTTCCCTGAGGGCTATGTGATGCTCCTTCTAAGACCTGAGGTACCCAGATGGGGTAGGGGGACTTTTAGAACCCCACTGAGAAAAGGGAGTCCACTATCATAAACAGAGTTCAAACAAATGACTATCCGGAGATGTCAGGCTTCAACCTAATTCAGCAAAGCTCCACAGAACTCAAGTAAAGAAGTCTTCAGCCATCAGAAATGAGTGTGTATGCTGAGAAAAGTTCAAAGCAATATCACTCACAACAGAATCAAACTGGAAATAGTGTTAATATACTACAAGAAGGGATGAAGAAATTGTGGTACCCTCATCTTCCTACCTCAACCTCTTGAATGCTGAGATTATAGAAACCCATCCCCATGCCTGTTTTATGCAGTGCTAGGAATCGAACACATGGCTTGGTGCATGCTTGGCAAATACTCTGCCCACAGAGCTTTATCACAAACCCAGCATGGGGCATAATTAACCACAAGCAATGATATAAAGCACAAATTTCCACAATAGTTCTTCAATTCACAGGTTGCCACAGAAATAGCAAGTGTGGTTTTGTTTGTTTGTTTGTCTTACTTGGTTTCTGGACATCAAACTCAGGTTCTCATGCACTCAAGACAAGCTCCTTATGCAGATCATGAACTTGTCACACCTCTTAAAGTCTGTGATTGGACAGTGGGTACCCACCGTTCACTTCATACATGAGCACCAAAGTGTGAGACTGTGTTGCCTCCTTATTTCCAAGTCAGAAACTCGTGTGATATTTTACAGAAATGCTTAGGGGAAAGAAGAATTTAAGTTATCAGTGATTAAAGTGTAACAAAGGAATGAAAAGCAACAATGCCACAAGTGACAGAAGAATTGAAGGTCAGTGGGATTACGAGAGGATTGGCAGAATGTTGCTGCTGCCACACTTCGGCTGGACATGTTTGAAGAAACTTCCAGCAGATACAAGAGGTGTGGTTGTGACAAGAAAGATGAAGATGTCTCAGGAAAGTCTCATTTGACTTTCAGAAATACTTCACAGCATTGAAGACACATAGGAGAAAATATTGGAAATGAGTCTGGGTGTAGGGACAGGGCTAGAGAGATAGCTCAGAAAATAAGGAGCTTGCCTTGAGTTCATGAGAACCTGAGTTTGGTGTCCAGAAACCATGTAAAAACAAACAAACAAAACAAAACAAAATAAAACAAAACAAAATCACTCCGGGTGCCGTGCTAGAGCAATGGCTCAGTAGTTAGGAGCACTTACTACTCTTGCAATTGTCCCAGGTTCAGTTCCCAGCACCCATATGACTGCTCACATCCATCTGTAATTCCAGTTTCAGGGTGTCCAATAATTGCTTCTGAACCGTGTAGGCATGAAGCACACACGTGATGTACGGACACACATGCAGGTAAAATACCCAGGCACTTGAAAATAAATACTGATTTTCTAAGGCTAGGTATGGAGGCACCTTGTGATCCCAGAGCTGAAGAGGCAGAGACAGGTGATTCCTGGTGCTCACCGGCAAACCAGCCAGGCCTAACCAGTGAGCCTCAAGGCCCATTGAGGGATCAGGTCTTGAAAATAAAACAACAACAACAACAAACAAAGCCCAGAGCCAACAAGACGGTGCTTGCCATCAAACCTGTTGACCTGAGTTTGTTCCCTGGGGTCCATATGGTAGAAAACAAACAAACAGACAGACAGACAAACAACACTGGGCTGAAGAGAGAACCCAGTGATTAAGAGCACTTGCACCCACATCAAGATTCCCAGCTGCTTGTAACTTGTTCCAGGGACTTCACTGCCCCATTCTGGCCTCCAAGGACACTAAGGCAAACCCATGGTAGGCATGCGTATGTGCAGACACTCACAAACACATGTTAAATAGATAATGAGAGAACTGACTCCTAGAAGCTGTTCTCTGATTTACACACATGTGCTGTGATGATTGTACTCATGGGTGTGCATATTCACACACAACTACTAAATGTTTAAAAATCATTAAAAAGAAAAAACCCAAAGAAAGCACTTGAGGAATGACATTTGAGGTTGACCTCTGCCCTCCACACATACCTGCACATACATGTACACCTGTACACACATGCACATGCACATCCCTCCCACGTGCACATACCCCCCTTTCCTCCACAATGTTAAATGCATTTCAGAAACAATAGTTTCCAAAAAAAAATTAAGTTTCAAAAACAACAGTATGGTTTGCCAAGGCACGTGAAACTCCCTCGAAATGAATACTACACACTTGGTATTCGTGCTGTTCTTGGCATGTCTTCTATGAAGAAATAAAGCACTTTAATTCTTAATGTCTCTAATGCCCTAAGTTGCAATGCACTAAATAAGTTAGTTGTGTAGTTTCAAAATGAATTTTACATTTCAAACCAACTGTTTTTTCCTGTTTTGACAAAAGCTTTTAAAGACTGCAAAATAAATCCTATACCACCACCACCACCGATCATAAACATTACTCTGTGAACCTTCAACCTTTGTAGTCATTTCACAGTCCCCGCCCTTGACATGCCAAGCCAGGATGTCTGGCACACAGTGCCACAGACAGACAAAGCAGATATACTTTGGAGAGAGAAGAAATCGGGGCCCAAATGTACACACGTATACATTCAAAAGCAAGCAATACCGATCTGTGGCGTGTAAGCCGGCACGTGGCTGCCTCGGGAGGTGGGGATTACTGGGAGGTGTTGGTGTGTTCTAGATCTTGAACCACGTGGTGGTTCCCAGTTATAAGAAGACCTTGTCAAGCCAGGCACTTTACTGTATATAAGATATGTAGTTTTAGATATGGTTCCCAAGTAAAATTCTGTGTCTCTGTGGGTGCTTGTGGGTGCTTGTGCGTGCATGCGTACGTGTGTGTGTGTGTGTGTGTGTATGTGTGTATGTGCGTGAGAGAAAGAGAGAGATACTGAGGATAGAATCCAGGGTCTCACTGTGGTAGGCCAGGGCTCTACCACTGATCTACAGCACCAGCCCTGTTTTTATTTTCCATGCATGGGTGGTTTCCTGCACGTGAGTCTGGGCACCACTTGCATGTGAGGTGCCACAAAAGGCAGCAAAGAGTGTCAGATCATCTAGGGCTGGAGTTTCAGGCAGTTGTAAGCTGCCTTGTAGGTCTGCAGGGAGAGCAGCCAGTGCTCCTCTGAGCTATCTCCAGCCACCAGTGTGTTTTAAAGGGGGGAAATTTTAGAGTGCCTTGTTCCAGGGACTCCACTGCCCCATTCTGGCCTCCATGGACACTCAGGACACTAAGGAGAAATTTTAGAGTGCCTTGGGGGTTTGTATGGCTCCTTCTGTTAAACATTAGATATAGCTGGTGTTCTCTTTCTTCTAGAATTTTCTTTGCCTCACTCTATTTTTCTTCCTGTCTCACTGCCTGATTCTTTGAGTCTACATTTGTTTCTTCATCTTCTCCTCCCTCACTGGTCTTTGCTGAACTTGCCTTACCTGAGGACGTCCTTGCTCTAGGGCTATAGCCCTTCAGCCTGGCTCTGTCTGTATGTGGTCAGTGGTTCAAAAGGAGGGAAAGGCTGGGGGTTAGGAAAGAAGAAGGGAGGAGAGGGAGAGAATGAGGAGGAGGGAGGAAGGAAAAAAGGAAAGGTGGGGGAAGAGAGAAGGTAGGGAGGAGTGGAAGGGCAAAGAGAAGAGGGAAGGAAGAAGGGAGGTGGAAGGGACGCAAGGAGGAGGTCCAAACTCTGGGGCAGGAGAAGGCAGCTAGGACTGGAGTCAAGCCAGGCAGGGGGATCTCAGAGAGGATTTCGGCCTGATCCCAGCTCTAGGGAAGTGACACCCTATTAAGGCCTTCCTAGCCACCCTGCATCTCCCTGATGGAGTCTGGAACTCCATACTATTAGCCACAAATGGCATTTTGAAATGACTTTTTTTTTCTTTTTGGGCAAACCCCAAAGACATTGCTAAGATTTACATTTTCAAATATATGCTGACCTTTTTTTCCTCTTTCTTTGAGTTCATTTGTCATCAGTGTATAATTGAATCAATATATTTCCCGATCAGCCCCAAGATTGAATAAGGTCATGGGGAGCCGTGTGTGGGCATTAGACGTCATTATTTCACTCCGAATGAGCGGCCATGGCACGGAGCAGTCCGGGCGCCAAATGAAATTCTATTAGATTCTATTACACTTTTACAATTATAGAGGCGTTCCAATATTACAAGGGGAAATGAAGTCATAATAAAAAAGCCCAGAGGTGTATTACAGAGAAATGGGCACACTATTTTTCTAGTTAAAAACTTGATGGAGGGAGCTTGGCTGGTTTCAGTCGCTGAGATGTGACCTTGTTCTCGAAGCCCCTCGGCTGCTCTGTCGCCTCCCCTGCTTGTGCTTCTGCTGCCCGGGGATCTGCAGGGGAGACCTGGAGGAGCCAGTGACCTGCTCCCCTCAGACCTAGCCAGGCCCAGGCCTGTACTGTCACTCTCCGAGCCATTGTTGGGGACGCCCCAGAGTCTGTAGTGCAGTGTGGTGACCTAAACATGGCCATAGCAGATAGGCATGTGCACGTGGACAGGAGGCAGCCCACTCCTTAACAGAGTTCTGGCAGGGACCAGGGGGCATGAGTGGCATGGTTGGCTGAAGGACCAAGACAGACTAACTAGGCCCTGGCAGCTAGGGAAGGTCTGGAGACACAAACAGGAGAAAGGATTCTCAGAGTCACAGCCCAGGGTACAACAGGCCTAGGGGTCTGTTGCTTTGAAAGGTGCCCGATGCTTTGAAAGAGTCCGAGGTAAGTCTGAGATAAAGGAAAGTCTGCATGGAGGGCAGAGCTGCATGGAGGGCAGCTGCTGGAAGGCAGGCAGTGGAGTTGGGGCAGGAGAAAGAGTCCCTTTCATGTTCCTGCACAGAGTTGGGTAGAGTGGCTTTTGGGACATGTGAGGGCAAGAAGGAGTCTAGTGTGGCCTGGGATGATAGCGGCCTGGGATGATAGCTGCCTGGGAGAGGCGTATCTTAGTCTCTTCCAATTGCTGTGATAAAATGTCCTGATAAAAGCAATTTAAGGGGAAAAAAAAGGTTTACCTGGGCTTACTGTTCTAGGAAGACAAAGCCCATTGTGGTAGGAAGGACAACAGGCAGAGAAGGTATGCTGGCTGCTTTTATGTAATTTGATGCATGCTGAGTCATTTGGGAAAAGAACATCAATTGAGAAAATGCCCCCACAAGACTGGCCTGTGAACAAACCTATGAGGCATTTTCTTAATTAGTGACTGAGTGGGAGGGCCTAGCCCATTGTGGGTAGGGCCACTCCTGGGTAGGCGGTCCTGGGTGTGTATAAGAAAGCAAACTGAGCAAGCCAATAAGCAGCCCTCTACCTGCCTCCAGGTTCCTCCTGGTGTTCCTGCCCTGATTTCCCTTCATGATGCACTGTGATAGGGACATGTAAGTTGAAATAAATCCTTTCCTTCCCAAGTTGCTTTTGGTCATGCTGTTTATCACAGCAATAGAAACCCTAAGACAGAGGGAAGGTGGCCGGAGTAGAGGTGTTATACCCACACTCGGGAAGCAGAGAGAGCGGATGGGAGGCTGTAAAATCGCAAGGCCCACCCCCAGTGACCCGCTTCCTTTAGGTTCCACAATGGGTCCAACAGCACTACCAACTGGAGAGCATGTATTCAAACCTTTGAGCCTGTGGGGATATTTCATATTCAGACAGCAGGTGGACACTTGGTGTGAGCTGCCCACAATGAGGAAGCCCGAGGAAGGAGGCTCAGGGGAGTCTCTGTTGCCGGGGTGGAGGTCAGACACCAGGACAGATCTCTCACAGAAGCAGGGAGTCCTCTGCTTCCCTCAGGTCCTGGCTGCTGAGTGGATCTTCAGGTGTCCCAGGGCCTTGAAATGGATAGGGTAATATGCTACATCTGTTCACTTCCCTCTCCCTTGGGATGTAGTATATTTTCTTACCCACAGATGCCTCCCCGAGGTTGCTGGCTCCTACTTATCCAATGAAACACTAATCTTTATAGGGAACATTTGTAACACTCGTTTTTATAACTCTACTTTATTTGGAGTGTTTAGGTGTCAACCTCCTTTCCAACCCCCCCAATCCTATGTAGGAGAGAGAAGGTTAGTGAGGAAAGAGGGCCACTTTACTTCTCCCCGATGTTTAGGGTCAGTGGGTTCTTTTAGGGCTCTACAACAATCTTTGTCAATAGCAGATATAGCCAGCTGTCTCTCCCAAGCCACTGCACCCCGAAGCTTTTCTCTCCATCTGTCTGCTTCAAACCACCACACCATCCATCTCTGGTCTTTTCAAACTGCTACTCACCGCACCACACCACCACTTTCTCGACTCTCAATTTATATCCTCAGAGTCCAAGACCACGTCCCTCTCCATGCTACATGTGGAAGGCCATGTGGAAGCTGGCAAAAGTCATGCCCCATACGAGACAATTAAATTTTAGTGTTTGCGGACAAACAATAGCTCAACTAAAATCCCACACTTAGGATTAAAACAAAAACATATTTACATAACTTAACTGAGTTTACAAAGAAATAAAAATTTCCATTATAATTTTTTTATTACAATTGAAGTCACTTGTCAGTTGACTTAAAATAGAGATCCTTGGTTTGAACCATTTGGTGAGCTCAGCCCTATAAGATGGAAGCCTTTTCTTTGATTAGCAGCAAAAAGAAGGAGAAGGAGGAGAAGGAGAAGAAGAAGAAGAAAAGAAGAAAAAATCAGAAAGATTTAAAGTACATGGAGATTTCTTTTGCACTGTATTTAACTTAAAGACAGAGAGACCACTGAGTGAGGAATGAGGACAGACTCTAGAAACTGATGACAGCCAGTAGGGACATGGGAACCTCAGTCTTGCAGGGGCATGGATGCTTTTGCTGCCAAAGTAGCAGGAATAAGCTTAGATGAGGAGTCCCATTTCCAGTTAAATGCAGCCTGGGCAGAGAGCTATAACTTCCATGGATGGCGCATGAGCATATGTTATATGACGGTCTGACGACCCCATGCTCAGGGATTAATGACCCTTCTGCTGGGCTGAAGGAGCAGCCTTGAACCCTGCAGCCATACCCAGCCAACCTGTGTCCCGACAAGGAATTACCCAGGTGATCTACAGCCCTGGGAGCAGAATCAGCCCTCTATCTCTTATTCGGGGAATCTAGGGTGGTCTGTCACACAGTAATGTTGCAGCGATTAGTGACTTTTCTGGACACTTTCATGCAAGGAGTGGCCAAAAGCAGACGAAGGCAGTATGGAAGCTGCTTGGAGACCCCATAGACTCTTCCTGGAAATACTCAGCAAGAGGGAGACTGAGCGAGCCTGGGCTGGAGCATGTGGCTGCCACTGCCCTCACAACCTCTTGGGCCATCTATGCCGTCTCCTGAAGTCTCTACCCATGCTACCAGCAGCCTCCTTATGGCGGTTCTTTCAAGACATCTGGAGTTCTGGGGCCCTCGCCTTGCTTCTAGGGACACACTTCTCTCCTCCTGGGCACACTCTGCCGGGCTAACGGCCACCTTCATCCCAGGGTAGAGGCTTCCTTTCTCTCGGCAGCCGAGGCTGCACCAGTTCCTCTTGGCCTCTGGCCATGTCATTTGGTGCCTGTCCCTAAGCACAGAAGAGCCAGGTCATATCCACTCAACACCTCCACCCCCAGCTTAAGGTAATGACCTCTGCCGGCTGTCCTAGTACTCAGCAGGCAGAAGCAAGAGGACCTGGAGTGTACGACTAAGCTGGGCTATGTAGTAAGACCCCATATCAAAAAGCCAAAAGAGGAAAAGAGAGGAGAAGAAACAAGAAAGAAAAGTTAAAACCAACCAACCAATCAACCAACCAACCAATTCTCTGCTTGCCAGGAAACATTCCCCATACCCCATTTGAGATGAAGAAGAGACACCTCAGGCCTGGTCTCACTTGAGAAATCCTATCCCATAAAACTGCCCTTGCCCTTGTCCCCCACCACCTGGAGGCGAATGCCTAGGTAAGTGGCCCAGGGCTGGAGTGGCCCTCCTGTCACGCCACTCCTGGAGTCCTTGCCTTAGGATTTGAGCATCCAGGCCTCTGTTTTCTAAGCTTTGAGCCTCAGCTCAGACCAAGACCAACCAACTCCCGATGTTCTACACTTCGCTCTGCAATAACCTGAGCTTTAAAGCGGCAGGTCAGTACACGTAACTGCTTTCACCTAAGCCATGTGAGAATAAAGCGGTGGCACTATGCCCCTGTTACCCCCACCACCCATCAGTGCCTTAACACATCATCCTTCAATGTGGCTGGCAAGATCTGTATGTTGGTACTGAGCCCCATCAAGTTTGATTGGCTCTCCCAGCAATGGCCTCCTCAGCGAAAGGGGCCTGTTTATGCATCACATGTCTTGACTGCGTGTCCTGTTTCTCGTTCTTCAGTAGAGAGCAGTTCTTTGGCCTCTCGGACTTTGCATTTGAGGAGGCAGGCTGGTTATCTGGTAGAATGCCCCTCAATTGAGGTTTGCAAGCTTTTCTCAAGATCTTACTTGGGTTGCTTGACAGTGGGCTCTTCTAACTGGAGCCCGATTTGCGTCACGTGACTGAGGTGGTATCTGCCTGGCTTCTCTCCTGCGGAATGCTTCTTCGTCCTTTACAATGAATAAGTGTGCAGGGAGGTCTCAGGTTCATGTAACCATCGAGTTCCTTGTTCAATTGTCAGCTTACTCATTCGTGCCAGCACAGAATCAGCTTATATTTATGAGAGGCTCTAAAGCTCCTTTCAAGCCAGGGCCTACGTCCTGTGCCCTTGCTTTCAGAGCAGCATGGCTCTACTTTCCCACCCAGGCTCTGAAGGCAGCCATTTCCCTAAAAGGCCCTGGCTCGTTTTAGTGTGTACACATGTTCAGAAAACCAAGAGCTGAGTACAGGGTCTTCTTTTCTGTAGTGGGGTGTCAGCAGTCTGGATGTTCTCTGTGGGCCATACTAAGGAATGCATCAGTACAGACTCTCTTATCCAAGCCTCACGTCGTGGCTATGCCTGTTCTGTCACCAGAGCTAGATCTGTAATGGCTCCCCAGCTCGTTAAAAGGAGCTTTGTGGAGATTCCACTGTAGGAAAATGCATTTAGCACCCCAGACCTCCAAACCTGCTACTTAGCCACATCGTGCACATTGGAAGATCAGTCCTTCCTTTCCAGATCACAGGACTAGCTGCCTGGTCCAGCTGGATGCCACTGCTCAGCCCAGCTCTGCCTGAGAAAAAGTTGGTGCTCCTTACTTTGCTGCCCTACAAGAAACAACTAACGGAAAGGAAAGGTTAGTTTTGGCTTACAGTTCAAGGGGATACAGCCTAACCTGGTGAGAAAGAATGGTGGCAGAAGCATGAAGAGGCCGTCACATGTACCTATAGCCAGGAAGCAGAGTGCAGAGGGCAAGTGAGACTGTGTTATAAAATGTCCTGGCCCATGCACCAGTGACCCACTTCCTCTAGGACGTCTACTTCCTAAAGGTTCCACAACCTTCCCAAACAGCACTGCCAGCTGGTGTCCAAGTGTCCAGATACATGAGCTTCTGACTCAAAAGTCATCTGGGTAGGGTGGGAGATGGGGGTGGGGAAATGGCACAGTAAATAAAGTTCTTGTCAAAGGCATAGCAGTGGGTGCCTATAATCACAGCACTAGGGAGGCAGTGACACAGGATACTTGGGGATCTTAGCAGAATTTCAAGCTCTAGACTCAGTGAGAGACCCTGGCTAAAAGTTAAAGGCAGGCGTGACTGAGGAGGACATCAATTTCAGGCCTTCACATGCATACACACACACACACACATACACACACACACACACACACACACACACACTCAATTTCCTCAAGTGGGGGCAACTCAGGATCCTAGCTCATGCCCATGGTGGGAAACGCCCTTCCCCGGTGCTGTGATTCCCATGCTCCAAACTCCAATGGACATCAGCTAGTGTGGGAAGGGGGCAGTGCTCAGCGTGGGCCACTCGCAGGCAGTGACAGGAAGAGACAGACATAGCTGGGTGGAGGAGGGTTAGTGGGCAGAGTCTAGAGAGCCAAGAGAAGCCATCTTTGACTCTGAGCCAGAGAGTTAGGCTGAGTAACAGCAGAATCTGGATGAGGAAGGTACTGGAGTTCTTTTGGCTACCAGGGCTGGGCTCTGTAAAGCCAGGCTTCAGAGCGCCCAGCTGCCAAGCAGAACACAGCACTAGTGTTCTGGCTTCAGTTCCCACGAATCTCTGCACACAGTTCCCAGTGTGAGCTGCTTTTGCACACGGAGAACCAGCGCCTCTGAGCTCGCAGCACCACGCACAGGCCACCAGCTTTCAGAAGCATTGTATTTGGCCAAAGGTGACCCAGGAAGCTGGGGCCACCCGGTGGCCGAGTTCCCAGTAACTCCTGAGGAGTTCCTGAAAGGGATTCTGGCCTCATCTCTTTCCTCCTCTTCTCCTCTAGGGGGCTTAAAGGGTGGGAGGCCCAGAGGTGTTTGGCCTTCCCTGCAGGCAGCCCCTACCCTCCCGGGTCTGAGTCCAGGCTCTGACTGTGCAGAGGCTTGGAGCTCAAGGCTAATTGTGAATTAGGAGCCCAATTATGCCCTGCACAATTGGCTCTGCGCTACCTCCTCTTCCCGACAGACATGTATATTAATAGTTGGCACTTATTGAACCAAATATGAATATTCATCTTCATTTATATTTCAAGGCTTTCCCTCCTGGAGGCCCGCAGGGCTGCGACCAGCTCCAGCCCCATCACGGAGCTGACAGCTCACACTCCTGGGCCCTGACTCCTGGTTCGTGGGCGGCGGACTGGGCTCCCAGCTGTCCACAAACACTCATTAGGGGGGCCGGACCCAGCGAGCTGCAGAGAATGTGTAATCGCGGCGCGCGGTGCTAATTAGGGAACTGATGGGGCATTGAGGGCGAGAGGACGAATTCTTTAAACAGAGGACGGGAAACTTGAAGAGCTGTAATTACTTGGAGCAGAGTTCATCTCAGAACTTGGGAGCCAATGAGTCTGATGACAGCCCTGCTGGGAGGAGGGCAGAGAGGGGGCTGAGCATCTGGGACCGGGACCGGCCTCTAGGAAGCATCTTGGAGCCCCCTTTTTGGTCGTCCGGGTGCCACCCAGCCGTGTGAGCCCCGCCCCACCCAGAGGCGGCTTCCTCTGCCTCACCTGCTAACCCAGGCTCCTGCTCAATTCCAAAGGGCTCCTCTAGCACAGTGGGTCAAGACAGGCGTTCTCAGGACGACTCAAAAAAGTGCCCAAGAACACTCCAACAGGGTGTTTAGGGGTCTTGCTAATGGGACAGCACAATCTCCAAGGTATGTCACCTAAATCGTCCATCCATTCTCAGGGGAGTGTGACCGTTAACATTGCAGCTTGCATGATGTCATCCATAGCTGTGTCGGCACGCTGATGACTACCCTGAGATGCTTACAGCCTGTGACCTACAGGCTGGACAGGCCTGTTGAGCAACTGGGGCCCTACCACTCTCCTACTTTGAACCTGCCTTCCAATCTCTCACATTCACCCTTCCACCAGCAGCTCCTGTAACTGTTTGCACTCCTGCCCATCTGAGGAAAACCTCTGTCCTTCAAGGCTCAGCAGAGTTTCCCCTGTCAGTGTTTTTGAGCCACTTCCTCCCCTCCTCTGGTTTACTTGGTGAGGTGGACAGGCTTAGGAGGGCAGCAGTTATGGGTCCCAAGAGGAATCTGAGCAGCTTTTCTCACTTCTGCCGAGAGCTATGCTGCCCTGTTCATAGCCACTGACACCGCAGGGGTATTTACATGAATTAATTAAGCTTGCAAGCTTGGTTCCTCATTCATACCAGCTGCATTTCCATGTCCAATAGTCACACATAAAATATTAGCCTCTGAAGTCATCGACCAACTCCTACTGAGCATGTGTGGGCCTCCCAATACCTGGCAGAACTTTGAGTCCTACACCTTTAAGGATCCCTATCCAGAGAACCTCTGAGCAGTAACTTCACGATGTGCATAGTGAGGGGGGATGCTCCTGAAAGCCAGGGGCTAGAGTCACCCTCACACCTGCCTCAAAGCTGGACTTCAGAAGCAGCAATTAGCAGAGGACAGCCCTGTTCAATCATTGGCGCCCACTTCTCTCAGCATTTGGCCCCTGTGCTGAAAGAAGAGATTAGAAAGAAGCATTCAGGCAGGGCCTGGCTGTCACAGGAAGCTGTGCCTTGTCCTGCTAGATGAAGCTTCTGATTGCGGTAGAAGACTCCAGTTAGGGAGAGGCAGGTGTCCAGCCAGAAGCCACCTACTTCCTCCCTGCTGATGAGCTGCTAAGAGATATAGAGCTTTTTCTTGGCATTCCTCTCTGCTCCACTAAGTCCAGCTGCTGCTTGTGGGATGAGGCTCAATCTCAAGTCCTGGCAAGGTCAAAACTATCTGGATGCAAGGCAGTCCTGTGCTCACTGCATGCAGAGTTTCATCATGCCCTGGCACAGAATGCCAGGACAGACTGCTGGGGTCACTTCCCCAGGGCTCCTCTGGATATGTACCTGAGCCAGACTAAGTAAATTGTGGGTACCTGAGGGGGCATGTGCCAAATGAAGTTTCACAGACATGCTCTGGAATGTTGGGCTGCTGGGACTCAGTGCCTCCAGGCCCAGAGATGAGCATGTGGGTTCAGGTCCAAACACGAGTGCCTCTTTATCTAGAGAAGAAAGGATTGGCAGCGGCGGGGGAGGGGATAAGGAAGGTGAATCCTGAGGGCATGAATGGATGTGGGACTTGGGGTGGGGAATATCATGGAGGCAGCTGGGCCGGACAATGACCTCTCACCAGTGCAGCCTCTTTCTTGGAGATGACCTCCAGGTAAGAAGCAAGTTCAAGAAAAGGCACAAGAAACATGGTTACACATGCCTCATCTTGGAATTCCCTCTAGAGCTTGCAAAGAGTACCTCGTTTCTTTTTCAAAACTCTGGCAGGCCAGTAGGCAGGACTGTCATTCCTGGTTCTTGGGTGCTGCACAGAGGGAGGTTCAGAGGTGACCCCAGTGCAGTGCTCTTACTGTCCAATCTGGGCTGTTCTCACTGCCTAAGGCCACAGCGGCCAGTGTCACAGCGGTCACACATGCTTCCAAAAGGCTTAGATTTGGGGCCATGGTTGGTGTTTCATATGGAGTTTAAAGAAACTGGCATGGATAAGAGAATGTGGTTGACTCAAATCAGCCTTGAAAATGACCCTAAGAGAATCCTGTTCAGGTTGCAAAGACAATGAGGTACCTATCTTGAACACACAAACCTCCTCCAAGGAAAGGCGTCTTTCTGAGACATCTGAAAAAACAGCAGGGAAGGGAGACTTTTGAGCACGGGTGAACATGCAGAAAGGGAGTTCATTTTCCTTCCAGCTTCTCTGTAGACACTTAATGGTAGATAAGGATGAGAGCTCAGATTCCAGGCCTCTCCTGGTGCCGGAGACGCATGTGAGGTTCTGCTGTCTGTGCGGTTTGTGGTGGGTGACACCGATGAACTAGAACTAGCCAGCACAGTGTTGGTGTTTGTTACTTGAGAGAGGCGAGAAGAAAGGGGAGGACGCAAAATCTTGGTCCAAGTATGTAGATGTCCTTGAAATCAGTGAGGGTCCTGTTCTAGCCTAGTTCGCTGGCTTCCGGTGCTAGGAAAAACCTTACTCAGCTAGGAACAAAGCTGTCTCACAGGCTTGTCCTAAGACCAGACATCCAGAGTCCTGGGAGAAATCATTCCTTTCCTCATGTCACTGTCTTCCCAGCTCTGGCCAGAGGTGGCTTTGCTTTTAGGTCTTGTTGGTCAGAACCCGCAATGCTGTGTGGGCTACAGGCATGGCATCAGTGGGCATCATTTTGGGTTCATGGCATCTTACCGACTCAGGCAGGGAATGAGCTCTGAACCGTGTTTACAGCTTTTGGTTCTAGATTGCTGGGTGTCTTAGTTAGGGTTTCCATTGCTGTGAAGACACACCATGACCAAGGCAACTCTTAAAAAGGAAAACATATTGGGGCTGGTTTACAGTTTCAGAGCTTTAGTCCATTATCATCATGGTGGGAAGCATGGCAGTGTCTAGGCAGACATTCTGGAGAAGGAGCTGAGGGGTCTACATTTTGATCCACAAACAGCAGAAGGGGACTGTGTCTCACAGTGGGCATAGCTTGAGCACATATAACCTCAAAGCCCACCTCCACAGTGACACACTTTCTGCAACAAGACTACACCACCTCCTAATGGTGCCCATCCCTAAGGGCCAAGAATTCAAACACACAAATCTATGGGGGCCATACCTATTCAAACTACCACACTGGGAAAAGTGTGCCTGGAACCTCTCCTGGGGCTCTCGTTTTTAACCAGGCTACACTGGAGTTATGCAGACTACAGTGAAGCATGGGGGCGCGTTGGGCACCAATGAGGATCCTCAGCACATGCTGCTCCATGTTCCATGAGCTGGAGAGTGCTCTGGGAGGACACATTGGGCATGCACGTGGCTATTAATAAAACAGAGCCCTGATTTCCATCCCTCTAGTGCTCCCTCTGGAACCCATGAGAAGTGCGGGGTGGGGAGGGGCCAAGGATGCTGGCATTCCTGGGTCCCTAGCAGAAATAATCTCTAACAGCCCCCAAACCTTACCCTCAACCTAGAATGGTTATTAACATATTAATTAATATTTAAAAACTCATTATGCCTTGATGATGGCTTTCTTAATCTGCTTTTATATTAATCGCAGCCACCAAGGAGCAATAACCATACTTACGTGGCAAAATGGAGTCATTCTACTTAATTACCGAGGAGGTTTTACAGGCAGTCTTCAAAGCTCGCAAACAATCAGGGGGCTGATGGGATGTCTTCCTTTTAGAGTCTCTGCTAAATTGGATGCTCTGACAGTTGGAGGTTCTCTCTTGTATTGAGATGACGTCTCTCTACCCACACCCCTATTCCTCGTTGTGCCAGCCTGCAATCCCTGGTCTTCTCAGTTATCAGCCTGAGGAGGTGGCCTGGATTCTAACTCCCAACCTGAACCTTGGCCAGCCACCCACAGAGGCAACACAAAGTGAGTTCCTGGCCCCAGAGACCTTCTCTTCTCTTCTGTGAGGCTCTGCTTCTGAGCCTGGACCTGAAACTCTGGAGTTGTCCTGGCAGCTTTAGTCCTCCAGGTCCTGTTCAGCTACCTGGGGGCTGTTCCTGCCAGCTGCCTGGTGCCTGCAGGCTTCATGTTTCCTCCAAACAATACCTAGCTCTAAAGGGGGGTTACATTGCCTCTGGCCACCAGCTCTGCCTCCTGCCCTGGGGTCCATAATAGAAGCAGAGGCAACTCAAGTTCAGCCTATTGGGACCACTGTGATGGGTCAGACAAGCCTTCCTTCCTGACAGGTCTTTATCCTTGGTCCCTTGGAGGATTTAGGACTTCTGTCACATCTAGAGAGGCAACCTGCGCAGAGCGATGGCCCTGGTGGCCTTTTGCCTCACCTGTCTCCTGCAGCAACATGGATACTGGTGCTCACAGTGACTTCCAGGCCTCAGGTGAGTCAGGAGCATATGCCAAGGCCAGGTTCCAGAGGACCTAGTATGCCGTCTGTCCAGAAGGCCAGCCGAGAGCGCTTGTCAGCATCTGGGAAATGTTCACACTCCTGGCCCTCCCTTCTGAACCTGGGCACAAAAGAAAGCCCTTTTGGGGTGGGGGCAGAAACAGAGTCAAATGATGTCCAGAGATGAAATCAGCTTCCGGTGCCCTAGAAATTATGGTGAAGTGACAGGGGGGAAATTGGTGACTCCCTCCCAGGGAGCTCATTCATCACCCATGCAGGGATGGCCAGAACCATTCAGAGCAGCTGTAGCCCTAGTGGGACAACACAGCCATCAGGGTGGGGCACAAAGAGCCATCAGCTGCCAAGCAGTGCTGTGAAGCCTGACCTGGACAGCTGGCATTGCAGGCTTGCATCAGGACCCAGGACCCAGGGTGGATGTGAGGACTAATCTTCATTGATTTAGAGTCACTATAGAAACACACCTCTGGGCATATCTATTTGGGTGTTTCCGGAAAGATTTAACTGAGGAGGGAAAACTGAATACCCTTGGATTTGGGCTGAGTTTGACTAAGAAGGATAAAGAGAGAGGCTGAGGAAATGGCTCAGTGGGGGTAGGGAAGAAGACATCCTGTCCTGGGGTGATATGTATATCTGGTGTGGGGCTACTCATTCAGGAGACACCTGCTTAATGATCAGCCTGGATGGAGACTCAGATAAAGGAATGAGAGCAGAACCCTGGTGAAGCTCCGCCGCCCCTGCAGGGCTCCTACGCGTTGCTCTGGGCAGTGGTCTAGAAATAGTGGAAGAAGAGGTCAAGGTGATGAGCCCAGGGCATTCTCACAGTTGACTCAGTGTTCCCAGGCTTTGAAGAGGCCCTGGGGACAGGGATGTTGGATTCAAAGAGGTCAGGGGTAGGTCAGGTACCAGAGGCTCAGAACAGATACGAGCGTGCAGCTTGGATTGTTAGACCGTTGTGTTTGTTTTATTTGTTTTTGTCATGTCTGGCCTAGAACCCAGAGCTTCAGACACGCTATCCCCCTCTGCTGTGAAGCTGCGGCCCTGCTTGTTGGTGTCAGTTATGAATTTCCTCTTCTCCTGGCATCCTGAGCTTCCTATTCCACTGTGGGGTAACGTGACAGACCCTGGCCAAGGCACCATGAGCAGAAGTGCCATGGGCCAATTCCAGGTGGAACATTTACTCTCTGACTTGAAGCCCTCCATGTGTCATGTCTGCTGCCTTCCCTTTGCCGTGGCCACTACCAATGTGGCAGATCCGGGCTGCTTCATCAGCCAGACCTGAGATGAAGTCAATAATATGCCCTACCCAAAGCTGACTCATGATGATGAATAACATGAGCAAGAAATTAACCTCTGAATGATATACCCGAGTGCTTGTCATCACGGCATGACCTGGACTATATGTGGCTGTCACCAACTTTACAGCCAGAGGTGTGGACAAGGTTCTAAGGGGCAGCACCTCTGTGAGCGCCAGGTGCTGGCCCAGCCACCTGGGCAACACAAGTGATAAACAAAGGGTAGCATGCAAGGCTGAGGCCTTTCCCTTGTACCATGAGGGCCACAAGCCCCCACTGCAGGTGGCTGCCTTCTTAGAAAGGAGGAAGTAAGATAAGATAAAACAGAGTAGATAGGTAAAGTATTCTCTTTGCAAACACAAAGTTCAATCCTCATACCCATGCTAAAAATAAATAAATAAATAAATAAATGAATCTCAGGGCTGGGGAGGCAGAGACAAAGATCACTGGGGCTCACTGGCCAGCTAACCCAGGCTAGTTAGGAACTTCCAAGCCAGTGAGAGATCACACTTCAAACGAATAAAAACGTGAATGGCATTGACCTCTGGTTCCCAGTTGTAGAATTCTGACACTGACCTATACCTACATGTACCTGCACACACACACACACGCACACACACACACACACACGAAGAAACAGTCCTCAAGGAAAGATTGGGTTCTTAAAGGAAGTATTTATGCACAAGATGCTGAGTTAGTTTTGAACTAGGGAAGGTACATGCTGCACCCTCTTAGCCGGGAAGATCTCTTTCTTCATAGGGCTTTACAGGCATATGAATACAAGAGCAAGATGAGATGAGTTATAGAAAAGAGAGGCCCACAATCTTGCAAAACTGGATGTGTGGAATCTCACAATGTTGTGTTTGCTGAATTCAGGTGGGTCTGACTCCCATCTATTTCTGACTGTCTCTTACTAACCCCAGATAGTTCATATTCAGCCAAGTGCTAGGCCCATGGAGGAGGAGCTCAAGATCTTGTGCCTGGTCCAAAAATGTGACAGCAAGAGAGAGATAGCTGGTCCAGGGGGTGGGAAAGACAGGAGGAGCTCCCTTTTATGAGGCCATCAAGTTCTTTGTTCCACAAGTAGAGACTGGGAAGAAATGAGACAGCTCTTCAGAGCCACAGAGCCTCAGGGTGGACACAGGGCCTTTCTGCTCAGCACACCCTCGTTTCTCTGGGAGTCTGCCTCAGAACACCACCCATCATCTGCTACCATCTCCCACACCAGAAGTCCAGGTCAGTCTTGACTTCTCTTTCCATATACAGCACTCACATTCAGGAACCAGGAACTAGAATGTCCAGGGTCCTGCTTTGTCACCATGTCAAGTCCCCAGGAAGGTAAAATTAGCACCGATGGCCTCAACACTGTTGTCACTCTTCTCCCAGTTTAGCTTCCCACCCCAGCAAAGTTCCTATGGGTTCACTGTGTCCTGAGCAGAAGGGCCACACATTCTCTGTAGCACTAGCTGCTCCTTCCTTTGGTTCCCAGCTCCCCACTGTCATCACTGTGGCCACGCCTGTGAAAATTGTCCGGGGACGGAATACCTCACCTGGCACTTGGCAGGACACCGCCTGCTTTCTGCCAGGATGAAACAGATACCAGCTCTAACAAAGGATTCTGCAAAGGAAGCTGGCATCTACCTCAAGCTGAAGATCAGGTACTAGCATGGGAGTCACTGAATCTGCAGAAGTTGCAGTCAGCAGCCACCTCGTCCATTCAGCGTAGCCCACAGGGCCCTGCTGACTCTCCGCCTTCTTCTGCACAAGCCTTCCTTGATCCCTCCTGTTGTGGTACCATGAGCTACAATCCCTGAGGTTCTCCTTAGCCTATGCTCTTGAAGTGATTGCAGAGTAGATTTTCCTGACTGCCTCCCACAGGTTGCTAACACGGTGAAGTCCAAGATAATGTCCTTTCAGCATCTTTTTTTCTTCATCAGAGGCCTTGGCGCAAATGTTCGGCACATATTTGTGTAAGGAAGCAAGAGAGATGAAAGTAGAATGGCCTCTCCCCTGGGCCAGGCCCTCGGTACATGGTCTTCCATTTACAGAATGCTGCCTGGCCTTTAATAATGCTATCATAGATACAGCAGTTTCATGCCTGCTGTTAGGCGCCAGTTCTGAATGATGTTAAGACTGGATATGGAGAGGGCCAACAGTGGGATTTTAAACTGTAGATGGCAGAGTGAAACTTGAGAGGTCACAGGCCTCTCAGCCTCCTGCACTAGCCTTCCCACATAAGAGTGAGAAGTTTGATGCAGGAATCAAGCCCACATGGCCTCCTGCCCTAGGTAGAAGACTCTGGCTTCTCCTCTTTAGGCTCATCTATCCAGCCTAGGAACTCTGCACCAGCTCCACAGGAGGAAACTGCATCTCAGCTCCACCAAGACTTAATCTGCTCCTCACTGTAAATGTCTCCATTGAAAGAAGTGTGCCTGAGAAAATTGGCCTCACAGGAGAAACCATGGGCATGCCTACAAGCCTGGGCTCTGACCTCATCCTTTTTTGAAGTTGAGCGTGTGAGGTAGAGAAAGAGAGAGGTTTGGAGAGAGAACATTAGTCTGGGGACAGTCTCCAGGTGGACCTTTCTGCTTGTACCTATTTGGAAGCTGTCCAACCTAAGAGGTCTTGCCAGGCAGGGACAAGGCAGCTCCATGGGCCCGTGAGAACTGTGAGATCCTAGGAGCTGGGAGGAGGATGGAAGTAGCACCTGGGGAGGGCCTTGACTTATAGGATCCTATTAGTGGGACAGCACAACCTTGGGAATAGGACATCACAGAGCTCCTGTTTCCAGGGTCATCCATCAACCATGATACTTAATCCCACTGAGATCAGGTTTCCTTTTACATCATAGAAAGAAACAAGGCCATATATTAATATCCAAACCTACAAATATGAACTACTACTCCCATATCCATGAGGGGCATGTCCTAAGACTGCCCAGCAGTTACCTGACACCTTGAACCAAGCCTACATATATGTATTACTTTCCCCATGTGTCCCACAGTATGGGCACACTGTTCCAGAGTCACTCTATCCTTCCAAGTTTGGTGCCCTGGTGTCTCTTTTGCGTCACTGCTTTGGACCACTGTCTGGTAAATGAGGGTCATTTCAACACAGGCTTTTTGATAGCAGACAATCTATTAACCAACACAGCTAGTAAAAGACTGATGGGCAGGTAGTGTGCACAATGTGACTACATTGAACAAAGAGATAATTCATTAATTCATGCTCTAGTTGGAACAGCAGAATGTTATGGATGTGAAATCTTCATTGGCCTCTTGACTGGGTTAGAATCGACTGTGGAAGCACAGTGTGTGTGTGTGTGTGTGTGTGTGTGTGTGTGTGTGTGTGTGTGTGCTTCCAGAAAAATTTACGTGAGTAAGGAAGACCCACTCTGAAGGTTGAAACACTGTACCATGGATTGGGGTCCTGGACTGAAGAGCAAGGAAAAAGCAAGCTGAGTACCACACCCACTTCCTGATTGTGGATACGACTTGAACAGTCACCTCAGGCCTCAGGCCTCGAGCTCCTATTGCTGAAGACAAAGTAGCCCTGGCTGTCACACCTTCTCTGTCATGATAGACAGCATCCTCAGACCATGAGCCAAAATAAGAGCCATTCCTTGATTAAGTTGTTCTTGTCAGGAATGTCGTCACAACCAAAGGAAAAGTAACTAACAGAGCGTGTGATTTCACATGCTACTTAAAACAGCTGCAGCTTAAAACCTGTGAATTGTGGCTGAAGAGATGGACAAGCAGTTAAGAGCAGTGGCTGTTCTTTCAGAAAACCAGGGTTCAGTTCCCAGCACCCCACATGGTGGCTCCCAATCCTCTGTAGCTCTTGTTCCAGAGGATCATCTGCCCTTTTCTGGCCTCTATGGGCATTGAATGGATGTGGTGCGCAGATATGCATGCAGGCGAAAGACCCAGACACAGAGAGTTTTTTTGGGGGAAAAAAACCCTATAAATTGTATTTCTGGAATATTCCATGTAATATTTTCTGGCCACGAGTATTAGAAACCACGGGAAGGGAAAGCATGACTGAAAAAGAGACTACTGCATGGTTAAGGCTCTGCAGTTTTGCTCTCTGGGTCTGGGGATCACCTCCACTCCTTAGAAGCTGTGTGCCCTGGACAGGCTACATGACCTTTCTATACCTTGACTTGTAAAATGTGGGGGGGTGGGGGCTTTGGCCACTACGTCATACAGCTCTAAGGGTGAACGGAGTTAAAGGTACAAAGCTTTTCCAGTGGTGCTGGAAGATATTAAGTACCATAGAAATGAGTCCTTTTATTTTTATATGATTGCCTGGAAGCTCTAAAGAAGAAAGGGGATTGGAATAGGCTGCATGGAAGAAGGAGCCATGCGCTGGGGCTTTGAAGGATTAATATAATTCCCCGTGGAGGGGAAGAGAGAGAAGGATATTCAAAGCGGAGGACACAGCTTGAGTGGGTAATTAGGTTGTCCTCTGGGGGAAATGAGGAGGGGTGTGAAGTGATTGGGGCTGCCAGTGAGGAAGGGGATTGTTGTGGGAGATGAGACCAACCTGGGGTGCTGCCCTTGTGGTGTGGCTAAGAAGCTTCCAGAAGGTTGATGCCAGGGTCCAGGCATGGCTAGAACTGTGTGTGTGGAGGGGAAAATGCAGGTGGGAATTTTTCAAGTAAAAAGGAGGAACAGATGCATAGGAGCTGGCTATGAGGTCACCCTTAGGATTATGGAAGGCAGGGGTGTCCAAGTATGAGAAACAAACACAGCCTTCTAGCTGTGACAAGGAATCTTCTGAGTGCCCGAGGCCTGGCCGTTCTTTCTTCTCTTTTCCCAACAGAATTCTACAAAGCCTGGCCATTCCCCTGGTGCTTGGCTTTTACCTGTTGTGGTCCCACACTCTTCTGATCTGGTTTTGGCCAGAGCTGAGGAGGAAGCCTATGGTCTAAGTTCAGTCTTTTCCCCAATAACCTTCTGAGGGCTTGGTTCAGTGAATGCACATGCATTGACCCCACAGTGAGTGCCCGAGGCAGCTCTTGCTCACCTCCTGTCCCATCATGCTCTCCCAGAAACATGCTTTGCCTTCTTCATCTCCCAAATACCTGCTACTGTCAGCTCTTCAGGTGGTTCAGGGAAAGCTGGATTTGTTTGGCTGTGTTCTTTTTTTCTTTAGTGCTAGAATAGAACTCATGCTTGGCAGGTGTTCTACCACTGAGGCCTACCCCCAGCTCCCTAAAAGTCAGATGTGCATAGTAACTACACCAGTATTTATCAAGCATATACAGTATGCCAGGAGCATTACAGATAAGAGGAGGCGGGGTTACTGTGTGACCTTAAGCAAGTCACTTAATCTTCCCAGGATACCTACCTCACAACCTTTTAGTGAGGATTAAATGAGTAGACATAAAGGTTTTTAAAAATCACTCTTGATGATCTAGCAAATATTAAAAATAACCATGCTCTCATTAGCACAACTTAACAAATTCTTGTTTATTCCCTTTTCCAGGCTTGGAAATGGTCTCTGGGAGGCAATGTGGGTTTGGGGAGTCACATCAGTGATTAAAGGAAAGAAAGAGGCAATAGCTGGGTCTCACTTCAGAATTCACTTTCCTCACCCCAGATAAACTGTTCCACGTTATGGCTTCTCTGGACACAATCTCCTGGAATCTGCCCTTCTCTAAGTGAAATTGTTGCAATTCTCCCCGTGGTTGGCCTCTAATGGGACAATGAAATTATGTCAGCTATTTTTCTTTTCCCATACCTCAGGGGAAGCAAGAGTCATTGACTCCTGAAAGAAGTCGTCACATGGCATGCGACACTGGACTTGTAGGGAACTGATCTTGAAACCCAAGACAGGACCAAAGAGAGTTGCAGAAGGACACTGGGAAGGCATGTGGCCCACTTTGTTGTCCAGAGGTTGCCTGGATGGGTGGGGACACTGAAAAGGCCCAGTTGTTAGGGTCACAGCATAGTCCATGGGGCCCAAGTTTTTCAAAGTAGCCTTCAAGATCCAAGGGGCCCAAGTCTTAGGACCTCCAAAGGGACCAAGGATGGTGATGAGGGGCCAGCTCTAGCTCCTCTGCTGTGTGAATACCTGAAACACAGATTCTCCAAGTTTGGCCAAAGGCAAGACAGATTGGGAGCCTTGTTTTCCAAGATTATAAAATGGGATGCATAGCTCACCCAACTGATTTCTAAGGGCCTGCTCTCCCCTCCAAGGTAGTCTGGCCTGGAGAAACGAGCCCTGGGAATTAGAGCCCCAGCTTCCTACCCACCTTGGCCTCTGGCCTGCTCTGAAGTTGGAGCATTTCACTCCATTTCTGAGGGCTTTGGTTTTTCCAGTTGGAGAAGGAAGGATGAATGGCTACAGGCAGGTGAGGGGCTTTGCAAATGCCTGTGTGTCCTGAAGGAAGGACACCTGCTGAGGGGCATCTGGCTTGTCCAGAGAAGGCTCTCAAGGAGTTTGTGTCAAGGTGTGTTGCTGCCTGTCATCTCAGGGCAGTCTTGTGACATTGGTGTGACATATTTGCAGCAGAACAGGGTGCCCTGACTTACAGAAACAGCTTCAGCTAAGCATACATTTGGGGACCTTTGAGTATTCCTGAGCACGGAAGGAAAGTACCTTGATTCCCAGAGGAACTCCACTTGGAATCCCTTCACTTTCCTCCAGCTTTTATAAATTGCTTGAAAAGAAGCAACCAGAGACTGTCCTGGTCCCCCGCTGTTGGAGGTGTGCATTTGCATATGGAAACACCCTTCTATTCCTTGGAACAATTCCCCCAAAGGAGCTGCTTAACAAGGGGCTAGCCGCCCTGGTATGCCTTTTGAAGAGCTTCTGCCTTGCCTAAAGTCACAGGCAGCACCAAGAAAGTCCAGTCGGGGCCAGTGAGAGCAGCAAGGAGGACTAAGCAGGAGCAGGGATGGGCACGGAGGGGAGGGGACCCTGTGGAGAAATCTTCACCCCTGAGCAGGATAATTTAGGCTCATAACAAGTTCCCGCCCTTGGTGTTGCAGCGCCTCCTATAAAGAAAGCCTGGCAGGCCTGTGGCTGTTCCCAAGTCAGCCGGCGAGGATCCCACAGTCACCAGGGGGCAGAGCGCGGGTTCATCCCGGTCCACTGCGCGCCGCCCTCCGCCCTCAGAGCGCACATCTTTCTAATGGGATAAGGCGTCACACAGGTCAGGGAACAATTTATTATTCTGCTAGCTGGAGCCAAGTTTCTCTTTGAAAAATGGTTACTCCCGGAGTCGGCAATTACTTCAAAATAAATTTACCAAAGACAAAATTGTGCCTCTTGGGTCAGTAAACGACTTGCCTGTTTGGGGCTGAGCAGACAAGGTGTTTATTAAGGACCGCCTTCGTTTCCTGTGCAGGTTTTTCAGTTTGAATAATTGTCCAATTAAATATAATTTGGAAGTCGGTGCTAACCCAGTGGCTAGATTGCAAGAGGAAGAATCACTCGGAGGCGTGCATTAATAAATCCCGCGGAGCCCCATCTCTCCCCAAACCCCTCCTTTGGTTTAATTTTGAGAATTTTTTTTGTCTTCCCACAGCCTATAGCTTCCGTTTGGAAATGAGCTTCTTTTCCCTTAAGGATTCCTAGGCTTCCATCTGTCTGTCTTCTCCTCTCCAGCAAACATCTGCACTGGGTTTCCACAAAGGGTTTCTCCAGCCGGGACCTCACACTGGTACTGGGACTAAGCCCATTCTTTTATGGGCTTCATACTTGTGGGTTCTTTCTTTTGTTCGTCCATCCATTCAGTTAACAAACACCTATAAGGTTTTTGTTTTGTTTTTTTCCTGGGAGCCAGGCCTTGGACTGGATCAGGAGAAAAATCAGATATAGCCCTGTTTTGCAAAGATAGACCAATGGGAGGACATATAAAAAAGCCATTGACCTGCAGGCCAGCCCTTCACTATTTCACACAGGAAACTGGGGTGCTGCAGGTGGAAAGAGAATCATGTAGGGAGTAATTGGGGGGCAGGACTGTTTGCATATTAACTGCCATACCTAACTCCCCAGGCACAGGTACCTGGATCTCTACAAGACACTTCATCCTCCTGGACATGATTTATGGAGGGCAGCTAAAGGATCAGAACATTTATATGATGCTCTCCTGGCTAGCCAGCTGGGTCCCATGAGACGAAACACCATCACAGTAGGTATCTCCCTGGTACACAGTGATCACTGTCCTGGACTTAGAAGCCATCTGTCCTGCATGAAAAGCAGGTAGAGTCAATGTCCAGGCCAAGCCTCAGGCCTAGGGAAGGGCCTGGACCCACTCTCTAGTGCCGGAGTCCACTCTGGACAGTCTGTGTGGCACCTTCTGCCTGGAGGCTGATACACTGGAGTGACCAGCATCCCTTGATTGTGTCATAGTCACTCACTCATTAAATAACTATCTATGGAGCCCCTGCTTGTACTCAATGCTGTTCTAAGTTCTGACGATGACAAGGGGCACAGATCCCTGCTGATATGAAGACCTTTTGTGCTTTCTGCATTTCTTGAGACAGAGCCTCACTCTATAGCCCAGACTAGCCTGGAACTCAATATGTAGTTCAGGTGGCCTCCAGCTCATAGCAATCCTCCTTCCTCAGCCTCCCAAGTACTGGGATTATAAAGATTAGTCATCACACCAACCCAGTATGGAGTTTTCTGAGGAAGACAGAAAACACAAGCAAGAAAACACAGCAATTAGAGCTATTCAGATGAACGAGGCAGGTCTCTTAGGGAGTACAGTGGATGTGGGGGGATTTTAAGTAAAGTGGCTAGTATTGCTGTCACCAAGTAGTTGGCATTTGAGAGGAGACTTGAAGTAGCCCAGACAGAGAATGAGCCCAGGGACCATGCTCAGGAGGGCTTTGGATCTCGGGTTAGAGTATGCAAGAATGTGTGTGTAAGTGTGTGTGTTATTCAGCAAAGAGGTTAGGGCTGGGAAGAACAAGACAAGTGTGAGTCACAGAAGAGGAGGTACAGTACACACTGGAAGTGAACGGGAAGAGGGGACTTCCAGGTTCCTCTCTAGACTGTATGCTCAAGTCCCTGCAGCCCCAAGCCTCTCTACAGGCCCACAGTGACCTCCCCTGGCTCCTCTGAGGAAAGTGCTGGCTCCCAGGCAGCACTGTGGAGTCCTGCGGGAAGGAGGCATAGAGCAGGTGCTGAGGAGGAGGAAGGGGCCCAGCAGGCTGGGCTCCTCTGACTGTCCTTCCCCCATTCTTTCTCATCCTCACAGAGAAGGAAGGAACAGCACTTGTCCGCCCATATTCACAGCCATGGAGGTGATCCAGGTTGAAAGAAAATCAATAAGATGTGTCCATTTATGTGGCACAAAGGAAGAAAGGTCTGCAGACAGAAATAGGCCGGGATTCACACGTAGGCGACTTAATAAGACTTTTCCCCCAGTTTGAAGAGGACGGTAATTTAGATTTGCCTTTGAACGTCTCCTTTTTGTGCCTCAATAACTCAGGATCAGCCTGCTTAGGAAGCAAGGGAAGAGAGATTGGCCGCCTTCTTAGAAGACAAGCCCGTTTGGGAAGGCCGTTAACTCGCAGAAGTTCAAACACAGGCCTTGAGAAAAGATGAAAGTGCCGAGTCAGCACATCCTCGGCCCATTGATCACGATTGAGGCCTGAGCCTGGCGCATTTGGGCTGAAGCGGGACAATGAGAACAAGGCCAGACTGCCAGGAGGCCTCCTCTGAGCTTCTGTGGAGCAGGAGATGCTCATTACTAGCAGCAGAGCTTAGTGACCAGGTGGGGACAAGCGGCAGCTAGGCCCAGTGTGCAGACTGTGGGCCTTACAGCATACATACCAAGGCCCAGGAGGCAAGCAGGTCCCTTCCTCACTCAGGCTGTGGCCCACAGGACCCAGGCTGCTCTCCCGCCCAAGCCTGGCCCATGACTAGACCTAGTTCATTTCTGAAGCCCAAGGATTTGTGAACAGTAAGTCTGGGTTGAGTTCTCTCACAGGATTTACTGAGAAAGTGGCCAGTAAGTAAGATGGGGTGTAGCCTAGCCAGACTTGGGTGAGCCATCCATTTTGGTGCTGCCTAAGGGACTCTTTCACCTGGACTGTCCACCCTGACAGGAAATGCTAGAGTCCTGGGGTAGTTTCTGGAAGCTGAGTGGGTTCTTACTATAGAAAAAGCCATGTTAGGCTTCTATCCCTATCCTTCTCCACAGACTCAATTCAAATATCTCTGTAGTCATTTTCTCATGAGAGATATAGTGGCACACACACCTGATAGCTCAGAACTTAGCAAGTAGATCAGGAGTTCAAGACGCATAGAGTTTGAGGCCAGCCTACATGAGACAGCCTGACCTACATGAGACACCCTCTCTTTTTAAATCCACAAGCAAAAGAAAAACAGTGTCCTCAGCCATGTCTTTTCTGATCAAAGCCCTCTCAACACTGACATTTTGCTGACACCCTCTAGCTGCAAGCTCCTGTAGAGCAGGCATTCTGCCTGTAGCATATACATGGAGCCTGGCACAGTGGGTGCTATCACAATCTTCATGGCTTCTCCTTCCCTAGCCTCATGGCATGAAGGCAAGGACATCTGGGGTCAGATAGGCAGAGGTCATATGTGTTTGGCCACTCATGTCATGTGGGCTATAGCCTCAGTTCAGGGCTCTTCTATCTTGGTGCCAATAGTCACATAAGGGTCTGCCAGAGCAGAGGCTGGGCTGGAAGTTGGCGTCAGTAGACTTTATCTCAAAGCCCAGTTACATTTGTGTCTCCATCGTTCTCCTTCCCAGTTTCCTCTATGCCACTTTCTGCCTGGAATGACAGCCCAGCTGTGGAAGTTAAACCCAGGTAGTAGACATTGAGGTAAGGTGAAAGCGTAAAATCCGCACAACATTCCTATATCCAAAAGAGAATGTAAAATATCATACTAAAACAGGGTTGTGTCTGAATTCAATCCCCTGCAAAGCAAAAAGAAGGTGTATAGATCCTGTTATAACTTGGATACCAAGTAACTCTGCAAAGGCTCCTGTACTGAAGGCTGGGTCATCCAGGCAAGTAGCATTCTGAGGGGAAACTTTTGGGGTGTAATCTATGACTTCATCAGTGGATCAGTCCTGTGACACATCCCATCAATGCCTTCATGATATGATGGCTTCCTTAGAAGATGTAGGAAGTAGGAGGTAGTCAACATGAAAGCAGATACACTAAACTGAAGGGAAAGTGGGGAAGAGCCTTGAACTCATCTGCACAGGAGACAACTTCCTGCACAGAACACCAACAGCACAGGCTCTAAGATCAACAATCAATAAATGGGACCTCATGAAACCGAAAAGCTTCTGTAAGTCAAAGGACACTGTCAATAGGACAAAACAGCAGCCTACAGACTGGGAAAAGATCTTCACCAACCCTACATCTGACAAAGGGCTAATATCCAACGAGGTGTGTGTGTGTGTGTGTGTGTGTGTGTGTGTAAAATTCAGGAAATTAGACAGCAACAAACCAATTTAAAAAATGGGGTACAGAGCTAAACAGAATTCTCCACAGAGGAATTTCAAATGGCTGAGAAACACTTAAAGAACTGTTCAATACCCTTAGTCCTCAGGGAAATGCAAATCAAAATGACTCTGAGATTCCATCTTACACCTGTCGGAATGGCTAAGATCAAAAACTCAAGTGACAGCTCATGCTGGTGAGGATGTGGAGCAAGGGAAACACTTCTCCATTGATGATGGGCATGCAAACTTGTACAACCACTTTAGAAATCAATTTGGTAGTTTCTCAGAAAATTGGAAATAGCTCTACCTCAAGACCCAGCTATACCATTCCTGGGCACATACCCAAAAGATGCTCCACCATACTGCAAGGACACTTGCTCAACTATGTTCAAAGCAGTTTAACTTGTAATAGCCAGAATCTGGAAACAACCTAAATGTCACTACACCAAAGAATGGATAAAGAAAATATGTTACATTTATACAATGGAATATTATCCATCTATTAAAAGCAACGACATCATGAAATTTTCAGGCAAATGGATAAAACTAGAAAAGATCATCCTGAGTGAGGTGACCCAGAAAGACACACATGGTATGTACTCACTTATAAGTCGATTTTAGACATAAAGTACAGGTTAACCATGTTACAATCCACAGACCCAAAGAAGCTAAGTAACAAATAGGGCCCAAGGGAGGATGCGTGAATCACACTGAGAAGGGGAAATAGAACAGACATCAGAGGTGGATGGAGGGAAGGAACTGAGTGAGAGAGGGGCTTAATTTAGTTTAGGGTCTTAGAGGGAGAGCCTCTAGAATGATGGTGTGGGAGACACAGCCTGGGGCAAGGGCAGGAGGCTCCACACACAGGAAGCTGTGAAAAGGAACAGGAAGCAGGATGAGGTTATAAACCTTCACAGCTCACTCCCAGTACTTGCTTCTTCCAGCAAATCTGCATTTCCTCAAGGTTCCACTATCTCCCCAAACATCACCACCACCGAGCACCAAATGTAGAAATACAATGAGCTTATGAGAAGATTTCTCATTCAAACCATCATATTGTTAATAGAACAGAAAAGGCCTGGCAATCCATCCTTGGGCTAAGGAAAGGACAGCAGAGTTGCCCACCTGTCTTCTCTGCAGCGTCACTGGCTCACTAACTGAGACTGTCCTTTGGCTGACCTAGCAACTCCCCTCTGAAGCTGTGAGACCCGATCCCTGAAACATCCTCAGGATCACCCTGGCCTGGACCCATGACACCCCAGGCCACCCCAGCAAGAGGCAACAGAGGAGCTAGGGAAGCTGGTGCAGGGGCCAGGAAGCCCTGTGTCACCTGAAGAACTTCAGAAAGGAAGAAGCTAGGAACCAAGAAGGAGGGAGGAACAGTCTGTCCGGGGGCTAGGAGCTCCGAATGACTTTGGGATCTGAAGTCTGGAGGAGTAGGGTCCCATGAAAAAAAACTGAAAATTCCAGGTGATTCTGGTAAGAGCGTGGGGAAAAGAGTTAAGGACAGCCTGAGGGTGGGTGCAGGACTCAGGGAGTGGTAGGACTCCTAAATCTGCCCTCAGCTAAAGCCCTGCCAGGGAGTGTGTTAGCAAGGCATGTGGGCCCTAGCCTCTCTGCCACTCAGCTGTTCCAGGACACCTGTTGGCATCCCTTTACTCCTCCAAGCCTTGCCAGCAGAGTACAGCATTGTGGCCTTAGAAAAGCCACCCTGAGGATGGACTCCAGACATTCATAGAAGCCTGGGGCTCCCTCGAAGCCTTGACCTTCTCATCTGTACCATCCTTTGGGGGCCCTGGACATTGCCTGTTCATCCGGGAGATGATGGTACAGCTTTTGCCCCTTGGAGGGTGGAGGCTCCAGCATCTCAGCTCACAGGGCTGACCCCAAAAGCTCCTGGTTTGCTTGTGGGCTGGGGGTGGGAGATGAAAGCTGTTCCCCCCACACACACACACGTTCCTCCTCAGCCTCCAGGCCAAGTCTCTTCACCTCTCCCCCTCTCCTTTGCAGCACTGTAAGAATTATTATTTTTTAAATCCTCATTGGAATGCTAATTTTGATTTTGAGTGTCTGTCATGGGCTCTTTGAAGTTTTTCAGACAAAATAAGTATCTCCTTAACAGAGAGGATTAGTGCCTACTTGTTTAGAACCCTCTGCCTGAGAGTGACAAGCAATTTCAGAATCTGTGGGGTTTAGGGAGGCTGCAGGAAGAGGGGCTGCCTCCCTCCCTGTGGTCAGCTTTCCATAAATGGCTTAATGGGGTTAGAGTTTAACCCCTCAAACAGGGATCAGCGCCCCCAGCTTGAAAGCCAATGAGCGGCAAGGCAGAGCTTGCTATTTAAATCCAGCAGGGCTTGGTTAGAACTCTTTTATTCTCTTAAGTTTAAAGAAAACAAACCCATTTCCCTCGCAGGATTTAGGACCCACTTCAGCCATCTGCCCCTGTAGCCTCTGCCTCAAAACACAGCCTTCCAGCCTTTGCTCTGTAGGTAATTCATAGCCCAGGCTGGGATGTTCCTAGCTTTATGATTCTATTCAATTCAGGAGTGCTAATGGGGCAATTTGTAAAGAAAGAAATATAATGAGTTATCACAAAGCCCAGCAAGGACTCGACAAACCGGGCACTTCCCATCCATCAAGCATCCTAGCGTGGTCGGAGACCAGCAGGGCCAGAAATCTTGTGAGGCCACTGGGAATGCAGCCTCGCCTTGGCATGGATGTACACGTGCATAACTGTGCAGACCACCCCCTGCCTCCTTTGCTTAGTCCCCCAAATGCTGTGGCCCTGGAGGGACAGAACCTCTGGGGACATGGTATAAGGAAGCAAAGGGAAGACTCAAAAGATATATTTGCTAGAGTAAAATGATTATGAGGGCCATCTTTAAACAAACAAAAACTATTAGCACAGCATGTGAGGCTTGTGGAAGCTTGTGGAGTGTGTGTGTATGTGTGTGTGTGTGTGTGTGTGTAAGCACACACATGCATTACAATGTGTTCCAGGGCCCCCACTGCCAGCCATGCTGGGGCTACTTGACTGTGTTTGACTAGTCATTAGGCCTAAGGTCATGCATGATGTTGGGCAGACAGATTCATCCAGTGACATCTTGAAGTCAAACTCCATCCAATCTGGTCCTGGGGTGGGACCATGAGACTTCTGTAGAAAGCAAGGGATGTGCCAAGTCCATTCTGGGAGACAGTGGCCTGTGCACTCAAATGTTAGGCCCACATACAGGCAGGCCCTTCTCATGATCACAGAAAGGGGAAAGAACTGCCAGAGGAGAGTTAAGGGAATGGCAGCCTGTTACTCTGTGTATATATCATGCTCCAGACCCCATTATAGTTGAGGCTGGGAGGGCAACAGGAGACAGCGGAAAGGGGAAAGGTTTAGAGGGCTCATCAAACAAGCCTAGAGAGTAGGCCCTTCAATTCAGCAGCTCAGCCTTCCCATTCTCCCTGGACTCCCGGGACTGGCTCTTCTCTTTTCCTTGCCTGACTTACCCACTGCCTTATGCTAGCTTTGGCCTGGAAGCCTCAAGCAGAGAAGTCGGGGCCGGTCTGAGGAGTGCTGGTTCACACACAGGTGTCTCGAGGCTGAGAATGTGCCTTTTTTCATTTCTGCCTCTCTACTGGATCCTGGTGATCTCACCAACTCCCTCAGAGGTCCCTTACCAGAACTACAGGTAGCAGGAAGGTCCTAAGAGCCATCTGTGGGCAGGTCTTGTGTCTGTGCGAACTGCTGGAGTTCAGTGGGACGTGTTCCAGACAGGTCTCCATCGAGCCCCACCCATTCGGGTGCTGTCCTCTTTCCTTCTGGTTTTGTTGACAAGTTGGGGAGGGATCTCCCCAAAGCCGAGGAAAGTCATCTTGGAGAGTCAGAATAAGCAGGTTCCACTGAGGGGACCTTGTATGGATAATCAATAGCCAGCACAGCTGATACTTCCTGTGCCCCAGGGGTGACTCTGGATGCTGTAATGGATTAACTCATTAACCCTCTCAACAGTACTATGGTGGGATGCTTCTGCTGGCATTCCAAGCTCTCAAAGCAGGGAGGGCGAGGCACAGGAGAGTTATACAGCTTGTTTGAAGTCACCCCACTGGTTCAAGCCCAACTGACCTGTGCAGGAGACACTCTGCCCCCACCAGGTCAAGTGGCAGAGAGGCAGACTCCTGACCACAGAAGCCCTGAGAGGAGCCTGCAGAGACTTGGGGCCACCACTGAGGTTTCCTCTGGAATGACTGAGGGACAAGAAGAGGGCAGTGTATACAGCACATTGATTCCCATTCTGGATGAAGACCCCAAAAGGTGTTGTGTCAACTGAATCCATGCTTACATGTGCCAGTCACAACACCCCAAGCCCCACCTGCGGAATTTCCCGCAAGCCTGCTGGCTGTCCCACAGCTAGGCGCTACTGTATTCATTAAGCTAGGACAGAGACTCAGCAAGACGAGGCAATTTATCCAAGGTCACACAGCTACCAAAAGATTTGGCTCAGTTTCAGAGAACTAGGTCTAGTTTCACAGCTGGGTGCATGGCCCCAGGTGTCAGAGAGCGGCACATGTGGAAGGGAAAAGAGAAGGAGGGGTAGTTAAAACTGCCGTGACAGGCTAGGGAAGGCATAGACGGCCCCCCTGTCACCCAGAACTAGTAGACCAGAAACTAACACCAGCTGGCAGAAGAGTCTCAAGAAGAGAAGCCCACCCTACCACAGGGTGGAGGTCTGTGTGGAGGCAGGGGAATGCAAGGATTGACCTCAGCTCCTGGGTTGTCACTCCTAGCCTCTCCTGAGGGCAATGAAGAGTAAAACCGTGTTGCTACCTACAGCAACAAGGGTGGCTGGCTCAGGCTGAGCCCTTTCTCATTGTGTCAGTCAGCCCTCGGGGGCTCCGTCATTGCTTCATCACTCTCCTCTGCCCCTCGGTGGCTCACCCTGCAGATCTCCACCAGGTCACCACTCCAGGTTCCCCATCCTTCAGATGTCCTGGGAGCGGAAGGGTTACCGCAGATGCCGCTGAGTGGAGGCTGCTGTTCCCCAGCGTTAAGCAGCTTTAGTGTCTCCTACCCCAGTCCTGATTTAAAATTCATAAATGCTAATCCTTCATAATTTACGGTTTAAAAGCAGCCCCACTCACAGGCCCCGTGGCTACAGCTCTGTCAGAGTAATTATGCCGCCAAGCTGAAATTGGACTACTAACTGAGATATTAAACAGGGGGGAAATCCTCGCGCTGGCAGCCGACCCAATTATTCCAAATAAGCAAACAGATTAGTGAGTAATTTTCCAGTTAAATTTGGTGATTGGTGCCAGAATTGTATGTTAAATATTCAGAAGTAAATAGATTAAAGATGAAATGTGCCCCCTCCTTTTTTTTCTGGGCTTAATTTACTGTGTATATTAAAACTTTTTCATGAGGAGGAAAAAAAAAAGTAAAAAATGATAATTAAAAAAATCCAAATAAACCCCTCCGGGCGTCCCGATGAAGCTTGTCAGGCCAGAACGGGGGGGCCCTCCAGCTTCTTCTACTTCCCAGCCCTCTTGGGGTGGGGGGGAGGGGCAACTCCAACCCTCCCAGGGGAGAGCTGGGTGGGGCATAAAATCTGGGTGGGCTGGGGATCCCAGGCCCCACATGCTAGGTTGTATTTCTTTACGAAGAGAAATCCTAAACCTATTAGTGGTAAAGTGGCAGATGGGGGCGCGAGGCAGGAGTACACAAGCGGCTCTTGGCATGCGAGGCCCCTGGATGCTGGGCCCCTCCTAGTATCGAGCCGGGATTGACACTCAGGTCCCAGAGTTCAAGGCTGGTACCCTCACAGCAGCCACTGTGCTGTCCAGGCCTGGCTGTGGTGCTGGCCTCCCGTGAAACTCTACCTCAGTACACACACACACACACACACACACACACACACACACACACACCAGCTGGGCCTCCCTCTTTTTTTTTTTTTTTGGCTGCCTATCTTCTTCCCAACCCCTTCATAAGATTCTCAGCAGATTCTCTCCGACCGAGGCAGGACTGTGAGTCATTGTCCCAGTAAGCAAAAGGAGAACCAGAGGCCCAGAGAGGCCTATGGGCTGTCCCCAGGCTCGCAGCACTGCAGGGCGGAAATGAATGCGCAACAGCTGCTTGGCAGGTCAGCCTGTGCTCTCTGCTGCCTCCTAGAGGTTACAGGCTTCCGGAATAGGCTCATTCCTGACAGGAAGGCAGAGTCAACCCAACACAGATGTAGACGCAGACAGGAGGAAGCCCTGTCAGGAATGGGCTGGTGGAACAGGGTTTGTAGGTGCAGAGGGGTCAAGTAAAGTTCACAGGCTTTCAGAGGAGAGCTGGGTCAGGACCTTCAAGTCTGGCTCCTGTCCTGCACTCCTGCCCCTTCAGCTTGCCAATTCTAGGCCTGGTGGTAACCTCCAGCAGATCTCTGGCTCTATCTCAGGGATCCCCTTATTGGAGGGGTTTGGTTTTTTGTTCTTTTGTTTTTGTTTTTCAAGACAGTGTTTCTCTGTGTAGCCTTGGCTGCCCTGGACTCTATTTGTAGACCATGCTGGCCTCAAATTCACAGCAACCTCCCTGTCTCTGCCTCCCTCAGTACTGGGATTATGATGTGCTACCGCACCCAGTTTCTCTTCCTGGAGTTTTAAAATCCTGGCTGCGAGAGGTAAGAACACATTATCATTATTATTATTATTATTATTATCATTATCATTATCATTTCAATCCACAGGCCTTTTCCCATTTGTATTTGGTTGAGGTATCAGTGGACCAAGTGCTGCTGGGAATATCCCCAGCTGGAGCCACTCCCTGTGAAGGCAACTCCTGAGGGGAGAGAGGCAGTGGCTTCTTCCCAGCGTGGGAGGGCTTAGCCAAAGCCACAGGTTGCTACCCCATGTAAACATGGGCCACATGGACAGGCCTTAAGGCCGGTAACCCAAGCAGAGGAGTATGGGTGGAATAACAACAAGGGCATTAAAGAGACCTGTCTGCCTCAGTTTCCTCTGACTGCTAGGGTATTTGTGCACAAACTGGGTATTAGGAGAGTCTCCTGAGAACCTCTTCCAGAGTACGTTCCTGTACATAAGCCTGTGTTCCAGGACACAAACCTGGTGTGTCCTAAGGACCGTTAACCGAACTGCCCTTGGAAGGTTGCTGCTCCTACATACATGTTTGGCCAATGTTTAAAAGCAGCGATCTGGAGAGATGGCTCAGTAGGTAAGAGGCGCAAGGATCTGAGTTAAGATCCCAGCACTCATGTAAAGAGTTACTCATGTAACCTCAGCCCCAGAGACAGAAGGATTTCCAAGGTTTGCTCCCCGATAGCCTTCCTCCAAATTCAGTGAGACACCCTTAGAGAAGGGTCTTAAGGTGGAAAATGATAGAGCAGGACACCTAATGTCCTCCTCCAACCTCAACATGAGTTCACACAAACCCACATACCCTCACACAGACATTCATACACAACACACACAGGAAAAAACCTGCAAAGCAAGTAATACCAAAGCTCAGGGCACTTGCTTTCATTTACTGCTTCCTTGTCCCCCAAAGATCTGAGTAACTTCTGGGGGACCCTCCTATGGCATCATTCCACCAGAGAGCAGGCAACAGAAGTTGATCTAGCTTGAGCTTCCTGGAGTTGCCCCTCTTGAGGGTACAGCACAGGTGATGATGTATCCTGATGTCTCTGCGGATACAGCACAGGTGATGTAGGCAGAGCCAAAACCACGCCAAAGGTGTTGACGACCATATGTGCAGGCTGGAGGGTGGCTCCAGCTGGGGTTTGTTTTTTCCTCAGGAAATTTACAGTCCTTCCAAAGAAGGACTTACTAGCAGGAGTTTTAAGGGTGAATGGCCCCTGGCCTGGGGTCCCTACTGTAAACGCAACTTTTATTCACCAGATTTAATTGTCCTGGAAGCTTCTAGCCTCCATGCAATCTAATCTAGGCCTAGAATGTTTTCAGCTTCTGAGCCTGCTGAATAAGCTCACCCTTTCTAGCTCTTTCTGAACTCTGGCTGGCTGGTTCAACTCAGCTGTTCTGGCTCAAACTTCTCTCCAAACTGACTGAGTCAAACTGGCTTCTCTCAGCTTCTGACTAAATTGCTCCGTTTGGCTTCATACTAATTTTGGCAATATGTTCTAATTCTCTGGCTCCTTCTCATTCTCTGGCTCATTCTGTCTTCACTTGTGTCTAGCTTGTTCTCTCTCTGCAACCTGTCTTTGTACAACTGCCCCCTTCTGAGCTGCTCCCCTAAATCCTCCTTTTCCTGTCTCTTCTAGTGAGAGTTGCGCATCTTCTATCTCTGGCTTCTTCTGTCAAATCTTTCTCTTATTTGTCACTTTGTCTGACCCTCAGACATCACTTTCAAACACCAGTGCTTCCTTCTATAAACTAACATTACTTTCATTGTTTGGGATTAAAGGTGTGTACTAAAGTAGTGTCCATATTCCAGCCAGAGGGATTAAAGGTGTGTGGCATGTCTACATTCCAGCTGGATCACATAGACCTAGGTCTTTGTATGTGATCCATTTTGCACAGTAGCCATGTTTCTGGATTAAAATTTTTCTACACCCTTTCTTGATACCTGTCCTCTACAGGTAGAGACTTTCCCTGGACTCTTACAGGGCCACAGGAACAAAATGCTTCCCTTCAAGGTTCTTGGGAAAGATGGTAGATGAGGAGGCTGGATTTCTGAGTTCATACCCTGCACTCTGAGCAGGTTATGGGGGTATTTCAGCCTTTTGTCTCTTCCTTATGTAGACAACAAAAGTGCCAAATACACAACACAACAAAGGCCTTACCTTCTGCTGGGAAATGGCAGGATCCCTCAGCCCTGCCAGGGCTGAGCACTCCAGCTGTGTCTGTTGACCTGTTTTGATCTAGAGAAAAGTTTGCAGTCTTTCCCTGTGCCCAGCCTCACTGAGTTCTGCCGTCTCCCCTGCTCTTCTAGTAAGCAGGTAACCAGTCCACTCTCACCTTCCCATTGATCAGCTTTGGATTTGGGAGCTTAGATTATCCATTAACTATCTTCCAGGAGTCTTTCCAAAGGAACTATCTTCCAAGACTTTCCAAAGGAACCAAACGTTGTTCCCTGTAACTACTAAGTTAAAAACAAAAATAATAACCCGGTGTGGTTGTACATGCCTGCCATCTCAGCACTCAAAAGGCTGACCACTAGTTCAAGGCCAGTCTGGTTCTTCATTGGTGGTATAGTGGTGAGCGTAGCAGACAGCGTAGCTGTCTTTCAAGTCCAGTCTGGGTTTCATAGCAAAACTATCTCAAAACACACACACAGACATGCACACAAACACACACACACACAAGCCATGGGACTGAAAATATGATTCAGTGGTGGGGTGCTTGTCTACCATGTCTAAGGCCCTAAATTTCATCTCCAGCTCCACATTGATAAATAAATAAATATCAACCAAATGTATCAGAACACAATGGCCAAACAGAGCAAGTAGCTACTGGACAAACTGATTTATCTGTGCAACTACCCAAGCCCTTAAGAGTTAAGCTATGTGTTAAGGCTCCTTTGTGTGTGTGGTATGAGTCTTTGCAGTCATGGGCACATTCTCTATATACAGCCCCTTGCTAGAACATATATACAGGTACAGATCCATACAGAAAAAAGTCACATGAGCAAATGCATATGTACACATATGCACATGACACACTTAAAGGTATGCATGCATGCACACACATGCACAGCATGTAGCAGGTCACGGGTGGTGGGCCTCTGGCAGTGGTATGGTATGGAGGAACAGCCTTGGTTTGCACTGTTTGCCAGTTTCCTTGGTATTATACTGCCACAGTAACTTATTTAAGGATTTAAACATTTGCTGACCAGCTTGCAGAATTCCTGAGTGTTTGCTAGCTCACTCCAGTGGACTACTGTCTTCAGGACCCTGTGTGTCCTTGTTTCAAGCCCCTGTTATAAGAATGACCCCGTTGAGGAGGTCTAGTAAAAGATGGAAGGTCTTGAATTGGTGGTGGAGGAGGAGAACCACCGATCCCAGGAAGCAACAGAAGGATCTTACAAGCCTTGAGAGGTTGCAAGGGGGCCTGTTAGATCAGAGAAGGTAACAGCAGCAAAGTTGATTGGACATCAGGCTGACAAATTACATTGTTGCTGTTTCTCTAAAAGGCTCTAGTTCTCTGTCACTGGAGGTTTAATCAGAACACAGGTCAACTGGGACCGTGAAAGGGGCTCACATCCACTATCTCCCACTCTCCCCTTGGAAGCCTGCATTTGGGCTTTTCCCTAACCATCCCATATTGTGATAAGGGCTGGCGTTTTTCTTGCTGTAACTTCTGAGCAAGGAGAATGTGTAGCCCTGACTGTCCTGGTACTTACTCTTTAGTCCAGGATGGCCTCCACAGAGATCCACCTGCCTCTGCCTCTGAGTGCTGGGTAAAGTAAAGGGTATACCTCACAGAATAGCGACTTCTCTCTAGTGGAGTCCTGACTGCTGGAGTTTTGCCTCTGTGACACCTGGGACCATTCACTCTTTGCATGGGCTTGGCTGAATATCTGGATCCTTCTTCTATTTGCTGGATCATTTTTACACCCTTGGTTGGGCCAAGAGGTAAGGCATGGACATCTTAAGGCTGCAGCACCTTTCCTAACCTCCTGCTTCCTAGAAGTGACCAGATCTGCCTTCCACCATCTCAGAGAAAAACCCTTCACAATGTACCCGCAAGAGGACAGGCGGAGGTGAGGGTCGGTAGGTATAGGGTGAATGCATTATGTGAAGAGAAAGAAATTTCTTTTGAGACAAAGTGGGTTTCGCTATGTAGACCAGGTTGGTCTCGAACACAGATCTCCACCTTTCTCTCCTTCCTGAGTCCTGTGGTTACAGGTGGCCACTACCAAGGCCAGCAAAATTAAATCCCAAACAATCTATGGTTATGAGCCTAATTCTCCATTTACCAGTTTCATGAATTCAGATTTATTCTTAATGTTGTTGGCTCTTAGCTTCCTATCTATCAAATGGGTATTTAAGAATAGGACCATGTGGGGTTGGAGAGATGGCTCAGAGCTTAAGAGCACTGGCTGCTCTTCCAAAGGTCCTGAGTTCAATTCCTAGCAAACCACATGGTGGTTCATAACCATCTATAATGAGATCTGGTGTCCTTTTCTGGCATGCAGGCATACATTCAGGCAAAACACTGCATACAAAATAAATAAATAAATAAATAAATAAATAAAATACTACACACACACACACACACACACACACAGGACCAGGAGAGCAAGTGCTAGGACAGCCAAGGCTACACAGAGAAACCATGCCTCAAAACAAACAACAACAACAAAAACCAAACATTAGGCATTAGGCCAGACTGTGGTAGTGCACACCTTTAGCCCAGTGCTTGGCAGACAGAAGTAAGTGGATCTCTGATTCAAGGCCAGCCTGGTCCACAGAGTGACATGACAGCCACAGCTTCACAGAGGAACCCTGTCTTAGAAAAGCAACAAACAAACAAACAAACAAGAGAATAGGACTAGATTAGGGCTGGAAAGATGGATCAGCAGTTGAGTGCTTGTTGCTCTTCCAGAAGACCTGAGTTCAGTTCCCAGCACCAATGTCAGGTAGCTTACAGCCACCTGTAACTCCAGGATATCTAACACCTCTGGTCTCTGAGGGCACCTCCTCACAGGTTCACACATCTACATACACACACACACAGAGAATACTTTTTACAAAAGGATAGGACCTACCTTGCAATAATAAGAAAGAAATGGATTGACATATATTTTATATATGTGTGTACAAATACATAAAACACACACATATTATAAGACAGCACAAAGCATGATACAACACCAGCTGTCATTATAATTACTCTTACACAAATTAGTTCCAGGGCCTTTCTCTTCCATCCCGGTGGATACTGTGCTGGTGAGTTTTTTTGTCAACCTGAAACAAGCTAGAGTCATCTGGGAAAAGGAATTTCAACTGAGAAAGTGCCCCCCATTTGGCCTCTAGGCAAATCTGTCATTTTCTTTTTTAATTAAATTTTTATTTTTTTTATATTAATTACAGTTTACTTTCTATCCCAGATGTAGCCCTCTCCCTTATTCCCTCCCGATCCCACCCTCCCTCATCTCCTCCCTGCCCCTATCTAAGTCCACTGATAGGGGAGGTCCTCATCCCCTTCCATCTGACCCTAGCTTATCAGGTCTCATCAGTATGTCATTTTCTTGATTGATGGTTGATTCGGGAGGTTGTCACTGTGGGTGGTATCCACTTTGGGCAGCAGTTCTTGTTGCTGTAAGAAAGCAGGCTGAGCAAGCCATGGGGAACAAGCCAGTAAGCAGCACTCTTCCGTGGCCTCTGCTTCAGTTCCGGCCTCCAGGTTTGTGCTGATATGACTTCCTTCCATGATGGTTTGTGCCTGGTCTATAGCTGGGGGATATAAACCAATCAAACCCTTTTTTCCTTCTCATTGTGCTTTTGGTCCAAATATTCTATCACAGTAATAGAGAGCAAACTAGCGAACATATCAAAATTCCAGAGGCTCAAATCCCTTACGTGAAATGGTACAATATTTGCATATAGCCCACCTACATCCCCCTCCCCCAAATGCTTTAAATCATCTCCTCACTATTTATGACACATGAGCCAATGTAGATGCTAGGTAAATGGTTGGTCTGTATTGTTTAGGGAGCGATGTAAGGAAATTAAGATTGTGTTTGCTCAGTACAGACATAGTTGGTGTGTTTTGTCCATCCCCTCCCCCCCCATCGCCTAAGCATTTTCCGTCCATCATTGGTTGAATCTGCAGATTTGGACCTTGTAGATTCAGAAGCCCGCCTATATAATTATAATTGTTCAGTGGTCCAACCAATGTCATACACTGTATGAAGCAAATTTGAGGGTTTAATTTAATCCTTGTAACAATGTCAAGCAGTCAATGCTATTACCAAACCTCTTCCACAGAAAAGAAAAAAGAAAAAAAAAAAAAAAGAAGCTCAGAAAAGGTTGAATGACTTGCCTAGGGTCCCAGGAGGCTGCACAGCAGGGTCAAACCTTCAGTTGTTCCAGAAAACACTTAAGTCACAGTAGTAGCACAATAGCCATTTATTTTACTTTATTTTTTAAAACTAGGTCTTATGCATCTCACACTGGCCTTGAACCCACTGTATAGCCAAGAATGATCCTGAACTTCTGATTCTTATTCCTCCAGGCTCTGGGCACTGAATCTAGGGCTTGATGTTTGGCTAAGTGTTTTACCAACTGGGCTACATCACCAGCCCTGTTAACAGCCTTCTTAATGTTCAAACCCACAGAGGCCCCTCAATCTTCTGATACCTGCAAAATACGTCAACAAGTGGCTACACAGCAAAGTGCGAGGTCAGAATGGATGGTGGGACAGCCCAGACAGAACCTGCCTGATTTTGAAACCTCATGTAGCTTATCTGTGCCTCACCCAGGAAAACTGTAAAGGTCCCTTGCTCTCTGGTGACCGAGACATGGAGTTGTTTGTCATGGGACCTGTCACTGCCAGCAGGGACTCTATTCAGCTTCACAGAGAAGATCCAAGCATGAAGGCCTAGAGGATTCCTGAAGATCTGCTGATCTTCCATCTACACGGAAGGCCAAAGAGGCAAGGTTCTGATGTCAGCAGCGACAATGGGATGTGCTCACCAGCAGGAAGTGAAAACAAGCAAGCAACTCTGCTTTCACCAAGGACCTCAGGCTATACCTGAGCCACTGGGAGGGGTGCTGCCTTCTCTAAGGGAAGGTTAGAGAAGGATTGACCCCTAAGTCAATCCTTCCTGGAAATGTCCACACAGAGCCCCACCAAAGACTGCCTCGTAGTTGATTTTAGACCCAGTCTTGTTCACAATCAAGATCTCCCCGCCCCCTCGCCATCACAGCCTGAGAGCTGCAGGGTAAGCAGAAAATTCCAGAGCCAGGTATATCAGTTCTTCACCAGCTGCTACCTTCCCACAGCCAATGGTTGGGAATTAACCCTCTAAAGTCATCAAGAGCCAGAGGGCACCTCTTGGCCTTGCTGCTGCAGGCCTTTGGCTTTGATAAACAGCCTAGAAATGTAACAACACTGAGCAGCTGTGGGGGCTCTACCTCCAGTCAGAGCTTTGCAGGCCACTTATGTTCTGGAGCAGAATTCTTGATCTGTTTTATAATTTTAAGAAAGAAGAACAGGTGTGCACCGACAGGGTATAAAATGTGCTCCCATGTGCCACATTCACAAGAGAACACACACATGCATTCACTAGACATGCCACACATCTGTGCTGTCCGTGTAACTGTGCTCATGGGACACAGAGGTGGGGCAAGGGTCAGGGCGGCTCTCAACACCACCACCCTTCGGACTCCACACTGACCCCTGACCCCACCACCACCCGAGTAATTCTCACTTCAGCCTGTTCCCTGTGGGACTTTATGAACCCTAATCTCATTCCTCCATCTTCCTCCTTCCAGTTGTAGCTCACCCTGTCTCAACGGACCCTGATCTGCTCCCCCCATGCCTATAACCCCACCCTGACTTCACACAATGCATCTTCCCCCTGCTTTGCCCTCAGCCAGCTCTAACCTCTGCTGGGATCTTACTCTGTACCTGCTTAGGGTCTGTTTTCCTACAGGTCTTGGAAGTGAACTAACTGATTTAGGGGATCATGAGAGAAACTAATTCCACTATGTGTTCTTTCGTTATCACATTTTCTCAGCTGTCTTAAGTTGCTTAGGAAAATAAACAGGATAGACATATATATTTATCTATATTAATAATTTGAACACCCCACACACACCCTCCCAACACACAGTGATACTTCTTTGGGTATAAGCAGAACTTGTCCTTCTTTTCTTAGGCTCAAGTGCCAGGGAGCCTGGTAGCGTAGTAGTTCAGGGAACAAATGCAGAACTGGATTGGGGGAAGCAGAATGGCCAGACTCAAAGCTGTTCCAGTCCAAGATGCTTCTGTCCTACTCTCTAAATGGAGGGTGGGGAGTATCTTTCTCACATGGCCAAAGGCAAGGCCTCTCACTAGGTTCTCAGCGGCAAGGGTGGTTTGGGCAGCCTTGAGGAGTGGCCCTGCAGAACAAGCAGGGGGCACTGCAGGTCTGGAGAGTGCTCCAGGAGAGGAGCAGTTCCTGCAGAGTCTGCCTGCCAGTCATGGTCTTAGAGCACCCAAGCACTGGAAAATCAATACTGCTTTCTACTTCCAGTGCTCAAGAAACTCCTTCACTAAGAAGGCACAAACTTTCTCTCTGCTGCTAGGGACCAGAAGATTACAGGCCAAGGCAATGGACTCTGCTCTAGCTTGTGTGGGCCTGGGGGCCCCTTAACACGGGGCTGGGCTCTGTGCTCTGTGCTCTGTCTCACACTGCCTCTAACCTGGGCACCCCCCAGGTCTACCATCCTATTTTTGGGCAGAACACATCCTCCAGAGAGTGAACCGCATGGCCAACTATGAGTAAACTTTTTGTCATTTTAACCCTTAGGATGAAACCCTCCCCTAATGTTTCCAATTCTTTCTTGACCTTCACAAACCCCTGTATCTTCATTTCTTCTTATTGAAACAATAAATATGTATTATGCAAAGTTTGGCAACTGTGGACATTAGGAGAAATCATGTCATTCAGGAGTCATTAATAAAGGAGAAAATGTGCACATGTGTGCACGCACGTGTGCTCAGTGGGGACTTCCACACGTGCCCTGTGGGGGCTCTAATCTGAGCGGAAACCTCATCTTCTCCAAAAAGGAAGGGGACTCCACGCTCCCAGCTGACTTTTGCTTTGTGGACTTGGCCTCTTCCTTCTGCAGTGGTTATCCTGCTCTCAAACCATTAGACTCCATTTCATCTGCATTTGGGACTCCAGTATTGCACGATTTCAGAGAGCACTAGTTACATCAGTCTTAACGCCCTGGATCTATGTCTTAGATTTGTGTGCAACCCCTGTGTCCCAACACAGAAGGCCCTCTTTCAGTAAAGTCTAAACTCTATTAAGTACTAGGAGTGGATTCAGTGTCCAGAACAGCGCCCCCAAATACCCAGGAACGGCCTGCAGATAGAGCTTCTCAGAGCCATCCAGCTCCTCTCCTGGCTCGAATTCAGCCAAGGACCAGGAAAGAAACAAAGTGTTTTGAATGAAATTAATGGCCCAAGCTTTACTTGAAGGGGCTTTCCACTGCTTTCAGCTAAAGTCTACCTCCTCTTCTGTCACAGATAAGTCACAACTTTGCCTTTCTGGTCCTCATTCTCCAGAGCTGAGTTCCTGGTCTCTAAGCCCACAAGATCAAGCAGAGCATGAAGGACGGAGGGCACTAGGGGCAGAAGCCTGACAGCTGTGGCCTGGGGCCCAGTATGTAGCTAAAAAGACAACAGAAACCATGTAGGTGCCCACCTACAGAACTCAAAACCACAGCCCCGGGTCATTTCCCCGAACACATGTATAACCCTTGTGCAGGCTAGTTTTATGTCAACTGGACATATGTTAAAGTTGTCTGAGAAGTGGGGAGCTCAATTAAGAAAATGCCTCCATAAGATCAGGCTGTAGGCAAGCCTATAGGTCATTTTATTAGTTAGTGATTACCGTGAGAGGGCCCAGCCCATTATGGGTGATGCCATCCCTGGGCTGGTGGTTCTGGGTTCTATAAAAAAAAAGCAGACTCAGCAAACCAATGGGAGCAAGTCAGTAAGCAGCATCCCTCTGTGGCCTCTGCATCAGCTCCTGCCTCCAGCTTCCTGCCCTGCTTGAGTTCCTGTCCCAACTTCCTTTGATGATCAGCCGTGATGTGGAAATGTAAAGCCAAATAAATCCTTCCCTCCCCAAGTTACTTTCACCACAGCAACAGCAACCCTAACTTAGGACAGTCCTATTGACATGATGGCCTCAAACATGCATGCCACTTCATGACCGTGACCAGCACAGGATGATTAGGTCCTGGCTAGAGTGCTCTTGTAGGAAAGTCTATGGTCTTCCTTTTTATCTAAATGCTCCAGGAGGCCCTCACTGTAGCTATTCTACACCCTCGGGCCGAGGAGTTCACTCAGCTACTGTGGATGCAGGAGAGCCCACCTGTGATGCCTCTTCTCATGAAGGATGGATCTCAAAGCACACCTGTGCCTCCTGGCTCTCTTGACCCTGCTCCCTGCATCCATTTTTCAGCCCTTTCCGCCTACCCTGGCACTCCTCTAGGGCAGATTCTGTTGCCCCCAGAGCACACCAGCTTCCGCAACAATGATTAATCGGCCCTAGCAGTTTAAGAATGCTTATTTGCACACAGTTATGAAGTGTCACGATATGTCTCCAATGCAAGCGGGTTCCATTAGAAGCGAAACGGCAGAGAGGGAAGCGCAGGCAATATTTCCTTAAAAGTTCATCGTAGGCAATGGGGTAGTGTGCGAAGCTAAACAAATCCAGGCAATAATGGAAATGTAGCATGAAATTACTTCTGTAAACAACAACCATTCATTATTTGAACATTTTTCATAAGCCAGCAGGCAGGGAGAGGGGTGCCAGCGGGAGGGGCGGCTGCTGAGGCCAGGCCCAGGCACCCACCAAAGTCTTCGGGCTGAGCTTTCATAGGGGCTTCGGTACCCATCCATCTTCAGAAAATGCCCAGGCTCTGCTCCATCCTGCCCAGCCTGCTGTCAGGTTCCCTTTCTTCATTACGCAGGATACGCGCAGGCAAAGGGAATGCATGATTTAAGGAGGAAAGAGAGACCCACTACTTAATGTTGATTTGGCGGAGTGTATAACCCCGGAGAGAAATGTAAATAGCAGCTCGCAATAACATGACAGCCCACTAATCATATTTACAAACGATATTAAATCTGTCCACACGCAGGCCTGCCTGCGGATTGGCCCGGCCATAATTGTCATTGTAACCAGCGCCGGCTTATGGGAGGATTTAACTGCAGTGATATAAGGTGAGTCGCAGGCTTATTATGACTTTATTATTACTCGGTTTATGTTTATTAAAACAATTTGTCATGCAGAGCAGGAATGGCGGAATGGGGGGCATTAAATCGTGCCATACTCAACCTGGAGAGATGGCTCCTGGGATGAATGGCAGCGGGCTCAGTCCTCTCCTTGGTCCCCTCTGGAGCTGGGGACCTGGTCTGGCCTGGCCTGGAAGGCCCCTCCCACCAGAACCTCAGAACACAGCTCAGAGAGTGCTTTTGTTTTCTGTGGTCCTGTCTTTCAAAAAGGTGATTTGGGATAACCTTAGGAAGAAGGAAGCCCTGAGTTACCGTGAGGTTGTTTTTAGGGCTGGCCATCAGGGACACACTAGGGGACAGGGGCTCCCCTTGCTGACCAGGAAAGAAGGCTGTCTTAAGAGGGTTCCACCAGGGGAGCTGATGGAGGCTCAGCACAAAGGTCTTGGAAGAAGTTTAATAAAAGCCATTTTATTTTCTCTGGGGGTCCTTATTGCTTATTATCAAATTCATTTCATCCCCAATCTTTGTTCTTTGGCAAGGCGGTGCAAAGGGGGCTGAAGCTGGCTGGGCTTAAGAGAAACATGTCCTCATGCCCAGTGAATAATACTCCCTTTGCCCCAACCCAATTACCCAAGGCACAGAGGTGGTGGGAGGCGGGAGGCCTCGGCAGCAGCTCCCCACACAAACAAGACTGAAGCCTCTGACATAAAAGTCACAGGTACCTGCTGGACACGACAACCCCAAGAAAGAACACACACGTCAGAGGATGGAGAGTCAGGGCACCAACCTGGGGTCCTCAGAACTGGGTCAATGCCTGCCACACACACACACACAAAGTCAGCAAGTCACTTATGTGTCAGAGTGTCTTAGAGCAGGAGGAGCAGAACGTCGGCTGACAAAGCCAGTCAGGATCCAGATAGCTGCTGCTTGGTGCAAACCACCGCCTCTCTTCAGGGACCTCCAGTCATCCTTACATCATCTCCATGTGTGTTAACGTTAGAGAAAGATGCCTCTTCCTATCTGCAGGGCCTGTGATCGACAAGCGGGACCAAGTCCTGATTGCTGCCCTCATTTACTACCTTTAGTCCTTGTGAAGAGAACAGCCCCTGCAACTATACAGAGGACCCTACCCCCTGCCAGCAGCTTCATGGCCTGAAATGCCATTATTTCAGTGATACACTGGCTGAACAAAGTCTCCAAAGCCATTAATGTCCTGAGCAATGAAGTAGGAAGTCTCTAGAGAGGATGGTGGGGGGTGATAAAGGATGATTTCCTATCACCAGCCAGTAGAATGCATTTGTCAGGTCTCGGGCCTCATGGTGGGTGAGCTCAGGAACAGACTGTGTGGCTCCCTTCTGGGCCCTAGAGCATTGCTGAGTATGGAGCACAATGCTAGGTGCTCACAGCAAGAGGCACCTGAGGCCATGATATCAGCTTTCAGCTTCCTCTGCACACTGGCAAAAGGACCTGGTTCCAAGTGGCTGCCTCAGGTGTACAGCACATCTCTGGGAAGGCCCATTCATCCCCACATTCCTGCCAAGCCTAAGGGCCAGTCTGGCCATCATTCCTGGGCACCCATATGGAAGAGGGGCTTCTGTCCTCTGCTCACATGCCTCCTGTGAGCAGTGCTCACTCCCTGCTGTTGGAAACCTTTCCTGGGCAGGATAACCCTACCTCCAGGGTGGGGCTCAGAAAAAAGGCTTGTCTTTTGTATTCCATCCTTCTCAGCTGCTCTCTATAGCTCCCCCACAAAAGACTTCTCAGTCCCTCCCTGCATTCGGCCCACTTTTTGGGGTCTGGGTCCTCTAGGATTCTCTATAACATGTGGGTCCCTTCCAATGGATAGTACCCAGGTTTTCTCTCTCTTGTAAATGTAGCCCAGATGGAGATGGCATTGGGTTTCCACTCCAAGGCCTGGCTGTAGACAGCTGAGGAGACGCTGGCTATTTGTGAGCCTAGCTCTCCAAGCCTGTGGATGCCTATGGGCCTTGGGTTCCCTTTGTCTCACTTAAGAAAGGAGTCACTAGCAGTGACTCACAGGAGAAACAATAAGCTTTTATTGAGGTTGCCCTTCTCCTCAAATGTTCAACCTGCTGGCCAGCAGGAGAGCCATGCTGGCAAATTAAAAGTCTCTAAGCTTTCTTTATGTCTCCTTGGATACTTGGGAAGCTTTAATGTAGGACTAGCTAGCCTAGCTTAGTGACATGCCACAGTGAGGCAGGGGCCACAGTCACAGGGCAGAAAGGATCCGAGCTAGGTGCAATGGGGGTAGACATGGGTCTGGATGGGGTAGACATAGGTCTGCTGCTGGTTCTGGGGACCCCAGGGACTTGGGACGCCTTCTGTGGTACTTGGATCTGTGAGAGTTTGGGATTCTGCTCACTAACAGTCTCTACACCTAGGTGGCAGGCACAAGTCCTCTCTCGCCCCAGCCCTGCAGGGTCCTGAAGTGGACACATCCCCACAAGAGGGCTGTGGGAAGGTATGGTTCTGCCAAGGTGAATCTCACCTGCTCACAGCCTCCCCTACACCCTTCTTTAGCTTATGAGCTCTCTCTATCTTCAGGCTAGTAGGCCATGGGTGGGCAAAGGCAGAGAGACTGGACTTGTTTAGTTAACACCTGTACTCTCAACTTCATTAGCAGCACCCCTTGCTCCTCAGGAAGCGTCTTATCCACTGAGCCTTCCAGAGCTCAGCCAGCCTCGTACTCTGGCAAGTGCTAATCACGGGGTACCAAGGGGAGCCCTGCCAGGCCATCAGATGCTAGCTTATGGCCACTCCACATCCAAAAGCTGTCAGGCTTTGCAGGATCAAGATGCCTTTTTGGACAGTGACTGATGGTGGGGGAGGAGCACTTAGAAGCCTCTAAGGGGCGGTAGGCCTTGTAGACTGTGAGCTGCTGGTGGTTGTACTACATCATCAGGATACATGACGTGAGCACTTCACAGAAGAGAAACCATGTCTGACTACCCTCTGAATTCTCCTTGGCTCCTTCTAAAAGTTTGGCTTTAGAAACTGGCGATGTGTTAAGCATTCCTTTCCCCAGTATATGTTCAAGAGACCCCACAGTTCTGCAGAAGCAAAAACAAGCAAAAAACAAACAAACACAAATAAACAAACAAACAAACAAAAAACCCTCTTAACAACTGTTTCACCAATATCCCGGTTATGATAACCCTTTGGTGCTCACTCACAGCTCTGCTTCCTCGGGAGATTAGGATGGCCTCTGTCTTACTTGAAAGTGGACCCAGGACTGGGGTGCCAAGAATGAGGCCAGGTCTGGGGCCCTAAAAGGTTCTAGGGTATGAGGTTTGATGAAGAGGTAGTCAGAGGGGAGTGGGCTGTCCTTGGCTGGTCAGAGTGGGACTGGAAGGGTGTGCTGCTGGAATGAAGGTCTGACGTCGAGATGCTTGCTGGACCCTGGCCTGGAGTCTAGGTCAGAGGTAGTGGGAAGTGGGTGTGGATCCACTGCAGTATTCTGTCTCAGGCTGCTATCTGTCTGGACTTCCAGGTTTTTCCTGGGGATAGGGGGAAGAGCCCCTTCCCTTCGTCACCCTATCTGATTGTCTGCTAGGTTAGGTTTTGGCAATTTCTTGCTCTGTTTCTTTAATCCCTGATTCTTTTCAAGCTCAGAAAGCAGAGGAAAAAGCAGAAGGCCCAAGGTGGGAGGTTGGGAGTAGAGATGGGGGCAGGTATTTTAAAAAGATGGCTGAAGCACCAAGGTTGATGTGTTATGGGGACAACAAAGGCTCTAGGAAATGCAGATGGGTGCTCTGAAGTCCATGGCCAGGGCAGTATCTCCTCATCCACCTCTCTAGGATGTCTGACATCAGGGTGAATGGACTGAATAGCTATAAGGCTGGGTGGCAGCCATTTTTATGAGCCAAGAACCAATTTCTGGAAGGGGGGGATTGCACTCAGAGCAAAAGTCAGGCTTTCGGAGAAAAGATATTTAGGATTCCCTCAGTTCGGCAAGCTTCCACTTGCAAGCTGAGGCAGGACAGAAGAGCATTCCAGAGCTAGATAGAGCTGAGGCAAGTGTGGAAGGGGAAAGGCCTCAAAATGGCACCTTCCCCCTGGCATCTTGAGACTAAGGAAGAGAAGGATTGGGGCAGAGCAGGCCAGTGTCCCTTCCTGGCCTCAGGCCTTACCTTCTGCTTGTAAGAATGAGGTGGTCTGGGAGGGATAGTGGCGCTCGGGCCAGTATGGGAACTGGAGCCCATCTGAAGCCTGGCTTCTTAAAGGAACTTTCTATAGAGAAGCTCAAATCATGGCAGTAATTAGGCCACTTATTCTGCAAAAGTCCAAATTAAATGGAAAATTTGGTGCTAATGAAAATGTTCCATTTTCTCCTTTTATTAAATCTCACCCTTGCCTTGCAAGAGTTAGGGAATAGCCAGCCCCTGATGGTTTCCTCACAGCCAGTTCATATCCTCTGATTGTAGAGTTGCTGAGACAGAACACACAGGGCCCTCGGTTGCTGGCTCAATTGAAAAATGTCCTTCATAAGGCAGCTGCATGAACCCACCCCAGCCACCCATTGCTCCCACATCTCATCTCTGCCAGCCTCTCTAGCCTGACACCGCCCTCCACATGTGCCCCTGGGAGTCCAGACTCTGTGGGGGAAAAGGCAGATGCCCTATAAAACAGGGCTTCTGTTCCATCCCTTCTTCTTCAACGAACCCACAGCTCTTCCAGGTCAGGCTGTTGTTTCCTGGTGACAGACATGGGAAGACTGAAGCCCCCAAGAATCATACCATACCTCACACCAGGACAATATCCTTATCGATGAAGTTCTGAAGTAGCTAACAGACCCATTGTGGCCATCTGAAATTTGGTTTCTCTGTAAACTGAGGAGGCTCCTACCTGGTTCCTAGAGTATTAGTGGGGAGGCAGTCTTGCAGATACGTGATGCAACAACCAGATGGGTCTCTCACTGAAGTGTGATCTCTGGTGATAGTGTCCAGTGTGTAAGTTCTGACACTCCAGCCTCAGGGTGTTCTCTGGAAATCTGGAGGAGATTACCTCAGGAAATTCCACCATGCTGCTGTAGGCGTCAGGGAAGAAGCCACCTCCCTAACGTAGCCAATAAGATGCCTGGGCATTGGAAATAGGAATGTGAATATTGGTAATGACCAGTTCATGGTGTGTATGTAGAAAAGCATTCCACATATGCAGACAAAAAGATATAAATAGATGCAAAATTATTGCTAACTGCTGTTGTTTAGAAGGAATGCCACCAGTCTCTGACACTGTTGAGTAGTAGTGAAACTTTTAAAAGGTAGGGCCTAGTGGAAGGAAGCTAGGTCATTAAGAGTGTACCCTTAAGTGAATTTTAGGACATTGGCATACACACACACATACACATGCATACATGCATGCACATACACTTAGCCCCAGACTTCTTCAGAAGCCCTGCTTCACAGACTTCAGTGGGTCTGTCAAGACTATGGCAATAAGGTCCCAAGACACCTCAGCTTGACCTGTATATCACACATAACACCTACATTTTATTTCAACTCTCAATTTGTCTATCCATAAAGATTCATTAGTAATCTAGTGTGCATCTAACATTGGGCTAGATGTCTGAGGTTCTAAAATGGTAGTGCTTTCTAATCTTGGAATGGTGGTACAGATGTTAGCTTTGGTAAATTTTGTACATTAGGTATACAGGCTCTGTATTTACTGATTCAACCATACTTTGATCATTATTTTGATTTTATAATCATTGATGCTGAGAACTCCACTTTACTTAAATACATACTACAAAATGGCAGAAATGTGTTTAGGATCATTTTAGACATTGTTAGGAATTTTGCCTAATTTCAAGCTAAAAGTTTAACAATTTTTTAAAAGTGGAACTCAACTGAGCAACTCAAGTGGCAATTAAAAAAAAATCAAACATTCTAACACAGTTCCAAAGATCCCTGAATTTAGTAGTTACATACTTAGGAACGGGGTGGGGAAACTATTAAAAGATTTTGTTTTTAATGATCAAACCACTGTGCTTCTGTAAGAGCAGACAACTTTGTATGCACAAGTAAAAACTGTCTTGCGTCTGAGCCAAGGTGTTCCAGTCAGTGTTGGTGCTATGGGGTGTAATGGTATATGATCTCAAAGAGCTCATGGTATGTGTTCAGAGCGAAGGCCGTGGTGAAGTTTCCCTGTACAACACAGGTGAGAACGGCCAGAAACACTTTGGGTTCATTATCTTTCTGTTTTGTTTTAAATAATTTTGGGTCATTCTACATTGAGAAACCTTTTTCTGTTGCCAATTTTTTCTTTTCATGATTCCATGGGACCTCCAGCCAGTATCAGAAGCTAGGCCCTAAAGAATGTACCATGAAACCTATTTATATAGCATTTACATTGCATTAGATAGTATGCTTAATCTAGAAGAGCTTTAAAGTGTATAGTAAGATGTGCACTAACTATAGGCAAATGCATAAGAGCCTGTTTTAGACAAGGGGTTTGAGTATCTGAGGGCAGTTGTGGAATCAGACACCCTGAGATGTCAAGGGATAAATGTATACATGACTACATAGTATGCTTTACTAAAAAAGTGGGGAGGGGTACAGCCATAAAAAGAGAAGGGCTTTTTTAAAAATCTAAGTTTTACATTATTTTGTAATTTTATTAAATTATAATTTTATAAAATCAGAGTCACAGAATGTATCATTAATTACAGCAAAATTTTAGTATCTGTTTAGACTTCCTTTGTGGGCCGTTATACAGTCCATTTAAAAGATGTTCCATGTGTACTTACAAAGAAAGTGTGCGGCCTTACATATGTACGTTAAACTCATGATGATTGTGTCGTTCAATCAAGGATACCCAACTCCACACATTTCTGCTAATTTCTTGTCGGCTGCCTTCATTCCTAAAAGAGGAATCTTAAAACTCAGCTTCAAATTTCTCCTGCAATTCCTGACATTTTCTTTGTGTGTTTTCTTTAGTGTACTCTGTTATTTCTCTCATAATTCTGCCATCTTTAAAGCTGTGTGCCCTCAGCCTTCAGGTTCAGTGTTACCACAGGTTGCTATTGAATTGTGCATCAGGTCACAATAGTCACCTTCTTTAAATATTTTTTTAAACTTAAAAATCTTTTTTTGCCTGCTATAAATGTTACCATGCCTCATTTCTTTTGTGAGCACTTACATTTTTCTATCCTTTAATCTTCAAGCTTTCTGTATAATTATATTTTAGTTATTATGCCTCTTATAAAGAAGTTATTACTGGATTGTTAAAATCATGTCTGAGAATGTCTCAGAACAAGGGGCTTTAATCCATTTAAATTTATTGGGGAGGCTGATATACCTTGACATTTTATGCAATATTTTAAAATTTTGCCACCTATTTTACTTGGCTACTTCACTTTTTCTGCGTTCAGCTGGGTTTATTGAGGTGGGTTTTTAAAAAATTACTCCTTTATGTATTGGTTTGGATGTCATATATTTCATTAAAGTCTAGGTGTTATCAATACTTTTATCCACCTCCTAAAATACAAACATCTCTAAGTGTTTTGGTTTTGTTTTACCTCCAACATCTCCTGCCTTTTTGCCATAGTTATGAACAATTTTAGTTCCATTGTCTTCCAGCTCTTTTGCAAACCTACTTTTGAATTTTGGAGCCAGTGGTTATTGTGATTAACTAGATCTGCTTTCTAATTTATTGGCTTCTTATCCCTTTCAGTTTCCTTCTTATTAATTTAATATACCCTTAGCTACGAATGGTAAACAAACGCTCTGAATTTTGGAGATACGTTTGTTTGGTCTTTACTCTGAAAGAATTATAAATCGTCCATTGTTTTCCTTTAGTGCTTTGTGGATAATCTTCCATTGTCTTTTGGAATCATTTTCCTGCTGAAAAGTCTACAGCCAGTTTGATTGTTATCTTTTTCCTTCTTTCTTTCTTTTTTAAAGTTATTCTGTGCACTAGTTGCCTTTCTCTTTGAGGTGCTGAAGCTTCCTCATGGGTGTGGGTTCATTTACCTGCCTCAGGATTAAGATGGTTGATGAATTTGAGGGCTTTGCTCTTTCTTCAGTTCTGGAAAATTCTTAGGTATATTCTTTTCCTTTTCCATTTTTTCCTCTCTTTGCTTCTAGAACCAGCTCAGGATACTTGATTCTCACTGCCGGCCACGTTTCCTTGTGCGATCTGTAACAGTGTGGAACTCACTTTTAGCAGGATTGAGTGCCTGTTAGAGTCTTGCGTGCTATAACTATCAAAACGTTCCTTTAGATGTTAATGTCTTCTGTGTCTGGGTCCCTTGGACCTGTTTTTACTCCTCCATCTTGTGGATTCTGTGCCACATGTAGAATATACATTTGGACTTCATGGCTACTTCAGCCTACTCGTAAGCTTTCAGTTTTTCATGTACTCTTTCTCACTCCATGTACTGCTTTATTGATGTTCTCTCAGCTTATAAATATAACTTTTCTGGTTCAGTTTTCATATAGATGCCAGCCTTCAATGGTCCCAGTCATACACAAGTGGCTAGTTCTAGCTCTGCCGTGTGCACGGGCAGAGAGCTCGGTCTCCTTCCCCTAGAGCCATCAACCTCTGGAGCTGTGTTTGTATTTGAATTCCTGCATTTACCACAACTACCACCACCCAGCAACATATGCCCTCTGCTCACGGTACCAGGGATGTCTTCCTCGTTTCTTTTCTCCTCCAACATGGAGTTTTCTTGAACATACACATCCACTTAATTATTTTTGTTGCAATCAAAGAAGGTAATTGCTTTAAGATTACCTTCTTAAAGGTAATCTTTGGATTTTTAGAAGTGTGTGAAGTATGAGTCCCTTTATAACTTTTAGAAGCAGTTCATAGCTGTGTTAACTGCTGTGTTTAACCAGCTTCACATGGTTCTCCAAGTTTTCTCCCATCCCATTTGCTTTTCTTTCATGTCCACCTTTGCTTTTTTTGTTGATACACCGCCATTGTGTGGAGTCATCTTGGCCTGGTCTTTGTGAGTCTGCGCGGGGCTTCACTGTAGTTAGTAAATGAGCAGGCCTGAGACCCAGCTCTCTTACTTTGCCTCAACACTTGAAGATATTATTCCAAATTATTCTGGCATCAATTGTTGAAAAAGATTCTGTTATTGATATAGTTTATATTTTTGCTGAGCTCTGTCTCTTCTTTGTAATAGCTTTTTGAATAATCTTTTCAAATGATCTTGATGTTCTGAAGTGATGTAATTATGTTTCTAGAAGAGATTTCTGTTTTTATTTCTCTAACCAGATACATTTGCACACAAGAAAACTCAAGTCTTTCTTAAATTTTAACACTTCCACTTTAAATAATATTTGCCATAGCTCATTACGTGTCCCTTTGACGTTTCTCAATTCTCCTCACCCTGCTCCCAATTCCAGATCCGAGGGATCAAACCTGGGACCTTGTGCATACTATGCAAGTGGCTAACCACTATACGATATCCCTAGACCTTTAAAATATCTTTTACTTTGACACTACACCTCATAAAGTTTCTTTAGCTGGTCTTAAACTTGCTCTATATTCCAGGAAGGCCTTGAAAATAGGGTCTTCTCCCTTAGCTTCCCACATACCTGAGGTTGTAGCCTCCACTTCCTCTCTTATATAACTTTTATTAGATGCATGTTGTAGCTCAGCAGCCTAATCTTTACAGTTCCCGGCTATGCACATACATGTGGCTCACGGCCTCTGTACATAATATTACATAAAGACATTGCATCCTATTCACATTGATGTTCAGCTGTTTCTCTACGCATGTTAAGAGTGCCTAGTCTGGAGACTACTCCTTGACTGAAAATTTTATTTCAAGGGCTATTAGCGTCCTTTTTACAGATTTTTAAGTTGGCTTTCATTTTTTAAAATATTCTTGTTTATGCCTTGTTTTATTTTGTAGTCTTTAAATTTTCCTTTTAAAGAAACATTAGCCACTATGTCTTCAAACTTGTAAACATACCTGAAATCTCTGTCCAACTCACCTGTCAAAGTATTTATATCTAGATCAGATTTTGGCTTTAAGTGTTGGGTTTTTTTTCTGTATAATAATATCCTAGCAAAACTGATTTGCAGGCACGTTTTCAAGTGGGGGTTTATTTCTCCATTCCCTTTTCTATCCTCATCTATTTCTTCCTTTTTTCCTTCTCTTCTCCTCACTCCTTTCTGTTTTCATCTGTGTCTGTGTAGCTTGGCCTATGTGTATCAATTACTTTTTTGTTGCCATAATAAAATATATTTACCAGAAGTAACTGAAGGGGAAGGGGTTTAGTTATCTCAGAGAGTGCTAGAATTCATAATGGCAGGGAAGGCATGCCATGCCATCAGGAGCAGAAAGCCGGCTTGGTCACATTTCATCCACACACAGGAAGCAGAGAGAGGGAACAAGAAGTAGGGCAACACTATAGACCCTCAAAGCCCACCCCCACTGGCACCCTTCCTCAAACAAGGCTGTATCTCCTAAAGGTTCCATGACCTCCCCAAACTGCCACCCATCTGGAAACCAAGAATTTTAATACATGACCCTATGAGGGATGTTCCCCATTCAAACCACAGCTCCGCCGTAACCAGAACTTGTGTGGTTCTTTCCTTTGGTCCTAGTGGAATATGCCACCCATAGTCACCGAGACAGGAGGCAGCTGGCCTTCATTCCTGACCATAAAGTTGCAGGTGGGTCCCTGCTACCCTCTAGGGACGCTTTAAACCACTGTGCTGAACTGTCAGCTGCGTTGTTTAAAGCATACCCAGAGAGCCTTGTAAAGCCACAACTTTGTCCGTGATTCACTGTTTTTTAAGTTTCTGTTCTGTTCCTTGTTCATGAGGGTGTTAATCCTGCTTTTGAATCGGCATACGAATATTTAACTTTCTCGGGCTGGAGAGATGGCTCAGAGGTTAAGAGCACTGGCTGCTCTTCTAGAGGTCATGAGTTCAATTCCCAGCAACCACATGGTGGCTCACAACCATCTAAAATGAAATTTGGTGCCCTCTTCTGTCGTGCAGGTGTGCCTACAAAACACATGTTGTATACATAATAAATAAATCTTAAAAAAAAAAATATTTAACTTTCTCTTAACCTACTGTCGTTGTTACTCACACAGACCAAATCAGGCAATGGAAGCGTGAGCCGAGCCTTCTCCAGCTGACAGAAAGCCTGGCTGAGGGTGAGCAGGGCGATCCCTAGCTCAGCTTAGAGCATGTGTGCTGAAGGCGCAGCCTGGGCATCCAGGCTGGGAGCCACTTTACAACCGGGGGCTCCCAGGGTAATGGAGGAGCAGTGTAGCCTAGACACGAGAAGAGATCACGTGCTGAGCTGAACACGGGAGTGGCTGCCATAGCCGCAAGGGAGCCGTGATTCTTCTGATCTCTGGCACCTGAGAAACATCCCCCCCCTCCCCATGTTTCCACTTCCGTAGGGTCCAGCGGCAGAGTGCTGGATGAAAGGCGAGAGCCTCACAGGACTGCTGAGGAAACACATTGCTGTTCTTCTTTAGGTGTGTGCGTGCTCCTAAGGGCACATGGTGTGGGCACATGCATGTGGAGGCCAAAGGTTGGCCTCTGGTCCACTTGTCAGACACCATCCACCTTTGTTTTTGAGGCAGGCTCTCTCTGAGCTGGGGACCATCAACCATGCAAGGCTAGCTGGCCAGTAAGCCCCAAGAGCTGCCTGGTTCCACCTCTGGAGCACCAGCAGTATAAGCGGGAGTTACCACACTTAGCTTTTTGAATGTGGGTTCTTTGTGTTTACATGGAAAGCACTTTCCTGAGTGAGCCATTTTCTCAGCCCCAGACATTTGACACATACTAGAATCACAGATAGGACAGCCAACCTGAGAAACTCCTTTCCCCCACATTCTGCTGCAAGGATGCAGAGGAGAGGGATGGGGCAGTTGACTTGGGTCCCCATAGAGTTTCCAACATTGAGATATTCTGTCACTTACCTTCTAGCTGCAGATACAGGTCTGTAGGGAAAGAGGCCCGCGCTCCCAGAGCACGGCAGTGAAGAGCATGGCGGTAAGTTGTGGATTCAGGTGCTAGCTTGCCTTTCTGACAGGAACGATCATTTGTTTAAGCTCCAGTTTAAATGACCACCTTAGGGTCACGGGAGACTGGGCAAGGTGGTAAGGTCTCTGTGGGGAAGACAAGCAGGCCATGGACCTTGGCTCCCTGAGGCTTGGCATTGCTGCTCACACTGAAGCCCTCACTAGTAGGTTCCCAGGCAGGGCTCCCGGGTCAACTTCTACTCTTGTCCTCCTGGGCCCCAGTTTGGAACCTGCTCAGAACTCTCACTGCCACAGTCCCCATTTAATGGCATCTTTCATTTCATTTAGAACTTGATTTGTTTACAAACTAATAAATATGATTTATAAAATGTGCCCTTGGTTTGCTAATTACTGCACATATGGCGTTTTCATTTTATAAAAGTGGCATTTGCATTCTTTGTAGATTATGACTTTGTGTCCCTAGTGCTAATTAGTCTGATTATGCAGACAACTTCCCTGTTGCTAGGCCGAGGGGCCGAAGGCTGGGGCACCCGGAGTGAAGGGGCTAGGAGGTAGTGTTGGCCTTTCAGGTGGGAACCAAGGAGGCCCAGAATTTTGTGGAGGACCCGGGAATGTCAAGCAGCCTGTTCTGCGTCCTTCCTCAAATCCAATTAAGCACAGTTCATTAGCACAAATTTCTTAATCAGCTCTAATCTTCCCATTGAATGAACAATTTCTGGATTGTCACAGAGCTGGGTCAGCCTGTGGGGACCAAGAGGCTGTGGGGACTTTGGGAGGAGAGGGACAGGAAGAAGCCTGAGCCCTTCCCAGTGAGCCGGTGAGGACATTCAGCGACAGTCTTGTCCACAGTCCAAGACCTTGGATGGGCAAGGGGATTGATCAGGCCTATGAGTCAACTTATGAGTCTCAGAGGGACAGTCCATAGTCCAGCCCAAAGTCTGCCCCTGGCCCAGAGACAGCCCTGCAGATGATTCTGTATTAGTGTCAGTTACTTTTGTCATTGCTCATACCCATCTAAAGAAACTTAAAGAAAAAGGGAAGCACTTTGGCTCAGGGATTCAGAAGAGGATACAGTCTATTATGGCAGGAATATGTGGTGAGAGCCCATGAGGATGCCAGACATGTTGTGCCCTCAGTCAGAAAGCAGGCAGAGATGGTTACCAGAACTCCCCTCTCTTTGCTCTCTGTATTCAGTCTGAGACCAAAGCCTGTGGCCCCACATTCAGAGTGAGCCTTCCCATTCCCAGAGTTATATCACCTAGGTGATTCTAAATCCAGTCAAATTGACAGTGGAGTTAATCAGAGAGGAGATATTCCTCAGTGTGGTGGAGGCTGACTGGAAAGCAGAGCCTGGGCTCCATCACCTTGAATGTGGGGCTCTCGGCAGAACCACCTGACTTTAAACTAGCCCCAGTTAGAAACAGAAGTCTCCATGTCTGAAAACAATGGCCAGCCTGGTCTTCTGGGATCTTCCAGAATGTGTGACCCCTGGAGTACTTGTAAAATTAAAAGGAAGGGAAGACAAACCAGCAGGCAGCCACTCTTGTCAGACTTGTGAACCTGATTTGTGTTGGACAAATAAGAAACCATGACAAGTGACACAGTGCAATTTGTACCTGCTTTGTTATGCCTAAGGGACATAACAGCCCTAAAGTACTAAGAATTGTTGGGATGGTCCTTTTGGTTGAATTTTAAGCAGCATCTTGATGTATGTACCATGGTGCAGTTTTAAGAAGTATGGAGTAGAGTCAGGACCTGTGGGCTCGAGACATGAACAGCCAAATATTTTCTAAAGATTTAGAGACCACACGTCAAAGGCAAGCCCCTTATCCCTGAACCAGGTAACTGAGAGAACCCGGTTCCATGTTGTCCATTGCCCTTCCTCCTCAGGAATGCCCTTTTCCTTCCCTCATCTTCTTCCCTGTGTCGCTCCTCTCTTCCTTCTAGTCCTGTCACGGCTCCTTTCTACCTGGCAAGGCTCAGGAGACCTCATCTCTAGCTGCAAGGGTGACATATCTGTGTTCCCATGGCTCCCTGAGCTTTTTCTGATACTTAACATGCTGAGTTGCAATGGTTATTTCCCTGCATCTCTTCTCAGGCCTATGAGCCAGTTAAAGGCAGAAGTATGCTTCCTTGTGCTCTCTATAAATGGTGTAGCAGAATCTGCTGGGTAAAATAAGGTTGTGTGGATGGACGGATCTTGGAAGGGTCTCAAAACTATCTCCTCCTTCTTCCTTCTGAGGCCTTGAAAAGATCAGTGTAGAGGATAGATAATATTATAGTTTGGACTTTCAAGATCTCCAAAGGCCATGTGTGAAAGGCTCATCACTGACTTATGGCAATAATGGGAGGTAGTAGAAGCTTTAAAAGGTGGAGCCTAGGTCATTGAAGGTGTGACCTTGAAGGAGAGATTGAAATTTTGGTCCATTTTATATTCTATTCTCTCCCTCTCCCTTTTCCTCTCTTTCTCCCTCTCCCTCATTCTCTCTCTCTCCTTCTCCTTCTTCCTCCCCCCCCCCCCAGTCCCTCCTCTGTTTTCTGGATGACATAAGGTGAGCAGCTTTGATACAACACACAATTCATCATGATGTTTTACTTCACCATAGACAACCAACCACAGGCTGAAAACTCAGGTCAGAATGAAGATTTAACTGGACTTATCTGGATATTGTCACACAGAGGGAAGCTGACAAGCACAGACCAGGTGGAGACAAGGCTCCGCGCTCCCCTGGGTCTTGCATCTGCTACTTTAAGAATGTCGAAGCGGGGAGGTACTAAGTTCCCATAATCACCTGGGCCTCGGAGAGTCAGGAAACTGGGAGGAAGCTCAGACCTGTTTGTAGGTCTGGGCAGAGTCCTGACCTTGAAAGGTAAAGATCTCAGATCTGGTCCTGATCAACCTCAAAAGGGTTAGTTTCCCTATCTGAGCTTTTCTTTTCTTCATTAAACAATAGGGGTCACCCTTCTTCCAGGACAATATTATAGCTAAGAAAGGAAGCTTAGGCAGCATGGGACTGCTGGCGTGTGTGTATGTGTACCTATATGTGTATATGTGTATATGTGTTATTCATGCGTGTCTATATATATGTGTGTGTGTGCATATATATATATGTATATATATACAAGGATATACCAGTATGTGTATATATGTATAGGCATGTATGATACACATGTGCATATATGTGTATATGTATTGTGTATATGTTTATGTGTGCATGATATGCCTCTGTGGATTTGTATACATGGATGTATCTGTGAGCATATATGTTGTTCATGTGTATATGTGTACATATGCATTTGCATGTGTGTATGCATGCATGTTATGAGTATGTTTGTGTACCTGCACATACCCATGTGCATATGTATATATATATGTTTGAATATATGTGTGTATGTATGCATATGTGTGTATTTGTGCATGTATGTATATATGTAACAGTATATATGTGTGTGTACTCATCTCTGCATGTGCAGCAAATATCTAGAAACCTAGGCAAGGTGATGATTTTCCCAACTGTCAGGTCAGGTGTGTCCTCAACACTTTGCAGGTGGGCCCAAGTCTCCTGCCCATCTCCCGGAGTCTAAGCTGGGGAAAGGCCGTAAGAGGGTAGCTGTGGCCATCCATTTGAATTTCATAACCCTCATCTCAGCTCAGGGAAATTCTTTTTCTTCAAAAAACCCGAATACATTCTGCTTTAAAATTGTTTTGAAGTAATAAAGTGATTTTCACAGTCATCAGATGCGTCTCAGCACAGACTTCATTGGTGCCAAAAGCCAGAGAGCGGGATTTCCCTCCCCTAATGGCACCTTTGAAGTGAGACAAAGCTCAGTCGTGCAGCAGTCCCTTCAGGGGGCCTGCAGAGGTCTGGAAGAGAGAACCTCCGACTCCTTCTCTGGGCCCCTGAGCCTTCCATCAAACTTAGCCCACAGCGTCACAAAACTCCCTTCAAGCCACTGGGTATCCGCAGACTCAGACGGTAATGGTGACCAGTGTCACGGTGCAGCCTCACCTGGGAATCAGACTGAGGCCTTCATCCCCGCCAGGTCCAGAGAACAGAAGGAAAGGCAGCTTCCAGGAGACCTACTGTCCTGTACTTCCCATTCCTTTTAGAGTCTTCCAAGAGGCACTGAAAATACATCTTCAATGCTGTGGAGCATGTGGTTTGTGGGTCCACACTGGCCTCCTCTTTAGGTCATGCTGAATGGATAGGGTGGCAGCTCACACTTTAAAAATTTTTTTACTTTATTTACTTTACATCCTGATTGCAGGTCTCCTCCTCTCCTCACCTCCAGTTTTCTCCTTACATACTCCTTCCCTCATTCTCCCCTTTCTTTCTTCTCAGACAAGGGGGATTTCCCCCATGGGTACCAACCCGCCCTGGCACATTAAGTTGGGTAGCACACACTTCTGCACAAGCACCCACATATTGCCTATATGTCCCATACATCATACTACATGTATACATGGGTGCCACACAACACCCCTCATACCCATGTAGATGTGCAGGTTGCCCAGAGAGCCAGACCACTGTAGGCCCACATGTTCTCACCAAGGCAAATCTCCTATGATGTACTTGGAAGTCTTGCTCTGCAGACCCTGAAGAAAGGAACATGATGAAGCCAACGGTGGATGAAAAGGAAAGGGGGGATGATAGGCTTTATTTCAACAGCTCTGAGGTGGCCTCTGCAAACACCTCACCTGTGGGTCATGGACCACATTATCACCATGAGGGTCTGGCAAAGTTCAGACCATGGGGGTCAGGCAAAGTTCAGGCCTTTGAAGCAGAGAAGCTCTGCGTGCTGGATGTCCCAGCAAAGCTGTGTATTGAAGGTCTGGTCCCCAGGTGGTGCTATTGGAAAGCAGTGGAATTCCGGAGAGGCAGGGCCTTGTGGGAGGTCTTCAGGTTACGGGAGGCACGCCCCCAGAGCGGTTATGCGCCCTCCGCTGGTCCTTCTTTTTGTTTCTCAGCCATGCAGGTAACTGTTTTGGTCTTTAATATGCTTTCACCACAGGGTGCTGCCTCATCACAAGCCCAGCTGTCAATCAGAGACTGGAATCTCAAAGACTGTGAGCCAAAGCAAAAGCTCTTCTTTTTATAAGCTGATGAGCTTAGGTATTGTGTCATAATGATGAAAGGCTGACTAACCCAGGCTCCCTCCGCAGAGATGACCTGGGAGTGTCACTCTCCGAGTCTTAGGGACAGCTGTAGCGTAGAAAGAACTGGGCCTGGGAGTTATGTCTGCAACCACTGTCTGAGGCTGCTTGACCCTGCAAGTTACTTGATTTCCCTGGGCATCAGTTTCCCCATCTATATGATGGTGATTCACATGCCCGCCTACTTCTAAGGGCGGTGAGAATCAATAAGAGTGATGATGGTTCCAAGCTGCAAAGCCCTGCATAATTTGAGGGTTTATTGCTGTGTTCTCTGCCTCCAAAGCTGGCCTTCCTGGAGGACACAATGCAGTGCTTTGAAACACGGAGCAGAGTCCCCAAAGTGTGCCCTCCCCCTCCCAAGTATTTCTGCCTTGGGTTGTCAAAAATGGTAATCTTCTCTCAGGCCTGAAATTATGAGCCTTCTTTATTGGTCAAAGGCCATAATAATTTGAGCTCTTATTTTATAAACTCATTTCTGCACAGTGATATCCTGATAGGAGCAGGAATAATAAATCACAAACATGTCCCCCAAGATTGCATTGTAAATGTCAAACTAGACAGGAAATTGTAATTAAAGAAAGGAAATTGCTACAAAGAAGCACTTGATTTTAAAATGAGCCAAGCATAGAATTTTCTAAGCATTTAATTATAGTCCAATTTCAACTGACTTGGCTTTTGCAGTCATATTTCTTATTATAACTCTTCCACATAATAACCAAACCTCCCTGCTCACATAGGTCCAGCCTTGTCAGAGGGTAGGGACACCGCATAAGTACAGGGATTAGGGACGTTATAGGGATGATAATCATGGTAGAATCTGGGGTGATGGACACAGGGTGCCAGGTTTTAAATCAACTGCAGTCTGATTTCTAGCACGTGGGGGATACCTTCTGCTCTGTGGAAGCAGATTTGTCTTGACTTCAGCTCAGGGAGAGACTTGCCCAGGCCTTTACCTCTGTCAGGAGGGGCTGACTCAGGCTTCCCAGCACTGCTCTTCAGCTGGGCAACATCTGCAGAACAGACCCAGCCAATTGTCACCTGCAGACCACACCCACCCTGCAGGAGCTTTCTCTGGGCACAGTTCAAGCACTGTACGTGGCACCCAACTGTCAGGAAGTCTGTTTCCACATGATGTTCCGTGTCCAGCAGCTTGGCAAACAGGAGTCAGTGGTCAAGTATCTCTAACACAGAGCCAGAAATGCTGAATTTAGGTCTTGCCTCACCACTCATCACCATGAGTGAGTTGTTGCATAAAGGCATGAGCCTCCATTTGTTCATGCATGCAGTGGGATGGCCCCCATGTCAGAATTAGCATGCACCTGGTGCTTAGCTAACATCCATGAATGGACATTGTTATCATTGTTAAAACAGTCTGAGTGAGTTCTGCCTAAAGAGGAAGATGGCAGAACTCATGGACTTTTGATTATGGGGGAAGGGGGGAGGACGGAGAGCCAGTGAGACGAGGTTGGAACAGTCAGAGATGCCGGAGGGTTAGAGAGGACAAAGGATGGCCAGGCACACTTTGTTACTACCTCATATGACAGAGAGTGGTTAAAGCCCATCAAGAAGTCTTTACTGGCCAAGGATCAGCCTGTCTGAATCTGTCTTGTGTTAACTTTGCTATGAACACTGACCACAGCTAAGTGTCCTTTCTTCCAAACGAAGGTGGTAAGTCCAGATCTAAATTGATAGGAGGGGTGAAGCTGGAGAAGGGTGCAGAAGCATTTGACGATGAAAACTTGAAGAGCTAAATGTCCCAGGAGTGGAGATAGAAACCAAAGGAACAAAGGCTCCTACAAAGGTGTGTCTGGATCCTCTCCCTGTGGACCTCTGCTGCAGGGGGATTGTCTCTTATGTATGTATCCCATAAAGAGCAAATAAGTATTTACTCATCCATTCCTTCACTCATTCATCTAGAAAGTACCAACCATGACATCTATACATCGGGCGGTATGATTGCTTCAGAGAACTGAGCAATCAGATATCCTGGCCTTTCTGAAGCTTCCGTCTCATCAGGAAGATGAGATTGTGTACCTACATAAAATTAAACAAGCCATCTGAATAAAATGTCAGAAGGTGTAAGTGCAGCCAAAGCAGGGGTCTCACTTTTAAGCAGGGTGGTCAGGGACCTTGTGATGGCCGATCTTGGTCATTAACTTGGTGCATCCAGGAAGAGGAAACCTTAACTGAAGAACTTCTTCTAATAGACTGGCCCTTGGGTGTGCCTATGGAGCATTTTCTAGGTTGCTACTTGATGTGTGAGGGTCCAGCCACTGTGGGTAGTGCAAGCCCTAGGTAGGTGGCCCTAGGCTATACAGGAAAGATGGCTGAGCAAGCCAGTAAGCAGTGCTCCTCCAAAGTTCTGCTTCAGCTCCTGCCTCCAGGTTCCTGCCTTGAGCTCCTGGCCTACCTTCCCTTCATGATGGACTGTAAGCTCTAATGCTGTAGGTGGCAATTAATATTTACTATTGATATATCTTCTGGTAAAGCTGCTGTTAATCCTAAGCAGCTGTATAACCAAATCACCACACAGAGACTGGGTTTAATTAGCTAACCTAGAATACAATGCTGGGCAATAGTTACTCCCTCCCAAACCTCCACAGTTTCCTAACATTTAGATTTCCCACATTATACTTGCTTTTTGTGATATATTAGGTCCAGTCCATCTCTCCACCTCTTTCCATGATCTCTCTCCTAGCTCTTTCTGTCCTCTGGCTCCTCCCAGCTCAACATTGTGTCTAGTTGCTTTATTTTGTTTACACGGAGTTGAGACAGGATGTTCAGAATAAATATCACAATACAATATCCAGATTGAAACAGAGAGTGGGGTAGGGGGAGAAATCAGCATTTGAATGAACAAGGGTAAGGTGTTTATATTCCAAAGGAACACTATACCAGCACTCTAAGATGAAATCAACTCTTCCCTCCTCGAGGTGCTTTTGGCCACAGTGTTTATCTCAGCAATAGGAGCCAAACCAGAATAGACCTCCTGGGGAACATAGTTGGGACAAGATATAACAGGGTGGAAGAGTGCATCAAGCAGGCTTTCTGAAGAAGAACATTCCATGCAGAAAAATGAGAGTGAACAAAGGCCTTGAGGTCAGCCACGTTCCAGGAACAGCCATGAAACCACTGTGGAGTGGAGTGAGGTCAGGCAGGCAATAGGGAGCAGGCAGAGCGACAAGACAAGGTTGTCTAAGCTTGGTTGTAAAGGTTCAAACGCAGTCTGGATCTTTCTGACTACATGGCTGAGGAAAAGCTGAATAGGACCAAGAGTAGAGGTGGAAGTGAGCTGGTTCAAATCCTTGATCAGCCATTTAGTAGCCATGTGACTTCAGAAACTACCTTAGCTCTTCTGGGCCTCAGAGAATGAGTATACCCTAGAGGCTGACACAGATTTGTAACAAGGGTCAAAATAGTGGACATAGCCCACTGTGTTTGTGAGCATTTGCCACCACTGTGCTAGAAGAGAGGGAGACTTTTCAGCGTTTGGTCACGTGCTCCCCCAGGCTGGCTTGGGGATAGGGGAGGGGAGCAGGTGAGAGGTCTATGCAGTGTTCGGGGCAGAGGTGAAAGTCGCCTGAGTGGAGGAGAGATAGAATAGAGAGCTGGGAGGATGTAAGTGGAGTATGTGAGGTGGCATTGGCAATGGTCAGATGTGGGAGTCAAGGGATGGGTAGAGAAATTAGTTTGAGCAGCTCCCTCTTATCTGCATGATTCTGAAGTAGCTTTCTCAGTTTCATTCCTACTGAAGTCTCAGCACATCCTTCTATCTTAGTGTGTGGTGTGTGTGTGTGTGTGTGTGTGTGTGTGTGTGTGTGTGTGTGTTTTCAGACAGGTATGGTTTGCCTAGCTTAGAGTACCCTCTGATAGGATGTCAGAAGGCTCTGGCTCCCAGGTCCCATCAGAAGCCAAGCCCCTTCTTACTCAGCTATCTCTCACTAGCCCACCCCAGTCCCTTGCTCCTTCCATAAGGTTCTGCTTCTGTTTTTCTGCTTCCCCTCTGATGTCCTGAAATCCTCTCCAGTACACCTCCAGGTTGGTACCTCAGGGCTGCCCCTGGGCAGTTCAAGCCCCATATCAGGGCCTGATTGGTCAGCGGTCAAGGCTCAGAACAATGCCCCTGGCTGACCAGTACCTCTCTGTGTGTAAGCGGCTCCACTGACCATGAGGGGGCACCATGCCTGACAGCTCCACCCATGACCAAAGCAACCCTTTATGAAGGTGGCTGCTGAACTCTGGACTTTAACTTCCTGCCCCATATTTTACAACCCTTCCGTCAGGAAACCTCCGAGACAGAGCTGCAGGAAAAGATCTCCAGGCAGCTAGACATCATGACATTTGAAGGGGGGCACTCAAATCCTTGGAGAAGGCAGCCAGTCCTATTCTGGGACACAAGTCATTCTTCTTTCATGATGACAGGGGGTCTTCTAGATGCCATTTTGGGCTCTCTTTCTAACAGGTTAGAAGACTGTATCTACATGTATTAGTTACTTTTCTCACTGCAGCAACAAAGTGGCCTACAAAAGCAACCTGAAGAAGGAATAGGTCAAAGGATGCAGTCCTTCCTGGTGGGGAAGGCAAGATGGCAGGAACAGGAGAGAGAACGGTTCAGAAGTCATCCACAGCCAAGCAGCAGAGAGTGAATGCTGGTGGCCAGTTTCTGTCTGCTTTTTATTCAGCCTGGGACCCAGCCCATGGGATGGCGCTGCCTCCATTTAGGTGGGTCTCACCACTCCAGTTAACCTAACCTAGAAACACTTTCTCTCACAGGCAACTCTGTCTCCAGGATGATTCTAGAACCTGTCAAGTCGCCAGTCAATATAAGCACCACTTCAAGTTCCCCGTTTTGGCTGCCAGGCTCCCTGCCACCTCTCTTCTGCAAAGAGACTGTCGTGTGGCCATGCCAGTTCTCTCTGCCCTGGCCTCAGAGGGCTAGCTTCGCACCTCCACCTCCTGTCTTCCTAGCCAGCTCCTGCACTACTCTTTCTGGGAGCAAGCCTCCCTGACCTATCTCTGTCTGTCATTCTCTCCTCTTTGCTCCTGCACCCCCTCCAGCCACCCAGAGGTAAGTTCTACAGCCCAGCCTGAGACCCCAGGCCTCCCTTCTGCATGGCACCTTCAGTTTCTAGGCTCCTGCCTTCCCTGTTCTATGTCTTGTTGTAGGATATTTCTCCAGGAGGGTGGAAAGTGAGTGCAGGGACTCTGCATACTTCATAGAGAAAGACAGAACCATGATCTACCTAAGGCATCAAGCCCAGACCCGCACCCACATGGGATGCTTCAACCCTGCAAGGGCCTTGGCAGCAGTCCTGAGTTAGACCCAGAGAGGGTCCTGAAGGGGCCTTTTTGGTGGACAAACCTGGCCTTGAGCAAGAAGGCCCAGCTGCATCTAAAGGAAAGGCACCACCCATTAAAGTCCATTAACTTTAACACTGAAATCAATGTTGCAGCCACCAGAAGTAATTAGCTTAATTCACATTTCAGATCAGATTTTTTTCTGAAAAACCAAGTTTAATTACATTGAAAAATGACAACTTCATTTTCCCTCTCTGTGTAGGTTCCCCTGATGTTCCTGTACTTTCATTAAAAAGGGGACTGGTGTAAAGTTGGCTTTTTGTTTTTTCCAATGCCATTAAGCAAAAGATTAGCTTTGGCTATTCAGAGCTAATAAATCCAAAAGTTCAGGGGGATTGAAACATTCCTTTCTGCATTTCAGGATGATGCCTGAGCTTTTAATCTGAAACAGAGTGACTCTTAAAGATCGTTGACCCATTTTAAAAATGGGCAAACTGAGGATTGGGTGAGGCAGGAGATCCACTGAAAAACCTCTTGTCCTGCCAATGCTAGGTACAAGGGATATATAGATGTCCCTACCATGGGGGGGGAGGGCTGTGATAAGTTCCACATAAATGAGCTAGAGGCATTCAGAAAGGTTAGCCAGGGATGGCAGCAGAAATATCCAGAACCCATCTAGAAGAATCTAAGACTTAGCAACTGAAAGAGGAGAAGGCTCCATTCAAGGGATGGGGGGAGATGGCAGCAAAGTACAAAAACTTAACTTTAGAAGACTCTGGGGTGTCATCTTGGGTCAACGATACCCACACAGGCTCTCATGTGTCATGAAATCCAAAATGTCACAAGTCACTTCACTGCAACTTTCCAGGGGCCCTCGGTAAGAAAGAATGGGAGTTCACAGCAAATCAAAGATGGCAGCCAAGAAGCTAGCCTTGCCCCCATTTTATCCTACCCCACCAACAACTCCTCCAACAGTGCTCCAGTCCCTACACAAGCACCTGGTAACCTCATTCCCAGCTTCCCTGGATAGTCCTATAGCCTCAGCCCTAACAGACACCGCCTCCCCCAGCCGTGACTTGGTCCCATGTGTTTGTGTAAGAGGCTGCCATGGTGCTAATTGCTGTGTTTGTTCCCGCTCTCCAAATGTGCACTGTTCTGTAGGCATTTGCTCCAATGGCTCTTGGTGCCTGGTCTTGCTTGATTTCTTTTGTGGGGTTGGAGGTGGGGAGTTGGTGAGGTGGGGAAGAGTGCCCCTTTGACCTATATTTCTTAGCACTGCCCTTCTGGGGCCATAGACTGGAAGCAGGCCTTAGGGTTGTTCCCATCTTTTTCCTGCAGATCTGGGGCGTACAGGTTTACAGCCGGGGGGAAGGGGGGGCTGGGCAGCGTTTCTCTCCATGGAATCATGCTTCTGTTTTCCCAGCAGCCACCGTGGCCAGCAAAGCAAGCATGAGCTCATTGGTTGTGCAGTCTGGCCTGCCCTGTTCTCTAAGTAAAGGAACAACCTAGATGAGAATGCTGTGCTTCGCTGGATCTCAGAAGATGAGGCAATAAACAGGAGCCATCCCAGCCTTCAGGGATCCCCAAGAGGGCTGCTCAGCCAGGCGGGGGCTCCCACCTCAAGCTGCTCCATTGTGTGGGCTTGCTGAGTGGGTGTGGGGAGGTGACCGACCAGTCTGCTGACTGGGGTCTTCTCATCACAGCCCCTTGCTGAAAGGCCCCACCCCCCTCCCTTGGGCCCCAACAGCCAGGCCAGGGTCAATGGGATTAAAGGCTCAATTCACGCCAGTCAGTTCTCTGGTAACACGATTTCATTAGAGGCAGGCAGGGAGGAGAATGGACGGAAACAGCTGGTGTATAAATTATAAAGTCTACTTTGTACTGACTGAGCACACCTTTCCCCAGCCACATGACTAATTAATGTGGCGGGGAGTGGACTTGAAGTCAAATTGCCTTTCCCCTACTCTCTTGGGACTTGGTTAACAACAGGTCCCTGCAAAGCTGGGAGAAGGGAAGATTATGCAAAGCTATCATCATATGAAAATAGTGTATTAACATACTGCCTGTGAGCTGTGTCCAATCAGTTCCCTCCCAGTGGCCTGTGTAGGAAACAATTAGAATAGCATTTCTACCACGCTTCTTTAATACATTTTGGCATTAATATAATCAAGGACTGGGGGCCCAGACATCTTGCAAGCGAGGTTTTCTGTATACCCTGGGATGCTGGAGAGGCTGGGGGAGAGCTTGGCTGGGCTCCTCTGGACCAGAACCTCGTGAGCAGGACCCTGGAAAGATTCTTGAACTCTGCCAGCTGCCTACAACCTTGGTCTGTCTGGAAGTAGAGTTTCCTTCCCTCTGAGCAAGGGCCACAGATATCTTGGCCTCCTCTGCCAGGCCCAGCAAGAACTCGGAGATCAAGGTGATCCTTCAAAATGCCAATCATATTTTTTAATCTCCTCTTAAATCCTTTTAATCAACTTCCTATCTCCCTGTTCATAAAATTCACGCTCCTCACTGAGGCCATGGTCTAACCCCTGTCTGCTTCTTTGTCTTCTCTAGCCCCTGTCTTCTGTCTCCTAGCCTGGGTCTTCTCACCACTTCATGGAACTTTAGCTACTCAGTTTTCTTTCAGCTCTTCACAACTTGAGATCCAACTTGCCTCAGGGCCTTTGTACATGCTCTTTTCCCATCCGCTTTGATATGATTTCCGCTCTTGTCCTACAGGTCTCGGCTTCTGATCTATGGTGGTCCTACTCTGGTCTCTGCCTCTTTCCTTTGTCTCGCCTCAGGTGTTTTGTGCGTGGATCGACCCCTCTGCCCCATTGCTTGTTTGTTGTTTCTCTTTATAGAGTGTGAGCTCCCAGGGAGGACACGGGACTTGGGCATCCCTCTGCATGGCCATCGCTCTGATCTAAGTACTACAGTAGCCACTGCCACACACTAGGTCCTTAGCTTTCTTAATAGATGAGTAAATGAATGGGTGAGTTCTGTCCTAGCATCCAGGGGATCTGGATGATCAAGAAATCCTGGTGGACCTTCCTTCATTGTCCTGAGCACTCCAACTTGCCCTTTTCCTAGCTAAGCCTTCATTCAACACCTGTCGGTTGCCTCATCTTGAAGAGCTGGGAGAAGCAGGAACCATGTGTGATTTCTGCCCTGAGGATCCCAAAGACTAATTAGGGGAGACAAGTCTAAATATGAAAAAAGACCAACGGCTTGAACCAGGACTTGAACACAGAAGTGTAGGGAATAAAAGGAAGAACCAGGGCCTCAGTTTCCTCATCTGTAAGGTCCAACACAGTCAAAGTCACCTTTGGGTTTTATTGTGTCCATTTCAGAGATAGGCAAACTGGGGAATTAAAGTAGGGCAAAGCCTTGCCTAGGATCACAGGGTCAGTCTGCAGCAAAGCCAAAACCAGGCTCCAGCCCATGGGCCATGCATTTTAGTGAGACAACAGAACCTCTATTCCTATCTGTCACCAGCCTCTTGAGCAGACCCAGACCCTGGAGCCCAGATCACCGTTGGTACTGACCCAACAGTCCAGAAAATGAGGAAAGACCCCAGATTTGTGTGTGCATGCCCTGTGTGTACAACTTTAGCTGCCACGCCTTAGGTGCTATTCACTTTTATATTGAGACAGCACCTCTCACTCACCTAGAACTCACCAAGGAGGCTAAGCTGGTGAGCTAGCAAGCCCCAGGGATCTGCTTGTCTGCTGGAATCCCATGCTGGGATTAAAAGCACGTGTTATTGCATTGGCTTTTTACGTGGGTGCTGGGTATTGAATTTAGGTCCCTGTAAAGCACAAACTTTATCGACTGAGCTACTGCCAAAGCCCAACAGCCCTAATCTTGAAGAATGTTCTCCCTTCCCTCCCAGCACTGTGGAAAAGCTCTGTGTGGCATCCTCTTCCAGGTCCTTGGACCTGGCCAGAATCATTGAGAAGTGGCTGCCTACCTCTCCCCAGGTTTTCTGAGAGCAGATACACTCTCGGCCTTCCTTCCCTAACTGACCCTGATACCCAAGAAGTTCACTGCACTATACCTCAATCTCTACAGTCATGTCACAGGACCTGAAATGTCCCCAGAATACCACATGCCAACCCTACTAGCCCAGGGACTGGCAACAGGAGGAAAAAAAATCAATGTTGTTTTTTTTTTTTTCTACAGAGAGACACACACCACTGCTGCTATGTTATAGGAAATATTCAGGTGGCAGTAAGTACTGTGCACATAAAGTCAACAGGGGAAGGGGACAGTGGGGAAGGGGATAGTGTGGGGGCTGGGGGAGGCAGAGAATATGACTCGGATGAGGAGATACACGGCAGAAGCCAGCATGACGTGCTGTAGGGAATGTGGAGAGATGGGCAAAGGAGACAGAATGCTCTGTAACCTTGAGTTAGGCTTCTTGGCCTGTATGGAGAACATAGAAGCCTGTGTGTGGAATGGAGCGGACCTAGTGAGAATGCTTAAAGGAGACAAGGCTGAAGGCAGCTGGAGGAAGAAAGGGGCAGATCATGTGGAGGCCCTGGGAAGGGCTTCACGTTTCCCTCTAAGACACAAAGCTATTAAGATGTGAACTGACAATTATATTTAAAATAATTACTCTGGCTGCAATGGATAAACCAGTCTATAAAAGAGAAATGTTAGAGAGCGACCAGGAGACTACGGTAGCAATCCAAGCAAAGGTGAGAGAGTCAAATGATAGCGTCAGTAGGGAGAAGCACATGGACTTTGCATACCTGTTGACTAACAGGGTTTCAAGTCAGGCCTGGTGCTAAAGAGAAAGAGAGACTTGAGAGAAAGTGAATATTCTGAGACACTGGCCTCTTTTGGAGGGACTGTGGCTTCTGGGGCTGATGTGAGTCTAGCCGGCCACTTCTTTGGACATGGTCCCTTCCAGCCTTCAACCAGCACAAGAACGGCAGGGCCACGCTGTTAATTCACCCAAGCCCATGGGATCAAAGGGTCTTGTTTCAAGATGCAGTTCAAACCCTGCTGAAGCCAAGCTCTGTAGAATAAGCCCCGCCCTCCCAAGTCACTCATTCAGCAAAATTCTACAAATTCCCTTTGAGGGCCTGCTTTGCTCTTTCCTCAGGAATGGGAGTGATGGGAGGTAGGGAAGACTGGGGGCAGGGAGTAAGGGGGTGGAGGATCTGAGGGAGTGTTTAAGTTTTTTCCAGAGTGTAAGCTTCTCTACAAGCAGGAGTGATGCCAGGGGCCCAGACCTTCAGAGCTGTCAAGCCTCATAGGATCCTTAGATAGATCCCTCCTGGCTTCATACAGCCTACCAGGAAGCCAGTTCCCAGAAGTGTATATCACCTTCACGATGGAAAGTCACCTTGCTAAATTCCGGGGCTTCCATGAGAGTTTCTTCATGCGAGTTTACCATGGACACAGACACCTGTCTCCATTTTACATGGAAGGCGACTGCACTTGCCCAGCACACCAAGCTGAGCAGATCCTTGAACCCACGATCAATCACTGCTGATTTACTCACACTCCAGCTCATTTCTCCAAAGTGACAGTGATCTGGCATCATGGCAG